>OW285235.1:118925324-119270324 GCA_935421215.2 Melolontha melolontha
AGGTGCATACTGGAAATATTCTTTTATTTCTTCATATTTAGCCGTTAGATTTTGTGGAATAGTCTCCATACATAATTGCTGCAATGTAATTAAATCTGGATATCTATTAAGAATTGCTTCAAACTTTTGCCGAAGGCCACATCCGAAAGTCACTTGGAATACTTTTCAAATTATTAACAGCCACATCTAATGTGGTTAATCCGTCATTTAATTTGAGGTTTCGATTTTCAAAATAAGTGATTAGTTTTGGCAATTTTCCAAAGTGTTCGTGAAGAAAGTACAACTGATTTTTTAAATTTGGGATTTGTGTGAGCTCCTTGCACTCACCAATACGTCTAGCATCCTCCTTTAGCAGTGTTGCGAAATGTTTTAGGCTATCGAAATTCTCAGCATAATAACTAGTAGCTTCCAGCCATGTTCCCCATCTAGTTATTACTAGAGTGGGAGGCAGTGACAGAGATGGAAATTTTTCCCTGAAAAGAGCTACTCTCAATGGTGCTTTTCTGAAAACTTTTTTAAAAGCTGATACAAGTCTATCAACTTCCGGAAAAGTGTCTCTGATATATTCATAGATTCTGTGGAGAGCATGTGTTACACAAGTAATATGCAGCATATTAGGATATGTTTTCTTCAATAGTCTGCCTGTTTTTAACATATACGCAGCACTATCACTGACAAATAAAAGTATTTTTTCTTTGTACGTGGCGTCCGAATGAAGCATTTTTTGTATATTCTCCTTAATGGTTTCAGCAACTGTTTCCGCATCAACTCTATTTATAACACTTGTTGCTATTACATATGAGTTATAGGGAATAGTTGGATGTCGTACACCAGCTACAACATTTACCACACAGCGTCCTAACATATCCACCGTTTCGTCGGCGCTTATCCATATGTATTGATTTAAAAGATGGCTTCTAATGCGTTCTACTGTTCTCGTATAGCACCTAGAAACATAATATTTGCGTAAAGTTGATTCATCAGGAACATTTCGACCAGTATATTTTTTCAGAAATATTTTTAAAGTGGGATTGCTGAGTTTATTTAATGGAATATTAGCCGCCATAAAAGTTTTACAGAGTTCAGATGTGTTTGCGATCCTAAGTGACGAATTTTTGACGATATTTTACGGATTTTGTAATAAATTTCGGAATCACTGACAATGGACATACAATCAGTATGACCGTCAATCCAACTCGCCATTGTTTTACAATGCCGTTCTCGACATTCTTCCATATCATGTCTGAAAAAGTAACTTAAAGAATGCTCTAGATCTAAATAAATGAAAAATAAAAATGTATGCGCAAGTTACTGAAACTGAACGAAATTCAATGCACACTCTTACGTCGAAATAATTGGTAGAAATAGATTCAATCAAACGATATTAAACAGGATCTATCACAAAAATTACGATGTAATTAACAGTTAAAACTATGAAAACAAGAAACTTACTCACAGCACTTTATTTATCTTACGAAATATAAACTAATAAATAAAATACATTATAAAAACCCCGCTTCTATCTACGCTCATGAAAACACTTTAAAAAACACTATATTCTTCGAATACAATAGCAGGCTTGTCCATTGTCATCGCGGCGAGACCAGGTGTCCGAGGAAGTCAAACAAATACTTCATTGAATTACACCGGGATGTACTGAGCGACGTTATACACAATTCCAATTGCCGATTGCGTTTTATGGAAATTGCGTCCGTTCTGTAATTATAAGTATTTTTAGTTTGCATACTTTCAACATTTTTGTACCTATTTTGACTAAATTATTTGTATATTTATCCGCATATTTTTGAGTTTTCGACTTGCATATTTGGGTTTCCCTAATCATAAATATCATTCGCCAATTAATTAAATTTGGAAGCGGACACAAAATTCATTTCAAAAAGCAATTTGAAGTTTTAGATGTTAATTTTTAAAACAAAACGCTTGAAGTCTTGAGGTAATGACTTCAGGCAAAAACTCCACGAAAAATATAAGATATATTTCTAACAATAATGAATTTAATTTGATTGAAACTAGATTTCTTTCATATTTCCAGACAAGTAGATTAAACAAAGGAACGAGATTAAAAAAAAATTATTTTAACTTTTTAAAAGTTAAGTTGAATATGTACCACATATAGTTATCCATATTATGAAATTACAATTTATACTTTGAATTAAACAAAAATATGTACATTAGTCTCAACCAACCATAACTTTAAAGAACAATTCTTTATATAACCGAGACTGGTGCGGGGGATTAGGTAATAGGATTAGTGCTAAAAACAGGGGTGCATGTTCACTAGAATGATTGTGTTACAGTAATTTGTCAGATAAGACGAACCACTCAATCAAGCAAAGGAACAGCCGTTGTCTGATTATTCCCCGATGAATTACAACCGCACGTCTTCGGTATTGGATTATGGTCAAATTTGGTCTAATTAAATCATAGGAAATTAGAGGTCTGATACATTCGACAAGTTAATTTACTTGGCTTTGATGATTAAAATTTATTTTGAATAAATTATTTTGGTTTTCTACTCGAGTAAATATATCAATACCTGTATATTGTATATACATACAAATATATTTTAAAATATTGTGCCTTTACCAAGAATTTTTATAATCTTCTTTATACAGGGTTATTCACGCTATACGGCGCGAAATATTGTGGCCAAAATACTTGACTTTCAAAAAGTTTCACTTTTGGGGTATATGGGGGTCTATTATGGTTACTTTTTAAAATTGTTTTCATATTTTACAGGCTTTTGCAAAAGCCCGAAAAGTATCAAAGTTGTGCTTTTCTAAATGGAACACGCTGTATATTATTGCATTTTTGGATTTTCCGATCAAAATAAGTGTCTGTTTTAATTAGGTTTATAATACTTAAACCCTAAGATTTTTGAAATAATTTGAATTTTGTGAAAATCTAACCTAATTTTCATGTTTCAAATAATTAAGAAGTATTTAAGTTATGTTAGCGAAATTTACAGTGAAGTGTAACAATAGATCATATTTTTTATATCCAAATTATAATAAACTTGCCATCTTATACAGGCTGTACAAAAATTAAAACTAATCAAATAAGAACTTTAAGTGGCTATAACTTAATTAATTTAAATAGAACGCCATATTTTTTAATTTCCCAGAAAATGCACTTTTTAATTACCTATCAAATTGTATTTATATGTCAAGCTTTAGTTCTTCGCGTTTTTACAGAATACGCCTAATAATAATTTTCGCACCATTTGGTGTTTTTTAAATAAAAATTCTAATGTATCTAGTTGCCTATTGTATTTAGAAATGTCAGATAATTCATTTAGTCTAACATTTTGGTCTACAATGTCTGTTTTTGCTATAGTTGTATTATTTATGGGAACTGTGGAAGTTTAGATCATTATTATTTGAATATTTTTTTTATTGCTTGGTTAAAATGAAGATTTACACAAAAGAAGAGCAGATTGATTTTTATACATGGAGAATGCCGTCAAAACTGTTTATTAGCTTCTCGGGTTAATGTTTAAAGGTTTCACGGAAGAAATCACCCTAAGCAACCCATTATTGAGAAGCTATTAAACTAGTTTAAGGAAAGCGGATGCGTCAATTATAAAAAATCTATTACAAGGAAATTTGTCAGTGAAGATGAAGAAAACGTTTTTACTATAGTTGGTTCAGTTAACGAAAATCCCAATATTAGTCAAAATCAGATATTCAAAAATACTAACATTAGTCAAGCAAGTATTTCAAGAATTCTTAAAAACTACAGATTTCATCTTTATAAAATTCAGCTTTGTCAAGAACTTTATGGAAATGATTTTGACAATCGACTTGAATTTTGTATGTGGATGTTAGATAAGGTGGAAGAAAATGAAAACTTTTTTAAAAATGTACTATTTAGTTACAAATGAAACAGACATGCAATATACATATCTGTAACTGTACACATGGACAATACACCTCGTGTTTTCAGCATTTACTTCTGCTTAAGACACGTGTTTCTGCCATCTAGGCGTCGTCAGTCAAGCTAGTGAAGCAATGTAATACAAATGATACAAATCTTTATGAATAGATTTGTATCTGTATATACATTCTACTGTTATATGAGGCTTGAATTTTGTTGTGGTCGGAGTTGCCACCATTTCCACTCCATTGTTTCGTATTTCCAAGGGTTGTGACGTGTTTGTGTCTGATTAATAAATAATCGTGTGTTGTGTATTTTTGTGAGGTTCTCTGTTGCGTATGTGTTGTCTGTGTGTTTGTCGCTTTTTGCGTTTAAGTCACTGGTCATCGGTTTTTTGCGATTCAGTCATGTGTGTGTTTAATGTTTGTCGTTGTAGAGTGTGATTATTTTCTGTGTTTGCGTTACGAAGTATTGTACCTGTTCTGTTGTTGCGTTTGTCGAGTGTAATGTTATTAGCATATTGCCTAAGGCAAGTGCTAGTTCGTCAGTTGTGTTAGGTGTTGTGTATCTTTGTTTTTGTGTCCATGGGTTCGTTGTTGAGGGTGGTGCTGGTATGTATTCGGGTTTGGGTGTGGTTTTGTTTACAGGGTTGTTTGGATTGTTAGGACAGTTAAGGAAAGTGGATAAGTGAGGAGCACCGCAGTTTGCACACTTTGGTGGGGTTGTTTTGGGTTTTGTACATAGGTATGTTGAGTGTTCGTCTCCGCATTTCATGCATTTGTAGTGTATGTTACAGTTTTTTTGGTGGTGTCCAAATGTCTGACATTTGTGGCATTGTATTATGTCTGTCTGTTTGTTTAGTGGTTCGATTTTAATTGTGAGTCCGCAGCAGTCGTGTATGTTGTAAATTGATTTGTATTGTCTCGTCAGTTCTATTAGTACAAGTGGTGCAGGTATGCCGTTTTTGCCGTTAATTATTTTGATTTTTAGTGTCGGGTAGCCTTGGTAAGTCAAGTCGTTTGTAATTTCTGTAGTCTGTAATGAAGGTAGGAATGCCTCGCATAACTACCTTTAGTGTTTTTTCGCTTCGTAATTGAAACGTGTAAAATTGAATGTGTTCTGTGTTGAGTATGTGTTTAAGTGTGCGGTAGTCTTCGTCAGTTTTCGGTTCGATGTGAATACCAGGTTTCACAAGTTTGTTTTGTACTGTGTTAATGTGATGTGTTTTAAGTATTTGTCGTATATATGCCCATTTGTCTTTGTCTGTTATTATGATTGGTGCGATTTTGGGGGGGTGTAAGGGGTGAGGATGAACAACACCAAACCCAAATGACAACCTCACCTGCCCGTGGTGCGCCCTGCTAGACAACTAACGAGGCTCTGTCGACCGAGTGTTTGCCGGTATAAGCAATCCCCCCCAATATAATGGGGAAAGGGCATTCTTTTGTCCTGGGAGCAAGAAATTGATCTCGAAGGCGGAAGAGCAACTAATAAGTAGCCAACGGCACAAGGATGTGGAAAGCCACGGGATGACTACCACATTAAAGATCCGAAGGATATCCCTAGTAAAATCAACATGGCTAAGTTCAAAGCGAAATATTCCGGAGTTTCTAGTCCCCCAATCGGATCTCCGGGGGGGGGGCGGTTTTGAATATGGCAAAGAGTTACCTGAAGAAATTTAAGATAGGCACATGGAACATCAAATCTGTATATGAAGCCGGGAAAATCTATAACGTACTTCAAGAGATGCAACGATTGAATGTGAACATAATGGGACTAAGTGAAACCAGATGGCCGGACATAGGAGAAATAAATATACAACAGGCAAAGATATACTACTCAGGAAACAACAACCCTAAGCATTGGAACGGAGTAGCAATAGCAATAGAAAAGAACCTATCTCGACACGTAACGAGCTTCATACCCATCTCAGACAGAGTGATCATGATAAAACTACAGATAGCCCAAGGAATGCTGAATGTAATACAAATATATGCCCCCACTGCCGATAAAGAGGAAGACGAAATAGAACAGTTCTATGATGACGTACAGCGGGCCTTGAACACGACAAAGGGGAGAGATGTCACGATCATTATGGGCGACTTCAACGCAAAAATAGGAAATGGAAGAGTGGAAGACATAATAGGCGACTTCGGATTGGGAGTTAGGAATGAAAGAGGGGATAGATTGGCACAATTCTGCCAAGAACAGGACATGATTATAACAAACACTTACTTTAAACTCCATGAAAGAAGACTATATACATGGAAGTCTCCAACTGATAACATTAATAATAAGATTAGTAGAAACCAAATAGATTTCGTATTAATAAATAAACGATATCGGAATGCAATTAAATCTGCCAAAACATATCCGGGCGCTGACGTAAAAACAGATCATAATCCCGTGATAACCCAATTTGAAGTTAGACTCAAAAAGCTCATTCCCCAGAAAACCAGTGGAAAGATACAAATATCACATTTACGTGAACCACTAATAAGAAAACAGGTAACTGAGAAGATCAATGAGGAGTTGGGCAGAATAAGGTTAAATAAAGATGAAGATCCGAACGAAAAGTGGAAATCCATTAAAGAAGCGATAATGACACCCAGTCGTGAAATACTACAAAAGAAAGTAGTGCATAGCAATAGATCCTGGATGACCAATGAGATACTAAAGTTAATGGAAAGAAGACGACTGCAAAAAATAGAGACATTGAGGAATACAATAATACAAATAAAGAGATAAGAAAGAAAATAAGAGAAGCCAAAGAGAAATGGTATGGAGATAAATGCGCTGAAATAGAAGAGTTACAAAGGAAAAATGACGATTTTAATCTACATAAAAAGATTAAAGAATTAACTGGTATAAAGCGCACAAATAAATGTAATATTCTCTTAGACAAAAACGGACAAATAATTGCTGAAACAAAGCGAAAGCTTGAGAGGTGGAAAGAATATGTGCAGGAGCTGTTCGAGGATCACCGACGCGAAGCTATGGAGGATGAAGGCAGTGGTCGTACAGGTCCAAGCATAACAAGAGAAGAAGTACAACATGCAGTCAAATTAGCAAAAAATAATAAGGCTCCAGGTCCTGATGAAATACCAACAGAATTGATTAAACTCATAACAGAGGGGCGAATAGGAGTAATGGTGGATCTATACAACACAATCTATAACACAGGCATCATTCCCACAGAATGGTTGAGATCAACATTTATTGCCCTGCCAAAAACACCTAACGCAAAGGAATGCAATGACCATCGGACAATCAGCCTGATGAGCCACACCCTCAAGATATTCCTGAAGATCATACACCAGAGAATATTCAGAAAACTAGAACAAGATCTTAGTGACTCTCAATTCGGATTCAGGAATGCAATGGGAACAAGAGAAGCACTATTTGCCTTTAACGTGCTGGCTCAGAGATGCATGGACGTTAATCAACCTTTGTACATCTGCTTTTTGGACTACAACAAGGCATCTGACAGGGTTCGCCATGACGACTTGATTCGGCTTCTCAAAGCTAAAGACATAGACAACAAGGATATTCGGATAATAGCTTATTTGTATTATAACCAGACAGCGAATGTCAGGCTGGGTGAAGAGGTATCGGAAGATATAAGGATAAAGCGCGGTGTGAGACAAGGATGTGTGTTGTCCCCGTTGTTGTTCAATTTATACTCTGAGAACATCATTCAGAAAGCGTTAGCAGAAACAACAATAGGAATAAAAGTTAACGGAAGAATTATTAATAACATTAGATATGCGGATGACACCATTATTATCGCAGAATCACTGGAAGACTTACAAAGATTAATGGACCAGGTTGTAATAAATGGCGAAGAAAGCGGCCTCACACTAAATGTTAGAAAAACTAAATTCATGATTATTACAAAGTCTAACCGACATCAAGAAGGCTTATGGATTGGAGAACAGCCAATAGAGAGAGTAAAGAAATACAAATATTTGGGAACAACTGGTACCGACACAAATGAATATACAGAAGAAATTCGAACGAGAATCGGCCAAGCCAGGAATATATTCAACAAGATGAGGAAAGTATTGTGTGGCAATGACCTTAGTCTGCGACTCAAGATCAGGGTATTGAAATGTTACGTGTTCCCGGTGCTGCTGTACGGGATGGAAGCCTGGACGCTAAAGCAAAACACTAACAAGCGTCTAGAGGCATTTGAAATGTGGGCATATAGGAGGATCCTGAAGATAAGATGGATAGATAGGGTTTCGAATAGTGAAGTACTTAAAAGAATTGGGAAAGAGAAGGAAATATTGAACACAATAAAGATAAAAAAACTACAATATCTGGGCCACGTGTTGAGAGGGGAAAGATATGCTCTGCTACAGATAATTATTCAGGGTAAGATACAGGGAAGAAGAAATATAGGAAGAAGACGTATTTCTTGGTTAAATAATTTGAGACAGTGGTATAAATGCAGCTCCATTGAACTATTCAGAGCAGCAGCATCAAAAATGAGAATAGCCGTGATGATAGCCAACCTTCTGAGAGGAGATGGCACCTGAAGAAGAAGATGCCCATTTGTCTTTGTCTGTTATTATGATTGGTGCGATTTTGTGTGTTTTGCGTGTCTCGGTGTTTGTGTTTTGTGTGGTGTTTGTTTTGTCACTTACCCTGGGTGTGCTGTTTGATGTTGACGGTTGAGGGGTGAATTCGGTTGCTTCTTCTTCTTCCATTTTTTCCTCGGTTTTGGTTTCGAGGGCGTCGTAGGAATTTTTTGTTTCGATTGGTGGCGTTGTGTGGTCGGTTTTCTGTCTTTTTGTTGTTTTTTTTTTTGGGTGTCTGAATGCGTCGTTTTCGATTTTCGGTTCCGGTTGGCTCTTCTTCGATTTTACGGGAGGCTTTTTTTTTCTTGTTTTTCTGTGGGGTTGCTTGTTAACTCAATTTGAATCTTCGGTTCTTCTGGGTTAACCATTAATATATCCCCTGATTTTTGTAATAGTTTCTGGATATCTTCTTCTTCTTCGTTGAGTATGTCGATTAGATTTTTAAAATCTTTAAGTATCTTGGGTGAACATTCGTCCACGTATTCGGGTTTTATCATCAGGTTGGTTATTGTTCTCGTTTGTCCGGCCATTGCTTCCGGCGTCGCTTGACGATGTATCGTCGTCTGTGCTCTCAACTGCGATGCTGCTGTAACAGAAATCGCAGTGAGAATGGACACATTCTATAGAAATCGCCTAACAAGATAAAGCAAATTTCATCCTATAAGGTGGCACTTATTTAATAAGGGACAACTGACGGACGAAAGAGACTATTCCGAAAAAGGCGACCTTTCGCTTGACCAGCTATGCTGGTACATAAACGAAAAAATACGTATAGGTGTAGTCCATTAACACGAGCCAGATGGCGGTAAATATACAAAAAGGTTAAGTATATCAATACGTTATGCACGTATTAGGCTGTTAAAAATGAAACAGACATGCAATATACATATCTGTAACTGTACACATGGACAATACACCTCGTATTTTCAGCATTTACAAGTAAATGCTGAAAATACGAGGTGTATTGTCCATTTCAGCATTTACAAGTAAATACTGAAAATACGAGGTGTATTGTCCATGTGTACAGTTACAGATATGTATATTGCATGTCTGTTTCATTTGTAACACATGCCTAATACGTGCATAACGTATTGATATACTTAACCTTTTTGTATACTATTTAGTGATGAATGTAATTTTCATAACAATGCTGTCGTGAACACAACTTCCATTACTATTATGTTTCGAATCCCCATGAATACAGTCATGAGAAATCAGAATAGCTGGTCCATTAATGTGTGGGGTGGAATACTGGGCCCATATTTAATTGGACCCTATTATTTTGAAGGACCTTTGAACGGTATGATGTTTCTCGAATTTCTTTTACGTCAGCTTCCAGTATTATTAGAAGAGGTCCCTTTAAACATCAGAACAAACATATGGCTTCAATTGGATTTAGCTCCGCCTTACTATCACCGCGCAATTTTTAAATGCCAACTTTCAAAGCAGGTGAATTGGAAGAAATGGATTTCAAAATTGTCCTCCCCCAGATCCCCAGACTTAACTCCACCATATTTCTTTTTATGGTGATACATAAAAGAAATTATCTACAACACGCCTCCGACAACACCACACGATATGAAAATACGCATAAGATATGCTTTTGACACTGTAACCCCGCAAATGTTGTCCAGAGTTAGCAGTGGTTTATAAATTGAATATGTAAGTGTCTGGAAATGAACCGTCGACATTTCGAACATCTGCTCTGGATATGTTGCTTCTGCTTTATGTTAATAATAATAATTGTAAATTATCTGACATTTCTAAATACAATAGGCAACTAGATACATTAGAATTTTTATTTAAAAAACACCAAATGGTGCGAAAAACGATTATCAGGCGTATTCTGTAAAAACACGAAGAATTAAAGCTTGATATATAAATACCATTCGAGAGATAATTAAAAAGTGTATTTGCTGGTAAATTAACAAATATTGCTTTCTATTTAAATTATTCAAGTTATAGCCACTTAAAGTTTTTATTTGGTTAGTTTTAATTTTTGTATACCCTGTATAAGATGGCAAGTTTATTATCATTTGTATATAAAATATGATCTATTGTTACACTTCACTGTAAATTTAGCTTACATAACTTAAATATTTCTTAATTATTGCAAACATGAAAATTAGGTTAGATTTTGACAAAATTCAAATTATTTCAAAAATCTTAAGGTTTAGATATTATAAACCTAATTAAAACACACACTTATTTTGCTCGGAGAATCCAAAAATGCAATAATATACAGATTGTTCTATTTAAGAAAACACAACTTTGATACTTTTCGGGCTTTCGGAACAGCCTGTATAATATGAAAATAATTTTAAAAAGTAACCATAATAGACCCCCATATATCCCAAAAGTAAAACTTTTTAGAAAGTCAAGTATTTTGGCCACAATATTCTGTACCGTATAGCGTGAATAAACCTGTATTTAGAAGAAATTACAGAGTTTTTGAGTAATAATTGAGTTATAAGAGTTATAATTCAATCACATACATTGGTAACATTTCTAATACTATAGCAAAAGTAATAAAAACAAAAGGGGACCAAATTATATCATTTAATACTAACACCTCATTACAAAAAGCTATAAAAACAACAAAGATAAAACAGACTCTAGATCAAACTCAGGGGTGTATAAGTTAATTTGCGAGGACTGTAAAAAAGTGTATGTGGGGCAGACTTAAATGTAGGCGTCAAATTTCAATATTTAAATAACCTATAAGTGTCAAATAACATATACGTTGATATACAAATAGTGTCAAAAATTACTTTTTTCTATTTTGCGTTCGAAATGAACTCATTATGAAACCCAAAACAGTATCGAAACGAGCTTCATTTCGATACGCTTTTTTTAATTTTTCAATGTTGGCGTTGTTCGAATACAGAAATAAATATCATTGCTGTCATTTTGTTTTAAGAATTTATGTACATTTGACAGATATGATATATGTCCGTATTTTACACAAACAACGTATGTTGTATACAATTGACAACAACATATATATGTTTCTACGTCACTCATGTTTATATTTTTAAATGAAATATAAAGTAATGTTAACGAAAATTAATAAATAATATGTAATATAATATACTTCGCGGATAGCAAGATTTAAATTTGAAAATGTCAAGTATCAATGTGACCCACTGCATGCTTTATATAAAAATTAAACTCTGAACTTTCAAATTAAATAATTCCAATTTAAGCAATTTATTAATGTAAAAAAACGCAAAATAGAAAAAATAGTATAAAAAACTCGTTTCATAAGGCCTTTTGCCGCACTCGCTCTTTAGAAAACTCGCCGCTATCGCGGCTCGTTTTCTAAACTGATCTCGTGCGGCAAAATGGTGCCTTATGAAACTTGTTTTTTAATATACTATTGCACGTTAATACGATCTTAAGTATCTTAGCAACGTCACTACACTAAAATGTTTAAAAATTGACTTTACATATAACTTCACTACTGTACCACCTTTTTGCATTCGATAGTACGTAGCCATCGGCAACTGAACGAAACGTGTGTAAAATCTCGCTATTTAAGGACAAATAATATTATCCTTAAATATTGCTATAATTGTGTTTAAAGGAGAAAGTAATTAAGTAATGTAGCTCAAAGTAGTTACTTGTGGTGCCTCTTTACCATGCTTATCAATAGGCATAACTTTCGCTAGTTCCCCTATACTGAAAAACAATACATTAGCATTGTAGGTATATCGTTACTACAATTCTTACAGCTGTATTTTCTCCAAAACTCTGCGTAATGTATACGCTGTTCTAAATCTTTTCGTAGAATTTCATGCGTTATTAATATCGATTGCCTTCAACTTAAAGGGTAATGTTGAAAACACTTTTGAAAAATATTTGTAAAATTCTTTCTCATCTCTATTATTTACTCTTGTCACTAGTCGATATTTGATTTGGAGATATGCCTGGAATTGATTTTCAAAAAACTATACAATATTTACAAAGTAAAAGTAATAAAATATATATACTAAATTTACAGGAGATAATCAAAAATATTTATACAAAATAGAAAGCTATAACTTTTTGACTTTCTCTTATATACCATAGTAAACATTTTGAGGGGATGGTCTTCCAAGATTGAAAAATATCGGCTTTTTTTTTAAACAATCTACATAAAAAATAATAACATTTAATGTATTACTTCTTGCTATAATCTAAAGACGTTAAATTTTAACAAATATCTAACAGTATTTTTTTTTCGTTAGGCAATTCTGACGATAAAAAGTTATTCAACACTTTCTTCTTCTTTTAACAGAAACGGAATTTTACTTTCACTGGTAAATCCTTAAGTATTACATCCGATGCTTTGTCAAGATATACGTATCCGTTCAGCAGAAAAATACCACCTTTATTTTATAGATGATAAATTACGTTTGCAGATAAAATGCGCTCGCTTGCGAGAGTGTAATGTATTTTTTACATTGGCACGCTCATTCTGTAAACTATGACAATGACGGATTCAAGTAACGCGCGACTTATCACAATAAAAACAAACGCTTTGCGAAAGCGGAAAGCTCGCCGTGATGTTATTTGTTTTAGCGCCCGATAAGAATAGTATCATTCTTAGGCGAGCTCACATATGCCAAACTTCAAATAATACCAAGCCAGATAAGACTGAAAAACGATCTGAGAAACACTGAAAAGTTTGTAACTGATAATGGAAGATTTATAATCGTACATTGTAATTTATGTGATCTTCGCATGGACAGTTTAAAAAAAAATTGATATGCTTTCTTAGATTGTTGCTTTTCCTTACGCAAAATACCATAAAGTATGCAATGGTTTGTTTTAAACATGAATTTAATTTGATTTATCGTCCCGCTTTTTATTTATGACGTAAATCTTACATATATGTTGTATTTCTTAATTTGACTCAAGTTCAATAAAAAGTATAACATACATAATAACATTACATTCCAATGAGCTAATGGCAGTTTATTTTTTTTAGAATAGCTGCACAAATTTACTAAAAATGGGAAATTAATATATTACTCATGTTCAAAATTAAAGCACCACTCAATTAATTCCATATAATTTTTACAAATTGTTTGAGTGGTGAATTAATGTTTAACATTATCAAAAAACAATTGAACTGGAGATAATTATAATTTTATTTTAATGGAAAAAATTATAAATTACGTTCAATTACAAATTCAGAAACAAAACGATATGCGAAATCTTAAAAAATTTTGAAAACGAAAAATTAAACAAAACAATAACATATAATAACGTGTGACACCTCCCATAGCTCTGATAACTGCTTGAACTCACCGTGTTAAGCTAACTATTAAATTTTGAATTACTTCTTGGAGAATATTATCACACTCGAAAAGAACGGCTTGCTCCAATTTTTGGAGATTAATAGTAGCTGGTAAATGTCTTTTGAGAGTATCCCATACGTGCGCTATTGGATTTAAAACTGGACTTCGTGGGCCAGTCAATGCCTTGAATCCAAAACTTGCCTAGCGATGTGAGGCCTCCTGCATAAAAATGAAATTGTTCTCTATAAATGGTGTAAAAGGCATTACATTGGTCCTGAATATCATTCTCGAGGTAGTATTCAGCATTTATTGACCTTTTAGCGAATAGGGATTAACTCTGTGCAGGCGTCAAAGCAAATAGCTCCCGAAGACATTCTTGATCCACTACCAAAAGGGTCCCATTGAAAGATTGTACTGTCATGATACCTTTCTCCAGTTCTTTGCCATAATCTTTCGCGACCATCTGGTGATTTTACACTTATTTTAGTCTCGTTCTTAAACAAAACTCGCTTTCAATCTTCAACTGTTTAATCTGCATGATTTCTGGCAAACCTCAAGTGTTGTCCTCTGTGCGCTGCGCTAAGTAGTGGTCAAACTGCAGACCTCCTACTATGCAGTCTTACTTATCCCAACCTTCTCCGTACACTATGAAACAGACATGTAAAAAATTTACATATCTGTAACTGTGCACATGGACAATACATCTCGTATTTTCAGCATTTACTTCTGCTTAATACATATGTTTCTGCCATCTAGGCGTCATCAGTCAAAGTCTCTTTCGTCCGTAAAATGTCACTTATGAAATAAGTGCCACCTTATAGGATGAAATTTGCTTTATCTTTTAGGCGATTTCAATTAAATCTATATACAGACACAAATCTATTCATAAAGATTTGTTTCATTTGTATCACATTGCTTCACTAGCTTGACTGATGACGCCTAGATGGCAGAAACATATGTATTAAGCAGAAGTAAATGCTGAAAATACGAGATGTGTTGTCCATGTGTACAGTTACAGATATGTAAATTTTTTACATGTCTGTTTTATATTGTAACAAATGCTTTATACGTGCATAACGTATTGTTATACATAAACACAACCTTTTTGTATATTTACCGCCATCTGGCACGTGTTAATGGACTAGACTTATACGTATTGTTTCGCTTATGTAATAGCTTAGCTATTCAAGCGAAAGGTCGCCTTTTTCGGCAAAGTCTCTTTCGTCTGTAAGATGTCACTTATGAAATAAGCGCCACCTTATAGGATGAAATTTGCTTTATCTATTAGGCGATTTCAATGAAATGCATGTACAGATACAAATCTATTCATAAAGATTTGTTTCATTTGTATCACATTGCTTCACTAGCTTGACTGATGACGCCTAGATGGCAGAAACATATGTATTAAGCAGAAGTAAATGCTGAAAATACGGGATGTATTGTCCATGTGTACAGTTACAGATATGTAAATTTTTTACATGTCTGTTTCATATTGTAACAAATGCTTTATACGTGCATAACGTATTGTTATACATATACACAACCTTTTTGTATATTTACCGCCATCTGGTACGTGTTAATGGACTACACCTATACGTATTGTTTCGCTTATGTAATAACTTAGCTATTCAAGCGAAAGGTCGCCTTTTTCGGCAAAGTCTCTTTCGTCCGTAAGATGTCACTTATGAAATAAGTGCCACCTTATAGGATGAAATTTGATTTATCTTTTAGGCGATTTCAATGAAATGTATATACAGATACAAATCTATTCATAAAGATTTGTTTCATTTGTATCACATTGCTTCACTAGCTTGACTGATGACGCCTAGATGGCAGAAACATATGTATTAAGCAGAAGTAAATGCTGAAAATACGAGATGTACTCGTATTGTCCATGTGTACAGTTACAGATATGTAAATTTTTTACATGTCTGTTTCATATTGTAACAAATGCTTTATACGTGCATAACGTATTGCTATACATAAACACAGCCATTTTGTATACTTCTCCTTACAGTTAAAGTAGAAACTCTGATATTTCTAACCGCGTCAAGCTGGTTACTGAGTTTTGTGCTTGTTATTCGTCTATTTCTGAAAGCTTGCAGTTGGAAAAAACGATCAACTCTCGCATTTGTCAGTCGTTTTTTTACCTTGACCATGTCTTCTCGAGTGCGATCCAATTTTCCGAGATCTTTTAACCACTCGGCTGAATGTCGAATGATTAACAGCAAATTAGCTACATAACGCATTGTACGCCCTTCTTCTAACAAAGTTGAATCTCTTACACATTCATCATTGGCTATCATTTAACAATTGATATGGTCTGTTCATGATTTTGAATTTAAACTTTATCAACTTAAATTTTATACACCCAAAAAAAAAATTAACAAACTCGTAAGTAAAACTTAAACGATGCTTGAACTGTAACTTCAACGACTCAAAAAATCTCTTTAATAAAACTTGACATTAACTTGCGACTTTTTTCACCAGAAATGTCAAAATTACTTTGCAGTGTGATAAAGTTACTAGATTATATAGATAAAATAAAAAATTTTTAGAAAGTATAAAGATTATAGAAAATATATTAGAAACATTGAGTGATGCGTTAATTTTAAACATGAGTTTATTTAAAACTTTAAAATTTATTTTACAATTTAGTATTAATAGTTTAGGATTGTCAGGAAGTTTTGACATGTTTTTGTTTTCTTGACGTCATGTAAATATCGGTCATTAAAATATGGATAGGAAATGCTCGTGGCAGAATAAAAACTAACAGAATTTATATTTAGGATATACGCAAAATTCATATCGTAAAGCACAGTATGACATACTGAGGGATGGCTAAAGCTCGGATTATATGTATGCAAATTTAGCAAAATATGCTTCAATATGCTAAATTTTTTAAAACATTCAAACAACAAAAACCAAATCCGATTCTATAAAACAAAACTTTAATTTACATCTAAAGTCAATTACATTACATAGTTGCGTACCACTATTAACAATATGTTTAGAAAAGCTTAAAATATCCTTAGACATTATAAATGCTATTCAACAATATATAATTACTCCTATTTAATAACTATTAATAATTAATAACATCTAACAATCAGTACATACATCTATTTACTAATGACTAATGCTGTATGCACTTTACTACAATTAGGTACTATGAAAAAAATTCACAATTAGATGTTTTTCTAAATTTTCCATTTTAAGCTAATGTCTTCTGTGACTTAGCAAGTGCTTGAATGTGGAGAAGAATCGTTCAACATCATGGGAAGTACATACTTCGAGCTTTTTTTTAAATAGCTTACGATGTAAACCTCCAATTCAGTATCATCTACAATTTTCCCTTTCAAAGAATCTTACGAAAGAATTCTAAATCCTTAATTTTTTCCTAATAACGAGTTTAGCTGTAAATATTGTTTTCTACATTTTACGACGCTAATTTTTTTTTTAAAACAGTCGATCAATTAGCGTCGTAAAATGTAGAAGACAATATTTAAATTCACATTACTTCGCGAAAACGCAATAAATTTGCAAAAACTGCCGACTCCGGGCATATATAATCTGTTTCCTTAATGTAATTTAGGACCTCCCACAATGATTCGAATTCACAGTCTCTTGATAGCTTATTGGTTAAAGCAATGGTCCGGCAAGCCATGGACTTGGGTTCGAATCCTGCTTGGGCACGAATTTTTTCTATTAAAAAAAATCGATTAATTAGCGTGATAAAATATAAGTGGGTTCAAATCCAGCTAAAGGGCGAATTTTTTTCTATTTAAAAAAAGAATAAAAAATTCCATTAATTAGCGTCATAAAATGTAGAAAACAATGTTTACATTCACATTACTTCGCGAAAATGCAATAAATTTGCACCGTGTGCACCGTGCACCTTCTATAACTCCTGTAATAGTTGACAATCCGTTACGGGTATTTGTTTATTGAATTTATAGATTCAATTGTTTCTGCTATTACAGAAAAATTTGTGGCATTATATGCCAATTGATTTCATATTACACTTTTTCTAAAGACTCTTTCGCTTTTTCATAGCATCTGAATCATCAGAGAACTCTAAAATTAAATTTTTAATATTTCGATATTTTTTTGAACAAAAATTACGGCATTTAGCTATGTTCCTCACCTAGTGATTTCTGGTTGTGGAAATAATTGTAAACCGGGAAATAATACTTTGTACAACTAAACTCGCAACGGCGCTTTTAAGAAGATTCCTTTTCATTATAAATTAGTTCATTCACAAGAGGAAATTAATTGATTATTTCTTCACCCACTCTATTAATGCTATATGCCAAAGAAGTAGTATGAATTAAATTAGGAAAATTACCATTAAATTAACCGAGGTTTGACACATATAAGAGCCAGCATCGAACAACATTAATATAATGCTACCATGCGCGCGCATACACAGTCTTGGTGTAAAGCAGATGTCCGGAAAATGTCGAGGTCGGTAGACCTAACGTACAATTTAAAAAGGAGCCTTCATTTATTGTGTATGCCCTTAATAAGTGGAGATGGCGTGGATTGACTATAAACAGATGATAGGTAGCGCCACTTAGTTTTACGTGCGGAGGCTCGGGACTGAAAACTAAGAAAAGTGCTGCGCGTTCGTAGGCGCATGCGCTTACAGACTACCAAAAATGAAACATAATGACGAGCTAACTAAGGGAGAAAGGGGTACCTAAATACATAAAAAGGAAACGAAAATAGTTAATTCGTATATTGACAATAAAAAAACAAGTATTAACAAAGTGGCTCTCAAGTCGAAAATAATAATATAACCTGATCCAGAAATCTCCAAATTTAAGTCAAAATAGTATGATAATTAAAAAAAAATAATGAACATTCTAAGTATATTATTACATTAAAATATCGATGTTTTAAAAAAGTTTTACATAAAATTGTATTGAATCAGCAATTTGTTCCAAAAATAAAATAAATTGAATTAAACTACAAAATGCACCAAAAATATGACAATTTAGTTATTCAAGCAATTACCAATTACCTAATACCTAGGATCAAAGTTTTAGTTCTATCTCAGATCTATAGCGGAACCTTACAATGGAATTACAGACAGTATATTACCTAAGCAAAAGTAAAATATTATACAGGTATCCAGAAACTCTCCTGACAAACGAAGACCGGAGATTCCTCTGATAATTTTAAGACAATTAAACCCAAATTCACCTAGTCCGAAAATGCTTCCTAACGGAACTAGAGTTCTTTGAAGATGGCGCCTTGTATTTATTTTTTTTTAATTCTTCCAGAACACTTCTATTTAGAAAATCAAAAACTGGTATGCTTATTTAGCCTCCAGAGATGAATCGAACAAGTATCAAAGGTAGATTGTTACAAAAGTTGCTCGATGTGATGACCCTTAGTTTCTATGCATAAGTTTACCCTTTTGCTTAGAGAACGCCGAATTCTTGCAAAAATTCCAAAGTTATTTCTAAATTCGTTGCAAGCATCTTGTATCCTTAGCCAGAGTTGTGCGCGATTTTGTATCGGATCGGAATAAACAAATGCTTTTATGTATCCCCAAACACAATAATCGCAAGGATTCAAATCCGGGGACCTTGCTGGCCAAGCAACTGGACCGCCTCTTCCAATCCAATGGTCTTCGTAGTTATTATCTAGAAAGTCTCGTACATTCCTGCTAAAGTGGGCCGGACAGCCGTCCTGTAGAAACCATAAGTTTTGCCGAATATTTAAACGCACCTCATCTAACAAATCAGGTAAAATATTTTGCAGGAAATGTAAGTAATCAGCACTATTTAAATGAGCAGGTAATTCCACAGGTACAAGTAGATAATCGTCAACTACTCCTATCCAGACGTCTATGCTAAACCTATGCTGATGCTTAAATTCTTGAACGTGGGGATTGTCACCAACGTACGAATAATAATGTGCATTATGTACATTAAAAATTCCATTTTTTGAGAATGTAGCTTCGTCACCAAACAAAATGTTCCTGAAGAAATCTTCATCTTGATTTTTCTGATTTTGTAACCATCTAGCGAATTCTACGCGAGCAGGAAAATCCCCTTCTAGCAGTGCTTGCACCTTTGTAAAATGAAAAGGACATAAATTTTCTTTGTTTAAGATATTTCCTACGGAAGATTTTGAAATTGTGGGGTACATGGCAGATAGTCTTCAAACGCTAATTTCTGGATTTTCCTCAACTTCCACTAAAATAACATCTTCATGTTCTGCTGTTACATCATTATGTCTCCCTGTTTCATTATTTTTTGGGACCACTGAACCTGTTTCTCTTAATCGTTGATGAAGAGCTGTAAATGTTGAGTGAGTGGGATGCTGACGATTGGGAAATTTTTCAGCGTATCTACGTTGCGCCGCTCGAGCGTTACACCTCATTTCGCCATAAACTAAATGCATATCGGCGTATTCCTCATTAGTAAAAACCATTTTTTTTTTAAATTGAAATCGTTGTGTTTGAATAACACAAAGTAAAAAATGAAAAGATAAACTTCGCGAACTGACAACAATTTGACAATGAAAAACGTAGGTTTTACTTCTGTTGGCAGTTCAGAGCTAACTATTGCAAAAAATAAAAAATTGAACATTAATGAAGAAAAAGCGAAAAATTTAGAAATCGATTTTTCTAGAAAACGGTGTATCCTACCGACTTAAAGTGAGAGTACCTTTTAGTACTGGAGTACCTGAAAATTTAATAATCTAATGTCAGAAATGCTTAAAAGTTAAAGACAAAAAAGTTATGCCTTAAAATAACCGTTGACCTACCCACAAAGGGCCGCCTATGACCGGTACTAGAAATTCGCAATTGATGAAATCGATTCATATCTGGAGGATAAATAAGCATACCAGTTTTTGTT
This sequence comes from Melolontha melolontha, assembly GCA_935421215.2. NCBI lineage: Eukaryota > Metazoa > Arthropoda > Insecta > Coleoptera > Scarabaeidae > Melolontha > Melolontha melolontha. Next base: position 118,945,965 of record OW285235.1, read on the forward strand.
TTTCTAAATAGAAGCGTTCTGGAGGAATTAAAAAAAAAATAAATAGAAGGCGCCATCTTCAAAGAACTGTAGCTCCCTTAGGAAGCATTTTCGGACTAGGTGAATTTGGGTTTAATTGTCTTAAAATTATCTGAGGAATCTCCGGTCTTCGTTTGTCAGGAGAGTTTCTGGACACCCTGTATAACTATAGATTCGTTATTAATAGCAAAATATAAAAAAAGGAAGTGAAAAATCGACGAAAACTTAAGTTTCACCATAAAATAAGAGAGTCTTATAGAAGTAGCTTTATAGGCTGTATGCATGCAACGGAGATGGATGATCCCACAGCTGGTACGTTTCTTGTGCAGATGTTCAATCAAGACGATGATTGATTGATTGATTGGTTTTCTGTCTCCGTTGTTTGCTTGGATAACCTCGGAGCGAAATATGTATATCCCGTTAGTCGGGCAAAGAAAGCTTAAGCCTAGTTACGTCTAATTGCTTCGTAGTAAATCAGCCAAATTCACTTATGGTATAGCGTAACTTTTTATCTCGCTTTGCAAGAGCACATCAAGACAAACACTCATGTTTCGCATGAGAATCTCGAAAAATTGCCCCGACCGAAGCTGGACCAAATTCAGTGAAGACAATATCACTAGATGCAACTGGAATTACAAAGAACGAAATAATGAACTAAATGTGGATATAAATATTCAATAAATATCTACAGGGCGGTAAAAAAGCGTCAAAAAGAAAATAAATATAACAATAATTACATCATGCGGTATTCTCTCTTTTAATAATAATATAACTATGATTTTAGTTTATAAAATATAACATTCGACAGCATATTTATTTTTATTTTTAACCCATTTATGTACTTATCAGCTTATACCTAACTATAACACTATATTACTTTTATTACTTGTATTGTTAAATTCTGGAAGTAACTGTACTGACATAAGTCATAGAAGTATTGTAAAACATTGTGTTTTATGTAGTAGCATTGCTATTTATTTTAGTTTTATGAACTACAAAATGTCGCAAAGTGTTTTAACTGGCTTTCCTAGAACATTTGGAAATATGGTATTTCCCATGGCCAGTTAGTTTGGAATTGTTATTTTTAAACCTGCCGCCTACTAGAACTAGAATTTTTTAGAAGGAAATTTGTAATTTGAAGAAAATTTGCACAAATATACGGTATTACATGAAATATGAATCACGTAGTAAAAATATTCGAAGGTATGCTTTTTTATAATTGCATTGTTTCATTAAAAAGAAATTAAATATACCCAGAAATCTCTTTGATATACCTTTTAACAACAAATATGCATTTTTCCCATAATCCGAGCTCTAGTGATGGCTGTCAATAAATTTAATTTGAGTCATTGTTTTTCGTATGAATTTGAAAAGGGAAAGAATTCCTAGCACGATTATTAGCGAAGTTAAAGTGAATTAGAATTGTGGAAATGCGGAAGGTTGCCGTACTAAGTAATGGACTACTATTTTTTTTAATAAATCGCTGTTTTTTACGGGCTTTACTTACGGACATCTCTAAATAGCGTATTTTGGTTTCACGGAGTTTTACAATGGAGTTTTCCTAGAAAACATACGCTGGGAGACGAGATTGGATTGGATTAGTGTATAAAGGTACTAATTATTTTTCATTTAAAAATTTAGGACTTCAACTTAGAATTACTTAATGATTTTATTACTTTCTGCGTATACGTACAGTAACTATACATTTTAAACATATACTCTAAAAATAATTTTCACCGTAAATATCTTTATTGGTACGGTAAGGTAGGAAACGAGCAAAGGAAAGGCAGACGATAAAGTTGCGCTCAAACATGTTAGTAGATAAGAAAAGCTGTTAGTTATTGTAAAAATAAAAAGCGCAGATTTTTAAAGGAGCATGTGCGGATAAATTTCCCATAGATTGTGTCTCCAATAAGAAATAATGGACATTATATCAACACGATTAAATGCCTTTAATAGCAAGATGGAGAGAGAAAAGAGGAACATAGTCTTATTTCTCATCCGAATATTTCATTAGAAAAAATAAAACTTATTTTCATAGTTCCAAATACTACCCCATGTTGCCAACCTATGGACCAAGGTGCCATTTAAAATGTTAAAGTCATTTATAGATATATGTTAATAACCGCGGGAAAGTCATTAGAAATGATAAAAAAAGCATTACAATAGTCAGAACATCAGTAGCTTGGAAAGAATTATCGCATATAACGGTAAAAAACTGATTTCTAAAACAAGGATTCAATGTGTATGATAGTGATATAAGTGAGTGCATTAAAGAAGATGATATGCCATTAACATTTCTATTTTCAAATTCTAATATCACTAGTTTAGATTTAAGAACATGTTCATTAATTAATGATTTAATAATAGAAATTCTAAATGTCTCTATTATCGACTGCATTGATCAAATAAGTGGTCAAATCGAAACTGAGATTGAAAATGAAGAACTTGTAGCTGAACTTCAAATATTTCAGAGGCCAATAAAATAATAAAAGAGTAAAAGATCTCGAGAACTATTTTTTGATCTCTAGCCACGCGAATATGATTAACATCGATAAGAATATTTGCCAAGCTCGACTTGAATGCCGATTGGGAATATTTAACAATCAAATGGAAAATGCAAAACAAATTACAATTAAAGATTATTTCAAAGTAAGCAACAGATATGTAGTAGATTATACATGTATTTAATCTCTAATGATAATAATTGTTTTTTATCCATGTACGTAGATATTTTTAGTTGACATCATAATTATACTAATTTTTTTCCTTCTTTTTGAGGATAATGTTATATTCTTCATTTTCTCTCACCTCTAAATAACGCAAAATTTTATATTACCGGAGATTTTAGGATTCCCCGATTATAAGGTTATATTGTATAAGGACCTTTCGTTGAAATGTTCCGAAGTCGAGTTAAAATATTATACTTACTATGTACGCAAAATTCATAATGCAACTATCAGTATACGAATCAGAATAATGGCTCGCGATATAATTCTATAATTCATCCCAGACATTGTTGCATGAATTTGAAAAGATAAATAATGACGCAAGATTTTTGTAGTGCTTTGAGAGTAAATGTCATAAACTTACGTAACGTTCTAAAATTGAACGTTAAAATAGTGAAATTACATTCAATGATGAACCTCATTATTGTAGCCTCTCTTAGATTAACAATGACGTTATACGACCAATATGATGCAATAAAGTAATGAGAATAATGCACAATACACTGCCGAATAAATAGATTGTATATTAATATTAATATATATTTGTATATCTATACCGTATGGAGGTGAGAGAACGGCGGGGAGGTAAACGATACCCCACCAGTATACTAGATAAGAGGAAAGGGACGGTTATAGCACCAGGCACCAGGCGTGTCTGTGTCTAGTCGTCGACGATAAATACGACAAAAATACTAGTACATACGCAATACGTATGTGTATACCACACCTACATCTGACCTATCTTTATGCTGACCTATGCTTATCCAATCAAATGCTATACTATACATTCAATAAACATATCGGAGAAGTAAAGCGACGGGGACGTGTCTCGCGCAGCAGTCTCGTTTTCTTCCCTCGTTTACACACGGTATATATAAATGGCAATGTTCGTACGAGTATGTGTGTCCGTTATAGACTAAAAAAACTACTGGACCGATTTATGCGTGTTTTTTTGCAAAATGATCACCATTGTCCTAAGAAGGTTTAAAGGTATTGAAACCCTGGATCTAACCAGTGGAAAAAATGTTAATAATATAATATTAACAGTAGCAGTACTATTACCTAAATGTAGGTAGCACCACTAGACAGTACTTCTTACATTAAAGTTCACGAGGTAAGAAATGGTGTGGCGCATGCGTAGAAATAAGATCGAGTGCTGTTTTTAAAATTGGATTTATTTACTATTACTTTATAAAGTGAAGGTTAACTTTTATGAATTTCCGTAATATGTAAATATCCAGTTTTAACTAACGACGCGGTGTTCAGAAAGGGTGAGTATAGTTTAAAACTAAAATAAATTGCAAATAAAAGTATTCAAGAAAAATTTTATTTTTATTTTCAATCTACTGTTATTGGAAAATGATTTACTAAAAGTTATGTTATAGCGTCCGTTACACTTATGCCACTATTCTAATCTCAGCGAAGATTTCTCAGTACACGTTAACACAAAGCCTGACATACCATTTCTTCTGCTGCATTAATTGAGGTAATGTTCTAGGCTTACTTTCGCACAACCTCTCTTTAAGAAATCTCCATAAGAAATATCCTAGAGGACTCAGGTCTGGACTGCGCGATGACTAGTTAATGTCACCTCTTCGCAAGATCAGTTTGTTGGGGAATAAATCCTTTACAGCTTCAATAGAATTATTCAAAGTGCGACAAGTGACGCGATCTTGTTGAAACTTTGTTTGCTACCTAAACGCGACCCAAATAACAGCAAGCAAGCAACAAGGAGGCTGCAAGATATTCTGCCAAAAACTTCCTCTCCCGGCCTGACCCACCTGAAAGTAGACGTCCCGTCGTTAACACCCCGCCGACTAGCTCAATGGAAACGTAGAGCGTGCGAGTCCCAAGATCGCAAGTTGTTAAGATGGCGCCACCGTATATTAATACCAGCAAGGTACACCCCGTATATTCGGTTGCGGGTGGAACACAGGTGGCCCCAGACACAAGAGAGTTAGCCCCCCCCCCTATTACACGCTGCTGCTATGTACGAAAAACTGTGCTTATCCCAACACAAGTAGGGAGGGAAAGAATCAAACACAAAATAACATCAACAACAATCTTTAATAATCAAAAGCAGTTCTTATCAACACATCGCTTAACGCAGCTCACATCATTACAAAAGGAGATGCCAAATAAATCTATGTTTGCCACCCCTACATTAATTTTACAAAGAATGTTCTTAACCAGATTTTCAAAAAAAGAAAAGATTTAAATGAAATAATCTAAAATTAGAGATTCGAAACTTATAGTAGAAGTTTCATGTACTATCAAATCAATCATGAAAACGTGAGTAACAGTATTAAGTATTATAGTCAGAATGAAAATGTTTTATAAATATAACAGGATTAAATACAACATAAAAGACGAGGGTTTACCTCACTGTAATAAATTCATTAAGTGACAAATTCAATACAAAGTGGCTTAAATCAATGTGAAATCTTTCCCGCAAAATAATTAGCCACAGGGTATAAATTAAAGTTAATAAGCCTACTTTAAAAAAAAGTAATGGATAACGCCCCAGTAATGCCCCAGGCGTAAACTAGAGTACAAAAAAAAAACAGGAACACCTGTTAAGTTAACACCACCCTGTATACACAGGTGATAAATTGATGAAAGATTAAATTAAAAGTACGTCAATTAATCAAGACATTATAAATTAGAACACAAGTTAGGAATTCTTAACAGCGGTTCTGTACATTAAAGTTTACAGAATAAATATCAGATAACTTGATCTTCACGTAACCCCAAATTAGATGCGAAAGCTCGACTGAAGGTTCTGAGCCTCGTGTTTGAAATCAACAAAGCTTCTAGCTGCTGGAGAAGCCAGACAACCAGTTAATTAAATTACTAATAGATTGAATTTGAAAGTAGTCAGGCGTTTAATGCCTTTCGGACAAGATAGGTGGGTGAAGCCCGGTAACTGTCTACAGTTAGCGTTTTATTTATCAAAAATTGCACAGAGAAGGGTAAAGCTCCTCTTTAGAGTTCACAAAAGTTTAAATAAGCTATCAAGCAAATCTCTAACATAAATTATATAGAATAAGATAATTCGGGCAGACAAAACCCTCTTTAGTTAAGAAAACTATTTCAGCAACTCTTAGCTTTGACAAAAGGAATGCCTAGATCTCCTAAATGCTCTCTTCCTGATAATTCCTCACGGAAGTAATTCGGAAATGTCCAACTCGGAAATGAATCAGCAAGGAACATCCGTCATCCTGGTGACGCTGTCCAAACGGAACGTTTTCTTCGGTCAAGAAGTTCGGTAGATATCAGAAGCTCCGCTGTAAGAGGTTTAAGTAAACCAACACGGGATTCCTACTTAGGTTCGCTAAATTTCTTAGACCATCCAAAAATTACGATCCAAAATGGCCGTATGGCAACCACGTGGAATTCCCCACGATAAAATCTCAACGTATACGGTTATTAGTGCTAGCCACTTTGGAAATAGCTCCAATAACAAATTAATCCTAGGAAAGAAGAAGATTCGAAATAAGTAAAGATATAACAGATAAAGATAATTCTTACCGCAGATATAGCTTCTTCACACAAGTGAATTCACAAGTAAGCGCTTCGATGACTTAAGGAAAAGTGTCCGGCGACACACAAAGGAGATGCATCGTTACATTATCGATCTACGTCATCAGTGTGATCGGTGAACGGCAATTTTTAAAAGAAGGGAAATTAATTTCCAATAAAATACAAAACAGATGAAGGAGTGAACAGTAAGCCAAAAACGTCAGAGGATTAATTTAAATCTCCTTAATTAAAGATTTAAGATTCATAAAATTGACCGAACGATAAACTAGGATACTGCAAAAGTTAGTGTAAAACAAATGTTGAGAGATGGCGCTCCGAGCGAGAGAAAATAAATAACGTAAATCTAATTGAATTAAATGAGTTAAAAAACAAATAGGCCCTAAATTAGATGCATGAATTTCTACAATAAAGTAATCGATTAAAGGAACAAAATCTGAATGCAACAACATTCGGAAATATAGGGTCGGCCAAAGTATTAGAACATGAATAAAATTTGAAGGATTTAACGTTTGGAAAAACTTATGTTGCACGAAAATTAACAATACAATAAAATAAAATAGAATAAAATGTATATGTTGAGAAATAGGAGGACTAAATTGACTTGAAGAGGTTAATAATGAAGTAAATGGATTAAAAATTCCAGCATGATCTCGAAATGATTTCTCGCCCGTAACATGTTCTTAGATTAAAGTAATGAAACTGTTGCTGAGATGGAGCTAGAAAAATTAAAATAATTTTGCAGTATCGCCCTGTATTCACAGTTAGTGCTCGACGTTTATGATCTTGAAGGAAGTAAGGGCCGATTATTCCAATGGCAGACATCGCGGACCAAGCAATAACATTAGGGCTATGAAGCGGTCGTTGTCAAATGTTGTCAAACTGACGAGAAATTTGATGTTAATTTTTACTTTTTTTCCCTCTTTGGTATGTTATTGGCTTTTTGTGTGTTTTTAGTATACCCCGGGCTATTGTTCGTCTGAAGGATAATTGGTCTGTTATGCTCTCACATTTTCGGTGTAATTGCCAAGCGTTCTGAATGATCATATATTTTGATCCGCCCTGTCAACTCCACCCATATTTTCGTTGTATTTTTTGATCATGTGCGGTTGCTCGACCATTATATATATTTTTTCTAAACCTTTTCTGCTGTGAAAGTAGTTTAAGAGAACTATTAGTAGATATTAATGCAATCAAATTATTGTCGTTCTATCTGCAGATAATAATTTGTTTATCAGCATCCAACATATATTCATATGGACCTCTATTTTGTTTCTTATGTATTTGGATGACTCAAAACGCTGTCGATAATTAGACCTTTTCTTATGGTTCCGGTTCCTTTGAGTTCTCTAATTTCAAGTGGGCGAAGTAACGACAGAGATGTGAAAAAATTATCGAAATAAAGATGAAAGGTCAAATTAGGAAAATTTTTATGCAATTTATCAGCAAATGTCAACAAAACGTTAGAACCCAATCCCAAATTTTTGTATCTATTCAGAATCGTTGAAGATGATCCCTGGTAAGGCTCAAAACCACTCAATATAACCAAGTCTGGTGGTACTCATCCAAAACTAGTATCCTCATTGTATTAGTTTTCCCCTAATGAATTATATAGTTCCATACCATGTATAGTCAAATACGTTCAAATTGTTATTGTCACAACAATGGACATTCTGCATAACATATCTAAACCGATCTCTTAATATTGCGCTTCGTACCAACTCATTTCTAGTGTCGTTTGAATTTTCCCAATACATATGCTTCCAAGGTAAAATACTGCACCCATTCAAAATGAAAACTCCTAAAAAGCACCACATTTCCGATTCAGATATATCTCACACCGGGATTATACTGAGATGCATATAAGTTGCTAAAATTACGCACATCGGCAATAGGGACTTGTTAAAGAATAAATAAAAAAGTTCTACGAGATTTAAATTATTTTTAGCTGTATATAATTATAAGTATTAATGAGTAAACAACATGATATTTTTTAAATCTTGGAGAATTTATAAATTGTTTAATTATACTTTCCTCCAGTTGGCCATGTTTCAGTTTTTTCAAATCACAGAATGGATATTGAAGCAGAATTTCTCGAAACTATTGTAGAATCAACAGCAAACGAATGCAAACGGTTAGAAATGTAATTCAAAGTCATAAACAACTATCGTAATATATTCGCAAGGGTTAGAAACTTTGTAATTATGAAAATAAACAGGTATCTACAACATGGCTTTTAAAAGGCCTTTAGCTTTATATGGGTTGAGGCAATATTCTAATTTAAAGTTAATTTAATAAAATAATATGACAACCACAATAATGTTAATTCTTGTTTCTAAGTGATCTTAATATAATTATGTAATCATTTGCACATGAATTGCATACATGATGATTCGATAATTTTATTCAGACATCTAATTCTACTTATTGTATTATTATGCAACATGACAGTATACTGTTTCAACAATTATATCGTCTTACTCTCAGGAATATCCTTTGACACGACAACGATTATATCGTTAAACGGTTGTTCAATTTGAGGGTTATTAATGTTAATGTATCCTCGGAAAGTTTATTGATCGTACGCAAAGGCATGGCATTCTGATTTGCATACAAAGTCATGTCAATCACTGTGCAGTTTTGAGTTCCCTGTTGTCTTGTCCAATTTGTCTACCGGGCATTCAAATTGCAAATAATGTGACTTCTGTTATCTTTAAGAGTTAACCGTTTCAGTGTATGAGATGCAATTTATATTTCCGTGGGGGCAGACTGATGTATTACTTAAGGAATGCATATATTTACTATTTGATTTAGAACTTCATACAAAAATTACTTCCAATATCAGTACGTAAGTGGCATAGTCAATCAAAGCTTTCATTTCCGTTTAAAGTGAGGGTGCCTCCGTATATGTAAATGCATAATGTTATGTATTTTCTTTATATAATGATGTAGAATGTTGATTTGTTTTTTATTTGTTAATCGTATTAGAGTTTGTTTAAAATGAAATTAGCATACACACAAATAATTACACAACATTTACACCAAAATTTTATACCAATCGGATTTTAAAATTTAGGTGAAATATATTAAACTTGTAACTTATCAAATATTCGTCTGTAAGGAGAAGTAATGTCAGTGACCTATAGACTAATAAAGTAAGACCACTTTCCTATAAGTTAAGTTCAGGTCACTGACCATCATAAGTTGATAAAAGAATCTAAGACAAAAACATATCGATGATTTAGATAAGTCTAAGTAGAGATACAAATATTAAGAAATACTAAGGTATTTCAAGTGGAAGTAGCCGCTTTGCGAGACAAGTTGCACGGTAACCATTTCCTTCGATAGTGAAGCAATGCTAAAGGTACTAGATTCAGTGTCGGTGATGTCAAATTCGAATGTAATTGTGTATGCGCCCCGAATAAGCACTGTGGCCACAAGAAAGTTACAATAGCCTAAGTCTCAGAGCACGAAGTCTATAAGTTTAGCAAAGAAATGGACGAACAGGCTCGACAAATTGCATTTATAGCTTTAATAAGACCGGTGGCTTCCTGTAAAATTACAAAAACCTCCAAGCCTCCAGACCTGAGACAGACAAAACAGTTGACCAAATTTACAACGGACCTACTGGGGTGGAAAAAGTTTGTTAGGATGTTAGTAGGTCTACTAATAGGGCATTACAAAGTATTAATGCTTTATCAAATAATTTAAGTACAGTGCTTATTAATTTAAAAAAAAAAATTTTTAGTTTTTATTATTGGTTTGTTTTAAATTAATTTTGTAATTGCCTTTATTTATTTTTATTTTACATTTGTAACCATTGCATTGTAACCATTTTGTATACGTTAAGACAATTTAACGCTCACAGACTGACCGGCAGTGTGTCAAGCGAGGCCTACGAGAAAGACAGGCCTAGGCGCGTATTCGAGAAACAGTGGTCACGTGACCATCTTAGTCCCATAACTTCACCGCACTAGATTTGAATGTACTATATGTGCAAACGTTTGGTGTAATAAATCGAATTCTGTTTTAAATTTTTCTTATTTAATTACTTAGTACGAAATATAGCATAAAACAGCAAAGTATTTATGTAGATAATAGTGTTTTTTATGTACATTGAACAAGAAAGTATCAAGATATTTTACTGCAATGAATGGTTTGGGTCTTAATAAAATTATCACATAGTCATTGTAAATAACTTTTAATATATAAACAATTACAAACAACAATATAATATATATAAATTAACAGAAAAAAGTTATATGATTTATAAAAGTAAAGGTATATAAGGAAATATGAAGACTAGCATCTCCTAGGGAAAATTTGCAAATTAACTTCCTTATATTTTTAGGATGTGGCAAATATAGATATTTATTTTTATACAAAGAAAAATATGCTGCACTTGACTGAACAAATAACGTTGATGCAAAAAGTAGTGTGTTCGCACTATACCTCCTTGTGTTGGATGGCTGCCTGCATAAGGTTAATTGCTCCATTATAAAAGAAAGTTGCACAGCTTCTTCATGATTTTCACTAATTTCAGATAACATAGTATTAATTTTATCAAATGAATTTTTTTCAATTAGATCACTAACACTACACTTCACAAAATCAAGAATGTCTAAAATATTAATGGAATTTAACACATGCATGTTCCGGGGTATATTTTTAAAAGATAATTTCTCGCCTTTTATGCATAATTCATAATTTAAGTTTTGTTGAACCACTACCGAATATAGAACACTTGGGACATCTTCGGTCACATCAATGTAACACAAATACACCTCTTTTCATTTCGATTAATTAGAATCCATTCATTTGAGATATTCTTAGAATTATAATAATACGTTATAATATCTTCTATTGTGTGAATTTCTCTCGCTTGTTGATATTTCTGAAAAGACTCAAGACTGTCTTTTACAGCGGTTTCCATATTTTCCTCTTCTACATTACATACTCGTAACCTTCTTGAAGTAGAAAGAGCTGTACTTAAATAGTGCGGCAGATTTGGAAATATTGAAGGTACTACATTGTTTTTCAATTTAGGTATTTTTCTTGGATATTCCTTACGTTCTCCACCAACAATACACACATCTGTTCTAATAATGTCACATTCTGCAAAATATTTGATGCATACAAAAGGATTTTTTACGGTAGTATTTTTCTTAAATTTAATTGGAGTGAGCAATTATTCAAATCTCCTCTCACATGCAATTGTCGCTAAACTTGTTGCGTTGATTCTACAATTTGACAAGATTACTCCTGCCGAAGAACGTAGACGCAAACACGTCGCGACGTCAGCTATCCAACTGTACGGATAATTAACATTTGTATGAAAAAAACCACATCCGTCCAGAAACGTGCATATATCGATATTTCACTGTCGTTACAGATCATCAGTACACGATATTCTGACCTAGACATGATTTTATTATTACACTTTCGTGTATATGTACGAATTATATTGAATTTAATTGGAGTGAGAAATAGCAATTATTCAAATCTCCTCTCACATGCAATTGTCGCTAAACTTGCTGCGTTGATTCTACAATTTGACAAGATTACTCCTGCCGAAGAACGTAGACGCAAACACGTCGCGACGTCAGCTATCCAACTGTACGGATAATTAACATTTGTATGAAAAAAACCACATCCGTCCAGAAATGTGCATATATCGATATTTCACTGTCGTTACAGATCATCAGTACACGATATTCTGACCTAGACATGATTTTATTATTATACTTTCGTGTATATGTACGAATTATACTGAATTTAATTGGAGTGAGAAATAGCAATTATTCTCACTCCAATTAAATTCAATATAATTCGTACATATACACGAAAGTATAATAATAAAATCATGTCTAGGTCAGAATATCGTGTACTGATGATCTGTAACGACAGTGAAATATCGATATATGCACGTTTCTGGACGGATGTGGTTTTCTTCATACAAATGTTAGTATTTTTCTTAGCCAGGTTTTTCTCAAAACTTCATCTTTAGGAAGTGCAAATGTTGTGACATACTCTGTTTCATTTCTGCAATTTGATCTACATCCTTTTACACTGCAATGTCTAGGCTTGATCTGAAAACAAAACAATGTAAAATTAATAATAAGTAGGCATTTTAAAAACACAGAAGTGGATGCAAATAAATATTACTTACTATATAATACTATATTTATGTATTCTCAATGTTCCTTAAATGCACTTATAACTTATAAATAACCTGTAAACTTAATAAAAGAGTTTGTAGCACATGCAAAACTATATAAAAATAACCACACTGAACTGCACTAAATCACACAACAATCAGTAGGCAAGGAATTATGGGACTAAGATGGTCACGTGATTTTTGTACGCCTAAGCCTGTATTTCTCGTAGGCCTCGGTGTCAAGCCTGTGTCGTGTCCTGTGTCAAGGGACCGAGAACTGCCGACAAGACGAGCTCCATTACGATTGTTGCCGAGCAGTCGCATAGCACTCCCCCAATAGGTGTATAATTGACAGTATATAGGTGCCAACGCAAACGAACTATTTGAACTATTGTATTATACATGTATAGCAAACGCCAATTAAGTTGGCGCGAGGAGGGGTAAGTTCGTGCAGGATTAGAAGTAGTGGGGAGATTTGTATTTGGATTTCCATCAAATGTCAGATAATTCTAACCTCTGAGCGTGTATCACTTTATGATCCCCTAGCAAAGACATTATGTTCGGTCAAACGTCAATGACAAATGTATTCTGACAATTACTTGAGTAGTGGGAGTGGACGTTTTTAAAAACGGCTTCTGCACACCCCCTGGGGGGTGTGCAGAAGACATTTGTCATTGACGTTTGCCGGAACATAATGTCTTTGCTAGGGGATCATAAAGTGATACACGCTCAGAGGTTAGAATTATCTGACATTTGATGTAAATCCAAATACAAATCTCCCCACTACTTCTAATCCTGCGCGAACTTACCCCTCCTCGCGCCAACTTAATTGGCGTTTGCTATACCTTCGCATACCAAACAGTTCGCTGTTCACAATAAAATTGGAAAAAACATATACGTGTTATATTTCAATAAAAGGGCTTGTAAAAGAGAAAGTTTCCTTAACAATGAGCTTGAAAGAAGAAATCATACGATTCACAGGCTACATCAAAGCTTGACAAGAACGCAATTTCTATTGAGAAGAGATGGACATTCCGAAATCACTAGATCTAAATAAAAGAATAAAACTAGAATATACCCATAATAAGACATGTGGAACACAAGATCTAGAAAGGTCATAATGGAATGGACTCTATGGGCACCTCAAGCAATCTATCTATTTACCTAGGTGAAACATATCTAGTATAGAAAAAAGTACCACATGAAAATTTTCGAATAAGAACCTTCTGAGTGAACTAGTTTGCTTTTAACTACTAGAAAGTAAAAACAGAAAAGCCTTGAATACTAATAATATTCAATGTCTTGCCAATAGGCGAAAGAAATATTTAACTAATAGTATTATATATATTATTTCTCCTCTCTATATACACAGACCATGACATTCTATCAGATTCACTTAAAAAGCATTGGTATTGTCTTTAAGTAAATACCTTTTGCCTTATATTAAGAATTTTAAAAAAGTCATTAGCTATCTAATAAAGAGTTCAAAAGTTTCTTATTACGTTTAGAACTTTCTAAAAATACTCTGGTTCAGTTTACATAACGTGCCTTCAAAAACTTTCTTCATTAGAGACGGCCATGCTTTTTGATAATGGTTGGTGACAGTGCACGTAACCTGTCACAAGCGTATAATTTTGAATGAACATGGCCGTCTTTAATAAGGAAAGTTTTTGTAGACACGTTATTCTTGTACATGATTCATCTCTTGCATTTATCATATTATCTTGTTATTTACATGTCGGTTAATATTCTGACAATAAATTTCAGCGTGGAATTGTAATTTGAAAAATTCTGATACAAAGTAGTCTGAATTTATATAGGTTGTATTTTCATTTCATTCCATTAATATTTAAATAAATTCTCAATATAATAATACAAAAATGTTAGAAACGTATCTGCATATTATTGTGTACTTTGATTTTCAAAATGGGCTCCAATTATTAAACATGAATCGTCATGCACACATATTCATAGATTAGACTCTTAAAAATTTTCTCAGGGTTTTTGTTTTCAAAAGGGGTTCCTTGCAACAAGGCCTGGCATCCAATGTAATAAGTAGATAAATAATACGATAGCATGTTAAATTTAATACATTTATTGTTCACAATTTGCAAAAATATACATTAATTTTCAATGTAATAAATATCATCAATTATATCTTTCTTTCAAAACAAAACATTGTATGTAAATCTTTTTATCTAGTCAAAATATATGAATATCTATATATCTAAAAATATAACTTTGAATATCTTTGTTTGATTTTAATAAACTTTCCAAAATACAGCTGTGTATGACTTTAGACCAGTGAGTCTTATACTCCCACAAAATACTAAAGTATAACAAAGTGTTTTTATTTAAAATTATAAATTGCAAAAGTTTATGGATTTTATAGTTTATAATGTGATAATATTTCAAAAGAGAAATGTATTATCTCATATTCATGTGATCATTTGACGAGAATTTACCCTACTTATATACTAAATATCACACAATTTGTTCTATTGAGTTTTAATTACGAGTCCAAAAATCCAGATATCCGTAAATGTTCGTGAGACCTTACTCTACTTACAGTTTAAAAGATATCTGTGTTATATCTTTTGTTTTAAAACAGAAATTGAAATCCATACGCGATCAAATAAATATCCATGTAAAACACATAATCTTATAAATTTATTTTAATTAACTTCAAAGTCTTGAATGCCTTTATTACGTTACTAATCTGTCGAATTCATTATTATATGAAACAAAGTAGAATAATAATTCTCTTTAAGTTAAAAATATAAAAATTTTAATGATGGATTAAACTCAATGTAATTTACAATACAAATTTTATTTCTGACCATCGCTTTAAGATGTCCTCCTCTTGAGAAATTTTCTGTGACGCCAATCTTTTTCCAAATGTACAAGATCTCTCTTCTATATCTCTTATTCTATATTTAAAAACTTTCGTTCTTATATTGATTTACGTCGTCATAATATTTCTTTCTAACAGTGTTTAATATTTCAAACACGTTCTTACTTTTAAACTTTTAAATGTTTTTCCTCAAAACTACGAAATCTGTTTTCTTTCTATATATTCTGTCCTTCTCTTATGTCCGACTCTATGTCTTCTTTATCATTCACGTTATCACATTTCAGATTTATACGTCGTATCTTTCTTCTCTTACTAATTAATTGACTATCCTTTCTTATCTTCCGCTTGAGGTGTTCTCCTATCGAAACTTCAAACACATCTAACCTATAATTCTGAATTTAGTTGACAGCTGCATTGTTTATTATATATAAAACAAATACAATGTGGTTATAAAGTTTGGAACCAAGCTTATAACCGCATTATTTTACATTTTTTGGAAAAACGCTCGGACTGGTAAATTTTCTTTTTTAAAACGCCATCTTTTGACATACAATTTTTTTCTATGACGTCATTGGTTTTCGAGTGATGACGTTATCAACACTTTCTTTAAATGGCAACCATATTATTTTTTTCTCGTTTTTGGTAGATCTTTATATCCACCAAATAGTGATATAAAACAATTGGTATGTTGCATCCCATTTTTGTGGAAAATATGACATAAATTTAGAAAAAAATACGAAAATTTTATTTTTGTACAAAATTAAAATTAAATAAAAAAAAAATCTGAACTTAAATTTATGGTAACAGTTAACGTAAATTTTCAAAATGGAACCCACCAACCAACTGACACTGTCCCAGCCGAGTGTAAATGCTTTGCGATCAATAGTAATCTGCGTTATTCGCTCCAGGTCAAAAGAAATTCGTCTTCCCAATCGGCCAATTACTTATTAAAAAATCTTATTTAACAGTAAATAGTTTCAGAAAAAAGGGCCAAAGAAGTTTAATTTATTTAAAAAATTGACATGATGTGGCTGACCATTTCTTAATTAAAATTATCGCCCAAAAATTGAAGATTTCAAAAACTAATTAAGCTTACAAAATTTACTGAAATATGTAAGTTTTTTTCACACTTCTGTCTTGTGTGAGGACTTAAATATTCTTCTTGAACAAACCGGACCGTCAAAAGCACATGTACTCATGTTACTATACAAAAAATTTACAAAAACAAAAACACGCACTTTTTTGCAAAATATTTCTTTATGACATTATTGCTTCTTTTTATACAATTTATGTACAAAAATTTTAGTTTGAAATTGTTCTATGGCGACAACATTGTTGAATTATTTACTTATATTTTTGACGTTAAATTTTTGAGATATTGCTTAAAAATTGTTCATTTTCGCTAATATAAAAAATGGCACATTTATCTGAGCGAGAAAGAATCGAAATTTTAGTTATGGTTGGGTATGGGGACAGACAAGGAACGCATGCAGAAGCATGCGATTTGTTTAACCATGAACACCCTGATAGACCTCCAATTACCAGGTCTACGGTGACAAAACTAGTTGGAAAGTTTACCGAAACTGGATCCGTAAAAGATCGACCACGGCAAGGTAGACCTCAAGTAGGAGAAGATGTGAAATTAAATGTGCTTCTAGAAGCAGAAGAAAGGCATCATGTTTCCACCAGACAACTAGCGTTAGCCAATCAGGTGGCTCACTCATTTGTCGTCAACTTATTTAAAAAAGAACACTATCGTCCTTACAAAGTTCAACTTGTACAGGAATTACATGAGGATGACGAAGATCGTCGACTGCAGTTCTGTGAAGACGTAATGTTTCGTTGTGACCAAAATCCAAATTTCTTGGAAAACATCGTCTTCTCAGATGAAGCTACGTTCTGCCTAAATGGATCTGTTCACCGCCATAATTGCAGATATTGGTCGCAGAACAATCCGCATTGGACTCAAGCGTGTCATACTCAGCGCAGAGGAAAAGTTAACGTATGGGTTGGAATGATTGGAAGACGCATTTTAGGACCATATTTTTTTGAAGGAAATTTGCTGTGCAATATTTAGAATTTTTAAGATTTGAACTGGTTCCAGCGCTCGCTGATATTTTCCCAAATCACGAGGATGGTGATGTACCCCATCCAAATATTTGGTTTCAACAAGATGGGGCGCCTCCCCATTATGGTGTAGAGGTTCGCCACTATCTTGACGAAATATTTCCCAATAAATGGATTGGATGGAGAGGCGCCATAGAATGGCCACCTCGTTCTCCTGACCTGACTCCGTTAGACTTTTTTTTGTGGAGTTATTTGAAATCGAAAGTGTATTTTAACAAACCGAACAATTTAGAAGATTTAAAAGAACGAATTCGCGTAGAACTTACACAAATATCCCCAGACATAATTGAGGAGTATACGAAGTGTTTACACTCGGCTGGGACAGTGTCAGTTGGTTGGTGGGGTCCATTTTGAAAATTTACGTTAACTGTTACAATAAATTTAAGTTCAGATGTATTTTTTTTAATTTTATTTTAATTTTGTACAAAAATAAAATTTTCGTATGTTTTTCTAAATTTATATTATTTTTTCAAAAAAATTGTAATTCAACATACCAATTGTTTTATATCACTATTTGGTGGATATAAAGATCTACCAAAAACGAGAAAAAAATAATATGGTTGCCATTTAAAGAAAGTGTTGATAACGTCATCACTCGAAAGCCAATGACGTCATAGAAAAAAGTTGTATGTCAAAAGAAGGCGTTTTAAAAAAGAAAATTTACCTGTTGGAGCGTTTTTCCTAAAAATGTAACATAATGCGGTTATAAGCTTGGTGCCAAACTTTATGACCATACTGTATATCTATCTCTAATGGATTGACAAATACCATATTAGACTTTATTTTGTATACTACAACTAATCAAATGAAGGATCAACACCAGTAAAAACAACTCAAAAGATTTTAATCTTTTGAGTTGCTTTTACTGGTGTTGATCCTTCATTTGATTAGCCATACACATTTTAAAACGAATGCCATGCTTGTTCTTATAGATAAGTATTATAAAATGTCAACTTTTAAAATGCACATTCTATCATGTATAGTTTATTACAAAGTTGTTATTGTCCTTTTAGGTTATTCTAGTGTGTGGTGAATACCAAATAATAATATATATTTTATATTTTAAAATCTTAATTGATATTTTTGCTTGAAATTTTTCATACATTGTAACTGCTACAATAAACAACTTTTATGTATTTATGAAATTTTTAACGTTTTAGTATTGATAATGTAGTTTACTGCTACTATAACACTTTAAATATCCTTTTATATCTTGGTAGGTACAGCATGATTTAAATTTTAAATTATTAATATTTATGAACTAAAACGTAAAGAAATATAATAATCCATAAAATATTTAACATTCAATATAAATTTACTAAATATACAAAGATGTGTTTTTCTTAACACGATCTGTATTGTTGCATTTTAAAACTTATTACAGAAAATAACGAGAAACTCTTCATAAAATAAACCTTAAATTTGTTATATCGATGCTCATATACATACGCTTTCAAAATTGACCCGTTTGAAATTTTTCAATGCTGTTTTCAGCTCTATCCTATTTTTCGATTTATCTCGCTTAGAAATAATCACAGCAATATGTCTACTATTACTATTACTATTACTATTACTATATTTCAGCAAACGTTACTTCAATGTACGGACACCATGTTCGACCTCCTCTTTGATCTCAGCAGTGTACCCGGCGAAGCACTTATTGCCAACCGCTGTCAATAAGCATAATAACACAATCTTGTACGTCAAATGTCAAGAAAATATCTTAAGACATCTGACGCCCAAGCGAGGTACGTCGGCAAGTGCCTTCTCACGCGTAGCTAAGCTGCTACTAAACTATGTGTTTAAATGTGTAGTCCAATAACTAGTACCCTAGACGACTTAAATATGCCATACAAAAAATAGCATAGCGATATTAACATCAAGTATATATGAGTATATATATATATATATATATATATATATACTTACATACATACATATATGGGCATACACATCCATTTTTCAGATATGGTTACTTCAACGTACAGACAGCACTGACGAGATCTAAGAAGAGATTGAAGCATGAGCCTATACGTTGAAATAATCATTGCTGAAATATGTGTTGTGAATGTCCGTGTATACATATACAGATGTTTTTTAACATTTTTATTTTATTATATTTAGACACTTGATATTATGATAACATTGATGTGATATCTTTTTCAAATTCCCAATGTCAACAGTTTCCTTACTTTTACACCCATCACGTCTTTCTTGCATTTTATTGCCTTAAATAATACAAAAAAAGGATATTTATCAATACGTTTTGCACGTATTACGCCGTTGTTATATAATGAAACGGATATGCAAAATACATATCCGTAACTTAAATAATGTTAAAGATTGTCTATATCTGTCAAACGCTGCATTGTTGAAATCTACTATGATATTTATAATTACAACTATTGGGTTGGTGCAAAATTATCCGACATTTTTAAAAAAGTATTTCTATTATGAAAAAGAAACATAAAAATTCGACAATAACATCTTTAGATGATTATTCCGGAGCGTAGACACCATCTGCTTCAATAACTGCTTCCCATTTGCTTGGAAGACGGTCGATTCCACGGGCAAGAAGTCACGGTTCTTGGAGGTAATCCATGCCTTGACATCAGTCACTAAATTCTTGAAATCATCATAAACTTTGTTCTCCGGACAGTTTTTCTGCGTTCGATTGACGTGGTAGTCCGTAGGCGCTTCTGTGGAAGAATATGGCTGATGTGGAAGCAGTTCCCAGCCCTTGTTGGCGATGTATTCGACAACATGACACTCAACATGTGGACGCGCATTATCGTGATGGAAAACGATACTGTTCCTTTTGCGTGGTCTTTTCGTCTCGGTTGCAGCGTGAAAGCGGTCGAGTTGAGCTAGATAGACATCGCTGTTTATGTTGAATTGCCGCTTGCAGTTTTTGTCTGGAACATGCCACTGTTGACGCTCATCATCGTCATTCCACCAATAGCAAATCCCGCTTAAGATGATTTCCCAATGGATGATTGCGCTTCTGTCCAACCAAACACACCACATTGCCTTCTTAGAGTGCGCAT
This sequence comes from Melolontha melolontha, assembly GCA_935421215.2. Lineage (NCBI taxonomy): Eukaryota > Metazoa > Arthropoda > Insecta > Coleoptera > Scarabaeidae > Melolontha > Melolontha melolontha. The sequence goes on from OW285235.1 coordinate 118,966,437, forward strand.
TTTTCGTTATTCCTTTTGGTGAAACTCCTTGCGATTGATTCGTCCCAGTGACAAGATTCTTCATAAACAGAGCTTGCTTGTTTTGTAAAAGGGTGAAAATTCGGACACGTTCGGCTTATTATTGTCGGTGAATTCGCGTGAAGGACACACCCAGCCAATTTCTACCTTTCCGAGCTTTTTGAGACGATGAATGGTCTTGAACGGTCCACATTGAAGTTTTCGGCCAGCATTCGAGTTGTCAAGCTTTTGTCGAAGTACCTGGTCCTCGAAATTCGATGGTCCACCTCTTCCTGGTTTATTCTTCAGGCTAGTGTCGTAAGATTTGGAACGGGCAAACCATTACTTGCATCGACTTTCGCTGATTATTCCTTCGCCAAAAAGTTCGTTGAGATCGGGAATTGACTGAGCTGCTTTCCAACCTCTCTCGAAGTGGTAAAACATAATATGACGAAAATGGTATCATTATCAACACGCATTTTTATAACCTGAAAATAGAAGAATATCTTTACCAATAAATTTTTAAAAAATTATCAAATATTGTATTCTAAATAAGACGCTAGTAAAACGCCTGATAATTATGCCCCAACCCTATTATTAGGTCCTGGACTGATCCTAAATATTTATATTTATCGTTTATTTATATTTTTGTTTTCTTGAATTTTCTCGTCCAGTGCTAATTATTATTAATGTATTTTAATTACCGTTAATTGCATGACAGAAATTTATTTGTAATTAGTTAAATTAATTTCTGCAGGTGAATACCTGTTCAACTGTGTGGTTAAGGACCGCACAATTCTGAATCTCTGAAATTATTCATAATTTTTCAATAAAATCATATTACCTTTTTCAGAATATGTGACTGAATTTGTTATAAAGATTTTGATTACCACATATCCACTCTATTATTCGTTTTATGCAAGTATATTTTTAATAAGTTTTTATTGCAAATTTTTATATTTATAGCAGCGACTTGTACCAAAAGTTTCAAGTTGTTTTTATTTTCCGTTATTTTACATTGACTAAACTTTTATAAGCATACTAACTCAGCGAAAATATGTCACACCACATGGACAATAATAAAACATCCAAATTAAACGTAAAAACCAATACGTTTTATGGAAGCATAAAGTGCAAAAACGAGTTCACGACGACGTCGTATCTGCCAGCCACTTCAAACATATCGACCTATCAAATTTACCTCTTCCGAGTTATTGCCATCTATAAATCACACCTGTTGGTCGTCGCTATGTTGGCGTCGGAGATCGGTTTGTTCTAAATATGACATATGAATATTTTAGTGCTGTCTCTGGACGAGAATATTGGTTAAATTTACGTTGAAGCGTGATGTATGTTTCATAATTAATTTTTGGGTAACGAGATATCCAAGGTGAGGTCATTGTATAAGATGAGAAATGATTTGCAAATGACGTTGAAATATTTGTTATTCCTGTACTCAAAATAATATTATTGTCAACAGTAAATAAAATTTACATTATATTCGCTACATTACATTAATCAGAAATAGAAACTTCTTAGTAAGAGCTTTACATAAAGCAAGTATACGTAGTGCATACTATGTAATTTGTGCCAAGATCACTAGGTGCCGAATTGAAACACCAGATCACAATTTATACTTTAAATTAATTTACATTTTTGCAAAATTGTAGCTCAACTAAACTTATGTATATACTTAGGGTTATGACTTTTTAACTTGTGAAATAATTAATTTTCTGTCATAAATCGATGAACTTTTGCTCAGGAATTTATTCCTCTTAATTTTTAAAAAAGATCACTTACAACAATAAATTTCTGAAACGATATATAAGTAGTGTTGAATACTGATTCATGGTGAAATATTCTTTTCGGATTTAACATTACTTTATGTTGTTCAGCAATCACTTTATAACACAGGTCTACAGTGATTTTGATGTTTGAAAGCTGTTTGCTAATTTGTATATGTTTGGGGGCCCTTATTCCAAAAAAACGCCATATTTTTACTCTATCACGTAATTTTTTTTATTGCGCTCTATATCTTAAAAATGTTAATTTATTAATATACATACCTATGACAAGAATATGTTTGTTCCATGTTAGGCATGATTTTTAAATGAATTGATTTTTATGAAATTAAATGTGATTTGGCAACACTGGTTAATATTAGATTTCTCAGCAAAGCAACAGAGTCAGCGCAGAAGCGTCAATACAACGTTGAAACCTGCTTATGTGCAGTTTGGTTGTGTTAGTCGTCGTGCTTTTTAAGCTTTGGTGTTCCTATGGTATGGCGAGAGCCTAGAAATCACAGAGATGATTGTTATTTTTGTTCGTCTAATGTTCAAGGGATTCAACAGAAAAAATAAGAAACAAATTGTGTATCCCAATCTTGACTCTGCTATTAAACCAGTTCCTCATGGACTAGATGTACCTACCGCCCCAAAAGCACTAGAAAATGTCATATCGTCAGAATCAGAGGAATCTAATTGCGACCAAGATGACTCAGATTTCACACCAGATTTCAGAGAACCCGAAGTGTTTAACCAGAGCGAACTAAATTATTTAATTAGAGATTTGCACCTTCCAAAGGATGCATCCGAATTGTTAGCCTCCCGACTTCGTGAGAAACATTTGACCAATGTCGAGAAAAACGCCTGTGTTTCATTTAAAGAAGTAATTGATAAGTTTCTTGGAAACTCTAAGGACGAAAACTACGAAAATATTGTTCAAAATATGTTACAACACTTTCATCGTCTAGGTTGTAATATGAGTTTGAAAGTGCATTTCCTGTCTTCACACTTGAACTATTTTCCTGAAAATCTTGGAGCAGTTAGCGAAGAACAGGGAGAGAGGTTTCACCAAGACATTAAGGAAATAGAACGGCGATACCAAGGCAGATGGAGCATAACGATGATGGCGGACTACTGCTGGATGTTAAAACGGGATATGCCCTTAAAAACATACAAACGAATGTCCGGACAACGCAGCTTTCTGGCAAAAAGACAAAGATTTCACTTAAAAAAGACTGAGTAAAGTATTTCTTTTCCACTTTTTTAACTTGTATTCCACCTTTTTACTCAATAAACAAATAAATTTTTTTAGAAATATCGTTTTTTTTTCATTTAATATTTGCAAAAAAACCTTACGTGATACAAATAAATGCATATAATTTTTGAAATCATCCTACCAAAATTATATAAAATCAGTTTTCAAAATAAACACATCTGTCAAAAAGTTTAATTTGTAGACCTGTGTAATCTATTACTACCCTCTCCTCTAATATCACACAAAGTGGGAGTAGTACCACGGTGGGAGTGAGACATTTTAACAAAGTCAATGCTGTAGTTCACATCAACTTAACAAGTAAAGAGCCTATTTGCATATAAATGCATTGTAATATATTAAATAAATTGTTGCAAGCGAAATCACAAATTGTCGTCACCATTTCAACAACTTTAATAAACCATAATTGATTTATAAAATTAAATCAATTAGTTGTTATTGGATTCTGCAAGAGCAGGGGAAATTTACAACTCCTTTTGTTTCCACTGACATAACGCGATTCAGTATTCAACAATTAGTCTTTGCAAACAGTAGCGGAATGACTTCTGGAACTTTCTTTAACTTTTTAATTCAAGCCAATGCTGTAGTTCACATCAACTTAACAAGTAAAGGGCCTATTTGCATATCAATCCATTGTAATATATTAAATAAATTGTTGCAAGCGAAATCACAAATTATCGTCACCATTTCAACAACTTTAATAAACCATAATTTATTTATAAAATTAAATCAATTAGTTGTTATTGGATTCTGCAAGAGCAGGGGGAATTTACAACTCCTTTTGTTTCCACTGACATATTGAAACGCGATTCAGTGTTCAACAATTAGTCTTTGCAAGCAGTAGCGGAATGACTTCTGGAACTTTCTTTAACTTTTTAAAAATCTCTGAAACTTTTTAGAACTTTCTGGAGTCTTCTAGAAGTTTATAGAAATTAACAGTATTAGGATCTAGAGTATATAAACTGTCTGAGCAACACTAATATTAATAATATAAAAAAAGTGCTTGAAGGAGAGAAGAGAAGGAAAAATATAGTGCTCCAAGGGGTAAAAATGGAAACAAGTATCCCCAAAGTACAAAATGAGGGAATGGAAAATTTTATAGAAAGGAAAATAGGGGTAACAATAAAAGTAGAATCGGTAAGGAAACTAGGAGATAAAACCTGGTTGGTCGAACTAAGCAGCGATGGAGATAAGAGTATGGTAATGAGTAATAAAAGCAAACTACGAAACTGTGGAGAGGAAGTTTATATAAACGATGACTTGACAAGAGAAGAAAGAAAGGTACAAGCAATAATTAGGAAGGTTGCTAAAGAGGAAAGAGCTAAAGGTAAAACAGCTAAAACAGGCTTCCAAAAGATAATAATTGATGCCGAAATTTGGAATTGGAATAAAGAGACTCAAAAATTGGAGAAGTATGATAAGGAGAGAAATAAACAAATTCAAAGGGCCCAAAAAAACTGATAATAGGGAAAAGCAAAGGACAGGAAAATGAAGAAATGATCCAATCAAAGAAACTGGTAATGAATAAGTCAATCAAAGTTAATAATAAAAAGACAAAAAATACAAATCAAATAAAGTTAGATCATAAGAGAGAGCTAGACATGGAAAAGGAACAAACAGAGAAACAAGATATAAATAGAGGGAACTCCGATAAGGAAAAATACGTATAGAAAGACAAAAGCAAAAGAAGGTGATGACGAATGAAATAAAAATGGACAAGAGTGAGCATAAAGGAAAAAGAATATTTAAATTGGCAACATGGAATATTAAAAGCATAGGTGGCAAAGAAAATGAACTGCTACAAGAATTTGAGAACCTCGATTTAGACATATTAGCGATTACAGAAACAAAAAAAGAAGGGAAGCAGAATATTGAATTGGATGGTGGACACTTAATGATATTGAGTGGGGTAAAGGAGGAAGAAAGGGCTAAAGGAGAAGTTGGTTGCATAATTAAGAATCAATGGAGCAAATACGTAACTAGATGGGACTGTATTTCACATAAAATTTTGAAATTAGAACTCAAAATAGGAAAAGATGAAACAAATCACATCTTGATAGTATACGGCCCAAATGAGGATGAAGTAGCGGCAAGGAAAGATAAATTCTGGGAAGAAGTTACAGAAGTAGTAGAGGATATAATAGGGAAAATATATATCCTTGGAGATTTAAACGGCAGAGTGGGTTTACGAGATGGAAGATCGAGGGATGTTGTAGGAAATTTCGGAGGCGGTCCGAAATAACAATGGGATGAGGATAATAGATTTCTGCATCCAGAACAGTTCTCTGGTTATGAAAGGATTCTTTCAACATAAGGACGTCCATAAGTATACAAGAGAAGTTAAAAGCAGACGAGAAAGATCGATCATAGACTACTTACTAATCCAGAGAAACAACATGAGAGAAGTAAAGGCCGTGAGAGTGAGAAGAGGGGCAGAGATTGGTAGTGATCACTACTTGGTAGAGAGTAAAATAAATATGACGTCAAAACTATTAGAAAATAATAAAGCAAATGAAACAGATGTACAAACTAACACACAAGAAGCAATTAAATCATACATTCTAGCTGATAAGGAAATAGCAGGAGAGTACAAAGAAAAAGTAGAAACATGTGTCAATGGCCCAGAATCATGTACAAGGAAAAGATGTGGAACATACTTGGGACTGGTATAAAAATACTTTAGTATACATAGCCAGGGAGGTATGTGGTGAAACTAGAATAAATAGAAATAGGCATACAAAGCGAACAGCATGGTGGACAGAGAAAATTAGATATGAGGTACAACTCAAAAAGAACAAATGGAAACAATACATAAAAGAAGGAACTCAAATTAGATATGAAGAATACAAGGAACAAAGAAAGAAATTCAAAAATATGATAAGTATAGCCAAGGAAAAATCTTGGGAAGAATTTGGCGTTAGAATGGAAAAAGACTTTCATACAAACCAAAAGCTATTCTACAGAATTCTCAAGAATGCAAGAGTGGGAAGCCAACAAGTTGGGATCAAACAAATCAAAGATAAAGGTGGTAATGTACTTAACGAAGGGAATCAAATAATGGATTGACGGAAACAGTATTTCGAAGAACTTTTATTCACGGACGAGGTTGAGGACATTGACAGGGGGAAAGAAGGAGATGACCATACAGGATACCTAATGGCAGAAGAAATAGAGATGAATGATGTTGTAAAGGAATCGAGATGCTAACAGCAACATATAACCAAGGACGGAAGGGAAAGTACCATTAGTCTGGAAAACTGGCACCATAGTACCAATTTGTAAGAAAGGGGATAAGAAGGAGTGCAAAAATTACAGAGGAATAACATTACTGAGTATACCGTCCAAGGTCTACGTACGAATTCTCACAAAGAAACTAGTAATTCAAACAGATCAACAACTAGAGCAGTCGCAGAGTGGGTTTAGAAAGGTGTATAGTATAAACGACCATATTTTTACACTCTAACAAATCCCAGAAAAGTCCATAGAAAGAAATATTGAAATGTATCAGGCTTTTATAGACCTGGAAAAAGCCTTCGATCGAATTCCGAGATCTAAAGTGCGAACAACTCTGGAAAAGAGAAATGTGGAGAAGAATCTAGTAGTGGCAATAATGAGCTTACATAAAGAGAACAGGAATTATGTAAGAACGGATAACAGGCAATCTCAAGAATTCCTAGTAAATAGTGGTTTAAGACAAGGAGGAGTACTAAGCCCGATGCTTTTCAATCTAGTCCTAGACGACACGATGAAAGAACAAGGGAAAAAACAGTAAAGATGTACATCGGACACCGACATATGAAACCAGTATATTTGAGTGAATGTGCCTTTGCAGATGACCTGGTAATATTTGGCAAGAGCGAAGGAGACCTACAGAGAAACCTAGAAGCCTGGAACACATCATTGAAATCTGGCAACATGAAAATTAACGAGGAAGAAACAAAAATAATGGTAATAGGCAGAGGCAGTTCGCAAGCACGTTAAATGGGAAGAAATTAGAGCAAGTTGAGACGTTTAAATACTTAGGGGTAAATATCAACAACAAAGGCTACCACGATATAGAAATAAATGTAAGATTGGAAAATACTTCTAAACTGTACCACAGCCTAAGAAAATCATTCATAGGAAAAAGAGAGATCTCAGAGAAGACCAAACTAACAGTATATAAAACTGTGTTTGTACCAATACTAACTTTTGGCTGTGAAACCTGGGTCCTAACGCCGACCATGAAGAGCAAAATACAGGCCGTGGAGATGAAATATTTTCGCAAAGTAGCTGGTGTTACCAGAATTGATAAAATAAGAAATACAGAAATAAGAAAACAACTGAATGTGGTACCTGTAGATATTGAAAATAATCGAAGATCGTCAACTCAAATGGTTTGGGCATTTAATTAGCATGGGAAATGAAAGACCAGTTAAACAAACATGGGAAGCAAGAAGACTTGAGAAGAGACTCCAAGGAAGACCTAGGAAAACATGGGACGACAGTGTAGGAAAAATATTGACAGAAAGAGGGATGAATTTGTCACAGGCAAGAAATATGGCGAGAAATAAAAAGGAGTGGAGTATATTTATTCATGATTCATAGGATGCAATTTCACACCCTACACCTTCGGGTAAATAGGGTTAGATTATATATATATATATATATAAAAGTGCTTCCACTACTGAAAGAATCTCGTATGATTTGATGAGTCACACAGGAAAAGTTGTTCCCCTGGAACAATCACTGAAAAATAACAGCAAGATACAACTAGAAATCCAAATTGTTGGTCGCTATCCGTTCCTGGGGAAATTGATCAAAGGGAGGCAGGACCGCGTAGTGATGTAGTCATGGTGTGAAATACACTATGACTACATCACTTATATAACTTTGACATTAATATACTGTCATTTATAATTTTTTTTATACATGTAATGTTTAGCGAAACATGTAAGAGATTATTATGGATATATACATATTAATGTAACATAGACCTTAAATCGCCGAATATTATTTATTTATTTATATATATATATATATATATATATATATATATATATATATACATATATATGTATAAATATATATGAAAAACCCAATACAAATGAGAATTAATAACTACTAAATTCCCACTTTACACGCATTGTGTCTGCATTCTTAGGCAAATGTGATTTTGTCATTTGTAGAAATTAATACAACAAATTATAGGGGCAATTGCATGTAATGTGGGAATTTAATAGTTATTAATTCTCATTTACATTACGTTTTTCATAATTCGAATATTTCCGGGTAATGTGTACTGATGATTAGTAAAAACTATGAAATACCGGTATCTGCACATTCCGAATGGATATGACTTTCACATATTTTTCATATATAGGGCTTTTACGTAACCCGTTCATTAGAAGTTTTCTATGTTAACGCCTTTACTTTCGAAAATTTGTGTCACGTAATCTTGATACTTGATGTGTTAAAATAAAATATTTACACTCATGAACCACTTTCAATTTTACCGGAAGTCATAGCCAACTTTAGGTTTTTTTCATAAAAATTAACCGTTTTTGAATTATTTTGGTTTTTGTGAAATTTTTTGTTTTTTCAATGTAATTTTTAAAATCACATATCTCAAGCGTATTTGATCTGAACTACGTCATGTTTCTGTTGGAGACAGCGAAAGATATAAGATTCCGAGTAATATCTAAACATTTAAGAAATCTTTTACAGGGTGTTCAAAATTTATTTATTATTTATGTAATCTTTAATTAAAGGAAAACCGATTTTTTAAATGAAACAGCCTGTAGACGAGCACGCCATAGTAAGTAGATAGATATTTTGCATCCTGCAAGTATAGATTTCCCTACGTCTATCTCTCATAGTTTTAGAGTTATTAATGATTATTTTCTAAATTGAGCATTATCAAGAAGAATTGTAGTAGTAATCCTTGAAAACAAAATTTATCTGTCAAAGTTCTCACAAAGTTTATTTCGTGTCTAACTGGTTTAATGTTGTTCACAAATATGTAAGATGAATTAAATATTGATTCTAATAGAGATATTTTGAATTTATTCTACATTCATGGGAATCTCTTCAAATTATTGAAAGAACATGTCAACTTTTTAATGAAAGATACCCACATTTACCAGCAATGAATAACACTAAATTCACGCGAATAGAGACAAATTTCATTCGCTTTAGTATTCAAGTCAAGAAGACAGTTCCAAACCGAATACGGACGACGAAGGTAATGAAATCATTGTTTTGGATTATTTTCATGCGCATCATACAAGTTCTATGCCGGCGGCACCTGCAGATGTAAGAATTTCATGTACATCAAAGGGTTTTAAAGAAAAATGCATCCGTATTCTTTCCAATCAGCTTAGGCCTTTCGTCCAGGAGATCAAAATAGAAGAATTCAGTTTTGCGAGTTTATTATAACTAAAACACAAGAAGATCCCAATTTTTTATCTAAAAGTATGTGGACATATGAATCGAAATTTAGCCGTGAAAGGATTTCTAATAGAAGCAATTGTCATCATAACAAAATCTACATGCCATTAGAAAAGCAAATTTTTAAGACATTCTTAGCTCTAATGTTTTTGCAATAATTATACATAACCATGTTGAAAACGAAATTTATAACGAGAATTTAACAAGCCTAACGTATCTGCAATTTCTAAGGGAAGTAGTACTGCCGTTTTTGAACAACCTACCATACAATCTGATACGGCAATGTTGGTTTCAATTGGATGGAGCACCTGCTCACTCTTCACATGAGGTATATCGGGAATTAACCAATATCTTCGAGGATAGGTGGATTGCCCGCAATGGACCTTGGTTCTGGCCACCTAGATTCCCCGATCTGACTCCCCTTGATTTTTATTTATGAGGTCAACTAAAAAATGGGGTATATACGTCTCCCGTGCAAAACAGAGAATATCTTACAACTAGAGTAAGAGACGGGTTTCGAAACTCGAATGCTTACCAAGTAAGAAAAACAACTACAACAGACTCAAAAAGGAGAGTAATGCTTTGTTTAGATCCGAACGCAGATCATTTTTAACATTTGCGAATATCATTCTTAACGCATTATGTGTCTTTAATATGTTGATTTTATTCACTTTTTTTCTTGTTAATGAATGATTATTTTTGTTATCTCATATGGTATAAAATATTTTCTCAGTTTTGTAATTTATTTTCTTTTCTAACCTTTTCGCAAGAAGTTTGATGAGTCTAAATACAATTGGTATAATTACAAAACTATTTATATTTTTTCCAAAGCGTTCTACTAATAATGGTCAATTTAGAAAATAATCATAAATAACTCTAAAACTATGAGAAATAGGCATAAGGAAACATATATTTGCACGAAGCAAAATATTTATCTACTTACTATATTTGCTCATCTGTAGGCTGTTCTATTTAAAAAAATCGATTTTCCTTTAATTAAGGATTACATAAATACTCAATAAATTTCGAACACCCTGTAAGAGATTTCTTAAATGTTAAACATTATTCAGAATCTTATATCTTTGGTTGTCTCCAGTACAAATATGACGTAGTTCAGATCAAATACGCCTGAGATATATGGTTTTAAAAATTACATTAAAAAAACAAAAAAAGTCACAAAAATCAAAATAATTCAAAAACGGTTAATTTTTTCGAAAAAATTCTTAATATAAAGTGTTACAGTACTTTACAGAGAATTAAAAAAAGCAATAGAAAGTATAACATCCCATTTAAAATATCAAAGTTGGCTATGACTTCCGGTATAACCTAATGTGGTTCATGGGGGTAAATATTTGACTTTAATACACCAAGTATTAAGATTACATACCACAAATTTTCAAAAGTATCCCAAGGCCTTAACATAGAAAACTTCTAATGAACGGGTTACGTGAAAAACCCTGTATATACAGACCGCCTTCCCGAACACTGAAACTTTTGTCTGAAACATTTTTCGATATGATTAATCGTTTGAGTGCTATTGCTCTGTAACCCTTTATGTGCCCCACCCGGTATATATAAATATATATATATATATATATATATATATATATATATATATATATAGTATTTTCGTGACCTTGGTATGATAAGGTAAACTTAATTAGTCGGCGATTAAAGGTCTGGTTATTACTTCAAAGTGTATATATTTAAAGTAATCCTACATGTTTCGGCAATGATGCCTTTGTCAAGGATATAAAAAATATAAATGACAGAATATAAATGTCAAGTAACTGAGTTGCTATGGTTTAAATTATTCAAAGATACATTCAAATAGTAATAATAAATCATGCCTTAGTATTCCAAAAACTAGATAGCAAGGTGAGAACAGATGTGTTGTTCGCTGCTAGCAGCTTGTGTCTTTTTCTGGGTATGAATTTGTGAGTTGGTTGCTGCTGGCAGCTTGCGTGTCTTTGGGTGTGTGATTTTGTGTTTGTGTAAGAGCGTAAGTATAGGGTTTTGTATGATGGTGCGCTCGTGCGTGTGTTAAGTGACCGGTCACGTAAATTAGAGAGATCGGATAACCAGCCGGTGCGTAGGGCCGCCAACCCTTTCCCGACAACTTCTTTACTTTTCCGTGCAGTACTTCGACGGCCCGACCCCCGCCCCAACGAGGCAAGGCGCAGACCAGCGAAGCGCACCCTGCACGGGGTCGCTCATCGCAACCGAGGGAACACTCTTAGTGGCTACCTCGGTGAACGACGGTCACACAATGTGCCAACTTAACGTTTACCGCAAAAGTGGGGGCAATGCACACACGTCGAACATGTGTGTGCTGTTAACGGCAGCCTAGCCAGGTTGCCGCCCAGGACCGGTCCTAGTGGTGTGTGCAATGCACTGTTTTTTGTTTTGTGCTGATGTGGTCCTCTACTGGGTTGTAGCCTAGCATATGCGCTACAAAACTCTAGGGGGGGTCTGTCCAATGGGCGGTCAGGTGCCATTCCGCCTTTCCAGCATGAGTGAGGAACCAAGCTACGCGGCGCAAACCTCGGCGCCGTGCATTGCACACACCACTAGGACCGGTCCTGGGCGGCAACCTGGCTAGGCTGCCGTTAACAGCACACACACGTTCGACGTGTGTGCTATGCCCCCGCTTCGGCGGAAAACGTTAAGATGGCACAAGTGTGACCATCGTCGACCGAGGTAGCCACTAAGAGTGTTCCCTTGGTTAGCGATGAGCAACCCCGTATAGGGTGCGCTTTGCTGGTATGCGCCTTGCCTCGTTGGGGCACGTTACTGCACGGAATTGTAAAGAAGTTGCCGGGAAAGGGTTGGCGGCCCTACGCAACGGCTGGTTATCCGACCTCTCTAAATTCACGCGACCGGTCACTAAACACACGCACGAGCGCACCGACATACAAAATCCTACACTTACGCTCTCACACAAAACCACACACCCATAGAGAGACGCAAGCTGCCAGCAGCAACCAACACACAAGTTCATACCCAGACAGAGACACAAATTGCTAGCAGCGAACAACACATATGTTCACACCTTGCTATCTATTTTTTGGAATACTAAGGCATGATTTATTATTATTACTAGAATGTATCTTTGAATAATTTAAACCATAGCAACTTAATTACTTGACATTTATATCCTGTCATTTATATTTTATATTCTCTTGATAAAGGCGTACTGCCGAAACATGTAGAGCTTTTTAAATACATATATTTTGAAGTAATATACAGACCTTTAATCGCCTACTGATTAGGTTTACCATATCATACCAAGGTCACGAAGTTATTATATATATATATATATATATATATATAATATCTTCGTGACCTTGGTATGATAAGGTAAACTTAATATGTCGGCGATTAAAGGTCTGGTTCATTACTTCAAAGTATATATATTTAAAACAACCCTACATGTTTCGGCAATATGCCTTTGTCAAGGGAATACAAAATATAAACATGTACGGTTGTTTTAAATATATATACTTTGAAGTAATGAACCAGACCTTTAATCGCCGACTTATTAAGTTTACTCTATATATATAAGTGTTTAGATAATTTCTTAGCCGTTTATTAGAATGTATGTAATTGCAGAGTAAGTGGGAATGTAAACATTGCTTTCATTATGAAACAGACATGTAAATAAATTTACATATCTGTAACTGTATACTTGGTATAGACATATTTAAAACATTTTTGTATATCTACGGCCACCTGGCTCGTTTTAGAAGGACTACCCGTATTCCTTTCGGTTCGTATGAGCATAGCTTGTCAATCGAAAGATCGCTTTCTTTGGTATAGTCTCTTTCGTCCGTAAGATGTCACTCGTAAATAAGTGCCACCTTATAGAATGAAACTTGCTATATCTGATGAGCGGTTCGGCTTAATGTCATATACAGATACAGATTTATAAAGATTTGTATCATTTGTATACATTGCTTCATTAGCTTAGCTGACGACGCCTATAAATGGCAGAAACATATGTCTTAAGCAGAAGTAAATGCCGAAAATACGAGGTATTGTCCAAATATACCGTTACAGATATGTAAATTTATTTACATGTCTGTTTCATAATGAAACAAAAGCTTTATACGTGCATATAACGTATAGACATATTTAAAACATTTTTGTAAACATTGCTGTCTACAAATTACAAAGCAAATCATACGAAATTTTTAATTGTCCCAACGTAGACCATATTTTTCAATTAAAAATTTCGTATTGATTTGCTTTGTAATTTGTAAACCGCAATGTTTACATCCCCACTTTCTCTGCAATTACATACATTCTAATTTGATATTTGTAAATATTTCATATAAAGCCGAAAAATTCCAATAATTTATCAATTGTTATGTATATATGAAAAATATGTGAAAGTCAATCTATTATTTGCGTCAACTTACTTACATGGTCTTAGTTAATAGATTCTAGATTCATAAGGTGACATCATTCCGATGATATAATAAATACTTTGGGCATTCCTTAAAACAATTTATATTGGCCGCTGTCAGGTCTAATATCTAAAATTAAATTGAAATATTTTAATCTAGTACTTTTTCTTGTGAATAATATCGAGCAAATATCCATACAATTAAAGTGTTATTTGATTTTAATATCTTGAGTGATAACTAGCCTTGGTAATTTTATTTTAAAAAGTTGTCGCTAGAGATCCATTACGTTGTTTGTATGCCTCTTAATTAGTTTTAATTATAAGTGGGTTTGCTGTGTGCCACACAAGCAGCTCCGGATGTCCATTACAGTTGTACACTATATTACTTTTTAGAGCTATTTAGGGAAGAAATAAAGAAATATATTTGTAAAAGGCTATTATTGTCAATGAAAAGTAAATTAATGGTTGGATTGCATGAATAAATAGAAAAAGTACGGAAAATGCCAAGAGGTAGAGCAAAAGAAATCGTAGCAGAATTGACACAATATCCACACAAAAGATATGTACATAGATTTGAAAACCAAACTTTAGAATATAATAAACCTTAATACGTGTGCTGCGGTAGAAAGTTACCTTTGAGTGATATTTCAATAGAATAATGCTAAACGATTAGTGGCGACGTATCCCTGTCGCAATTGAAGGCGATCTCTAGAAACACATAGAAGCATTATAGGCTGACGTGTCCTAAGCGAATATCCAATCGCTGATTAAGTCTATAAAACGCTAAGTTGAGACTGTTCTTTATGTTCGTAAGATAATATAAGAGTATTTTGGATATAATACGTCATTTTGATAGAATTTACGTTTAAATTGAGTAAATTTTGTTGCGCAATACAGTTTGTTTTTGGAAAAACTTATAGTAGATACTTACTTTTATGAACCTGAAATGAATTGAAACTGAAAAACTGATATTCTAGACTACGTTAAGAATTGAGTCCGATTTCTCAGTTCGCAAATTAGTGACCTATACACTAGACTAATACGGCCTTCTAATAAGTATCGTATCTGTCTAATAGTACAGCAGACCATTGTTAGATAATATTTTTATTATTATTCAAACTAAAACATTTCGGCGTGAAACTTGTAGCTATTCCTTTTAACGAACTCTGTGAATCCTATTCCATGTGGTGGACCAGTCCACAGCTTTTTTTCTTTTTCTCATAGACTTTGGTGACTTCTTGCCATCTCAACTATCTCCTTCCACTTCTTCCTGTCAGCCACTTGTTGTCTCCATCCCTCTACATTTAGTGTTTTTAAGTTTTCTTCTACCTGTTGCTTCCATCTGTTTCTGGGTCGCCCTCTCAATCTATTTTGTGCTTGTTGCCATGTTGTTATTTCTCTTATCGGTGCTCCTCTCTCTCTCTTCTCATTATGTAAGCGTACTAATAATTTATCGACCTCGTGGTTCATATAACACATACACCCGCACACACATATATATATATATATATATATATATATATATATATAGAATAGATTTAGTCAGTCGGCGATTTAAGGTCTCTTTTACTTTAATATGTATATATTTAAAATATAATGTTTTAGCGAATAATACTGTTTAAAAAACATATATTGAAATAATGCATATATTTTTTAGCGGTAAAAACTTGGTGACAATTTATATACTTGTAGTTAATAATATCATAAAACAGGATTATTGGAGGTGGTTGAAGAATCCCATGTGCCTGATAGTTAGGAATGAGGTGATCTCTGGATTCTGTGAAGGCCAATGGAACAGGATCCGGGTTTATAACCAATAAAACTCAGCTTCAGTGATGATTTTTCTTGTGTTAGGATATTTCATTGTTCTTTAGGCGTTGATTCAGGTATGTAAATGTTAATTTAACGGTGTTTTTATAATTTTAAATGTGCAAACCAAATTTTAAGGACGCTGCTGAAAAGAGAATAGAAAATAGAGATTATTTCTTAGCCGTTCATTTAATATATCATTTAATAAATTCTTGGAGTTTCGGCTTTATATTAAATATTTTTAAATTAGTATGTTATTTCGTAAAGTAATATGAATGTAAACATTGCTAAGAAATCATCTCTATATTATTAAATAGCTAAGGACCAAAATTAGTAATTTCCAACCGACAAAATATTAATATCTGTTCCTTATAAAACGTTTCCAATAAACTTGAAACCAAGTCCTGGTGGCTCAGTTGGTAGAGCGATGGTCCGGCAAACCGTAGACTTGGGTTTAAGTCCCACCTAGGAATAATTAGCGTCGTAATTGTAGACAGCAAATATTTACATTCACATTACTTCGCGAAATAACATATTAATTTAAAAATATTTAAAATAAAGCCGAAACTCCAAGGATTTATAAAATTATATATATATTGAAGTGTATAACGTATTGTAATGAATGACTCCTACGTTATGTATTATTTGAAAAGTAAAATAATTCTAAGATTATGTAATTTAAATATTGACTATGCTAATAAAGTTCAATGAACGACCTATAGATGTTGCTAATACTTATGTTCACAGATGTCGCTTGAACTAAGGGCATAAACATTAATAGTATGTAAAAATAAATAAAGTATGTACTTAACTTAATCTGTCTCTTCAGGGTACATAATCTTCTAGTTTTTATTTTTATAAATATGATTTAATGGGCACCAACTAGCTCAGATTGATAAAGTGAATTTATGATTTATTAATAACAATAGTGTGGGTCTGGTACCTAGTGTAGATATACGTGTGAATTAGCAAGTTGAAATATGATTAAATCCTGGATACGTACTTAAATAAAAAAACGAGAGTTAGGGAGAAATAAATGGTTTAATAAGAACTTTTTTTTAAAGGTAAGTGTTTACATTAATATTCGAGTACATTAACCTATATACGTTCACGTGTTCATATTATGATTTCAAAATTAGGTTATCTTTATATTCATGAAATGATACATAACTTAAATAACTGAATTTACTTGAATTAAACACAAGGGAACTGTATTTTTCGTTATAAAGGTATTCTTAGTGATAATTACAGTGATTCGCATAAAATAATTAATATCAAACAATTGTATTCGAATTATTTTATAAATAATTTAGGTGTTATAGAAAATAGATTAAAAAAATACTCAAGTTTAGTAGATTGAGACTTCTGGATGTTCTAACGGTTTCAGGAACCTTTTCAACAGCATGAATATTCTGGAAGATATAAAATTCGTTTTTATATCTTCTAAGCAGGATTTGGTATCGGATATTGCGCCTATTGATGTTTTGAATGTTGGTGATTCGATGGATAGGACTTCGGGTATGGATATTGTACTTTTTAATAAACTTTTCTCTTAATTTTTGGAGCTTTATTAAAATATATCGACGCGTGTAATTAATTTTAACCAACTACCCACGCTAACTAGCGATTGTTTCTATCCTTGCTTCTTATTCGTGAATTAAAGTTTGTAATTTTTAATCTAATTTTTAATATTTCGAAATGAGTTAATTTATAACAACAAATCGTTTAGATATCTCACATAATTAATAATTTAAAATTTAAAATACAAGAATCTAACCTAGCAATATACAAAATTTCGCTATGCGCTTGTACAAAATTCGGATATTTCCCGCCGTGAATAATTTAAATAGGTACAGTTATTTCTAAAGAAAATCGATATAAAATATTTAATCAACCAAGTTAAAAAATCTTCGGAATAACAACAATATTAATTAAAATGACTCAAGAAAACGAAAAATAGAAAATTATAAAATACATGACACAAATTTACGCAATTAATACGCGGAATTAACTTCGTTGAATTGACATATGAAATATACAGTTCCGTAATAATTCTTATATGCTACCTTATTACTATAGGATTAATATTATCTAATATTTTTGTTCTGGGGCTTCTCATGGGAATGGGAATGCCCTACGACAATATATATATATATATATATATATATATATATATATATATAATAACTTCGTGACCTTGGTATGATATGGTAAACCTAATCAGTAGGCGATTAAAAGTCTGTATATTACTTCAAAATATATGTATTTAAAAAACTCTACATGTTTCGGCAGTTCGCCTTTATCAAGAGAATACAAAATATAAATGACAGGATATAAATGTCAAGTAATTAAGTTGCTATGGTTTAAATTATTCAAAGATATATTCTATGTATTCCTTAGTATTCCAAAAAATAGATAGCAAGGTGTGAACATATGTGTTGTTCGCTGCTAGCAATTTGTGTCTCTTTCTGGGTATGAACTTGTGTGTTGGTTGCTACTGGCAGCTTGCGTCTCTCTATGGGTGTGTGGTTTTGTGTGAGAGCGTAAGTGTAGGGTTTTGTATGTCGGTGCGTGTGTTTAGTGACCGGTCGCGTGAATTTAGAGAGGTCGGATAACCAGCCGTTGCGTAGGGCCGCCAACCCTTTCCCGGCAACTTCTTTACAATTCCGTGCAGTACTTCGACGGCCTGACCCCCGCCCCAACGAGGCAAGGCGCAGACCAGCGAAGCGCACCCTGTACGGGGTTGCTCAGCGCTAACCAAGGGAACACTCTTAGTGTCTACCTCGGTCGACGGTGGTCACATTTGTGCCATCTTAACGTTTTCCGCCGATGCGGGGGCATAGCACACACGTCAAACGTGTGTGTGCTGTTAACGGCAGCCTAGACAGGTTGCCACCCGGGACCGGTCCTAGTGGTGTGTGCATTGCGCGGCGCCGAGTTAGCGCCGCGTAGCATGGTTCCTCACTCTTGCTGGAAAGGCGGAATGGCACCTGATGACTGCCCAACGGGCAGACCCCCTAGAGTTTTGTAGCGCATATGCTAGGCTACAACCCAGTAGAGGACCACATCAGCAAAAAACAGAAAACAGGGAAAGGCAGGGAAAAGCAAGACATGAGTTATTATTACGTATGCGCCCGTGGAGCGACTTAAGATGCAAAGTTGTCGGCATTCGCTCAAAACGAGAAGCAAAACCACGAAAACCTGCTCGGACAACTAGACAGGAATCAAAACACGGAACAGTCAGCATGATAAGCAAAAGTATATGATATTTAAATGATATTTAAATAACATAAGGTATATAACAAAAAAATATAATATGATGGTAAATTGTAGATCGTTACAAAATTAAGTTATAGTATACACTGTTTAAATTTTTTATATCATTTCTGTTGTTAATTGAATTTTTTTCCTGTTTAATACTGATCATTTCTTTAATTTGTCTTTTCACTGTGTGTTGTTCTTTATCAATTATCTGTGTGTTTTCAAAATCGAAATGGTGATCGCGTTGTAATTTGTGTGTAGACAATGCAGTTTTGTCTGTTCTAGAGTATTTGTGGGCTTGTATTCTTTTGTATAAATATTGTTTCGTTTGGCCTATGTAGTAACTATTGCAATCGCGACATGGTATTTTATATACGACATGTGTTTCTCGATTTTTTTCTATTTTAGGTTTAAGTTTTGAAAATAAATGTTTATTAGTATTACTAAGTTTATATGTTGTAGCTATATCATATTTTTTTAAAGTGTATTTAATTTTTTCCGATAGTTGTGGAACATATGGAATTGTGATATATGTTGTGTCATTGTTCAAATTTTTATTGGTGTCTGCAGTGTTGTATATTTGGTGTACTCTTTTTTTTAATAGTTTGGTCTATAAGTTGTGGTGGATAACTATTATCAGTTAAGATTGTTTTAATTTTTTTGATGTTATCTTTTCTGTATTGAGTATGTGATAGTTTTACTGCCTTATCAGTCAAATTATTTATAATCATTTTATTGAATACTGTAGGAGCATTTGAGTGGTAATTCATATATCGAAAAGAAGCTGTGGGTTTATTATACCAATTTGTATAAATAGTACCCTGTCTATCATAGCTCAAAGAAATATCAAGAAAATTAATACTGTTATTAAATTTTTCTTCAATAGTGAATTTTAATTTGTTGTGAAAATTGTTGAATTTATTTAAGAGATAGTTTATTTTGTTGGTCGGAATACATGTTATGATATCATCAACATATCTTTTGAAAAAAATGGGGTGGAAGTCTAATGAATTGATAACGTTTTGTTCTAAATGTTCCATTACTAGATTTGCAATAGGAGCAGCTAAAGGAGAGCCCATGGCAATACCTGTCTCGATAACACATATTTTCAATACAAAAATTCTTTTTATAGTCAAACATTTGGTATTGCCATGGGCTCTCCTTTAGCTGCTCCTACATTGTCTACACACAAACTACAACGCGATCACCATTTCGATTTTGAAAACACACAGATAATTGATAAAGAACAACACACAGTGAAAAGACAAATTAAAGAAATGATCAGTATTAAACAGGAAAAAAATTCAATTAACAACAGAAATAATATAAAAACTTTAAGCAGTATATACTATAACTTAATTTTGTAACGATCTACAATTTACCATCATATTATATTTTTTTGTTATATACCTTATGTTATTTAAATATCATTTAAATATCATATACTTTTGCTTATCATGCTGACTGTTCCGTGTTTTGATTCCTGTCTAGTTGTCCGAGCAGGTTTTCGTGGTTTTCCTTCTCGTTTTGAGAGAATGCCGACAACTTTGCATCTTAAGTGGCTCCACGGGGGCATACGTAACAATAACTCATGTCTTGCTTTTCCCTGCCTTTCCCCGTTTTCTGTTTTTTGCTGATGTGGTCCTCTACTGGGTTGTAGCCTAGCATATGCGCTACAGTCAGGTGCCATTCCGCCTTTCCAGCAAGAGTGAGGAACCATGCTACGCGGCGCTAACTCGGCGCATTGCACACACCACTAGGACGGGTCCTGGGCGGCAACCTGGCTAGGCTGCCGTTAACAGCACACACACGTTCGACGTGTGTGCTATGCCCCCGCTTCGGCCGAAAACGTTAAGATGGCACAAGTGTGACCATCGTCGACCGAGGTAGCCACTAAGAGTGTTCCCTTGGTTAGCGATGAGCAACCCCGTACAGGGTGCGCTTCGCTGGTCTGCGCCTTGCCTCGTTGGGGCGGGGGTCAGGCCGTCGAAGTACTGCACGGAATTGTAAAGAAGTTGCCGGGAAAGGGTTGGCGGCCCTACGCAACGGCTGGTTATCAGACCTCTCTAAATTCACGCGACCGGTCACTAAACACACGCACGAACGCACCGACATACAAAACCCTACACTTACGCTCTCACACAAAACCACACACCCATAGAGAGACGCAAGCTCACACGCACGAACGCACCGACATACAAAACCCTACACTTACGCTCTCACACAAAACCACACACCCATAGAGAGACGCAAGCTGCCAGTAGCAAACAACACACAAGTTCATACCCAGAAAGAGACACAAATTGCTAGCAGCGAACAACACATATGTTCACACCTTGCTATCTATTTTTTGGAATACTAAGGCATGATTTATTATTATTACTAGAATATATCTTTGAATAATTTAAACCATAGCAACTTAATTACTTGACATTTATATCCTGTCATTTATATTTTGTATTCTCTTAATAAAGGCGAACTGCCGAAACATGTAGAGTTTTTTAAATACATATATTTTGAAGTAATATACAGACCTTTAATCGCCTACTGATTAGGTTTACTATATATATATATATATATATATATATATACATATATATATGTATATATATATATATACGACATATATATATATATATATAATATGCATATATTATATATATATATATAATTTGTTTCAATAAAAACACATTATTTTTAACGTTTCGACATTTATTGTCACCATCAGAAAAATATTTATTAAGTACTAGGTGGTTAGAGAAGTTCTAAATTAGAAGAAGCAAACAGCATCTGAATAAAAGGTAACTGTATGAGAATCAAGGCACGGCAGAGAGACAATAGGCACAATTTCGTATTTTTTTAAATATTTTCGCTTATTTTAAATACGTTTCCTTTCCTGTTGTTTCGATTGTTTGATTGATAATTGCTAATTCTTCTCGTTTTACGTTTCTTAGGTCGTTTTATACTTAATTACTATTTTGTTAAAATAATTCATTAAAACAATAAAATATAAAAAATTTGTGTAGCACACCGTTTCATGGTTTATTTATCCCATTCTCAAGTGCATAATAAAGAAACAATTTTAGTTCTAATTTATTTTGCTTTCACGGATTTCTTAATGCAGTAACTATTTATTATGAAGTTGCGTAATGCAGACGAAATAAAATATAGAATTTTAACATTTCCGTATTAAAATAAACCACTGCTGCATTACTAAAGTTCATTTACTAAAAGCTCAATATCAAACTTGGCAACCTTTTCGAAGGAAAATATAAATTTCAATTTTTAACCTTATTAGTAAAAAGCAGAAAAAATATTTTAAATTATTTTAAAGAGATAAAATATTAAAGAGTCTATTCAAATCTTCCGTACATTATTTATGCTACTTAAATAAATAGGGGGCACGTAAATCATAATAATACCAAAATATACTTCCAAAATTAAGAACTATAGACTCGAAATGATTGTATAAATAGCTCATTAGTATAATTAATTATTAATAAAGACATAGTTTAAAAAAATTAATGTTCAAATCATAAACGCAAGTGAAAATACAAAATAAAAACTACTAAATTAAGTAACAACTACTATAAATTTTACCTAATATGACGACATAACTTGACGACCACAAAAAATATTAATAAAAATATGGTAATTGCAACAACGACCACTTAGGAAAAGGGGATGCTATAATCTATAAATATTTCCTTTCAAGGTGCGAATAACCCATAGTTTATATCGTTACTTTTTTGTATGCCTAGATACACATACATAACGTCAAACATAAATTTTAGTTTCTCAATATCTTATTATTATTATATTGAAACTTTAACTGTTTTTTTAAGAAATATTTTATTTATTATTTTATTTAGTCCTTCTTTGCAGATCTTGTCTTTAGTTCCTCATGTTAATTTAGAAGTATTTCTAAACTAAATTAGTTTTTTTTCGTTTTTTGTCTGTACAAAATATTCTAGCATCTTTGTTTTCCTATTTATAAATACGGGCTTTCTTGAAATGAGGTTGACTTGTAGGTTTCAGGTCTTTGGAGTACCGATTTTTTCTTCCTTTCCTTTTCCTCCCCCTAGACGCAGAGCATCTTAATAAACTAAGAGTATTTTCATGGGCAATGAGTCATTAATTCATTTTTATTGAATAAATAGTAAACGAAATTGTTTGGTAGGGTGAGTGAGCTGGCGTTGTTATGATGAGAAATAATTAGCCGATTCCAATTAATTCTTCTTATTTTAACGATGATGGTAAACAAATTATGGTATACCAATCAGATTTCACGATTCCTCGATTCTCTAAAGTTACGATTGCCACACGCTCACTAAAGCCAAAGAAACAAGTGATCATTTAGTTCGCAACACCTCGTGAAAGAACAACTTTTGCAGGTTTTGGTTCGCTTTGATAGACTCAAACGGTGGATGTTGTTTATTTTAGGGATCATACTAAAAAGCCAGGCTTCGTCATTAGTAACTATGTGGTAAGCTAAATTAGGGCAGTTTTTGTCAATTTTTTAGGATTTCCTTGACCATTTGACGCGACCTTGTTTTCGAGCTTCTGTCATATTGTGTAGGATCTAACAAGTTCAAATCATCCGTACATTCTAATGTTCGTCGTATGCATTGTTTCCATGCCAATGTCTAACCTGCTTCAATGCTTCAACCTCACAGTAAGTGGCATACCGATCTCGTTCAATTATTTCACGGATAAATGGCCTCCTTAAGAGAGTTGCGTTTACACTGAAATTAGGCAAATCAACAGCAACTGGATGGTGCTTCATCGTCAAAAGTTAAATAAAGTCGATCGTTGTTAAACCAGATTTCAACTCATGAAAAATCTTGGCTTGAAAATCTGTATATACGTAATATACAGTGTTTATTCAAAAAATGTGATATTTTAAAATTTGAATCAACTGATATAACATTATAACATTTTTATTAGTAAGTTCCATCAAATTTCAAATTACAATAATAATACCAATATAACATAACCTCTCTACACAATTGGCGGTATTTTCACATTATATTATTTCAGTCAGCACGATAGCTGCAAAGAAATTTATTAATCAACAGCAAGGTAGAGAAAGTGGTTATACTAGTGGTCAGGTAAGAAACATGTAATTTTATACTACGATTAACCTTTCCATGTAACGTAGAAATATATATGTGCCAACATGAAAAATAAATCATATAAAGTATATGTGAATTTATTAGTACTTTGTTTATGTATCAGCATTTGTTTTACTAACGTTATTAATTTCAGATGTGTATTGATATAAATGATGGCAAAATAAGTGGAAAATGCGAGTGTGCACGAGGTCTTGTTACCCTCTGTTAGTTTGGTCATCACAGCAGATACAGCATGATTATGGAATCAACGCAAATAAGTCGAAACTGGATCGGTTAAACAATTAAAAGGTATCTTTCCAGCAAATAAAAGTTACTGTGCTGTCGTAATGTCGTAACCAATGAAAAAATTGATAGTTTTCAAACTAATCTGTAAATGTGGTAATTTTTTATTGGTTACTTAATGTTGGTTAATTAGTTACGAAAATTTTAAAATAAATATTTGAAATGGTTATACAAACATGAATCAAACGTGATTTTGTCCTTACCTGCTTCTTAACTATTAATTAAATAGCAGTTAGTTAAATAAATGGTATTAGTAAATTAGTAAATATTAACGAGATAACTAGCTTAGTGGTTTGGGGGCCTGGATAGACATTGTTTGCGATGGACAGTGATGGGAGTACCACGGATGAAGGAAAAAGAAAGAGAAATCAAAAAGACGTAGCCGAAATCTTCAAAAAGAGTAAAAAGCTGACCAGAACACCAGACAAAGAAGCAAGCAGTGACGAAAGTAAATTAGATAAATTAATGGAAATGATGCCAGGATTAGTTACACAAGTGCAACACATAGAGGGAAAACAAGATAAATATATGGAAGAAATGAAAGAAATCAAATTAGAAAATGAGAAGATTAGAAAAGAAGACGAAGAACTGAAAAAAGAAATTAGAAGTGCCAAAGGAAGACTAGATAAACTCGAGGGTATGAATAGAAGAAAGAACGCAGTTATGGTAGGCTTGAAAATAGATGGAAGTGATCAAGATCAATTAAAGGTAGCGGTGGAAGATATTATCAAGAAGTACATGGAAATACAAATTGAAATTAAAGCGGTGAAACAACTGGGTCCAAAAACTTGCTTAATAGAACTGAAGAATATAGATGATAAGATAAAAATAATGAAAAATAAGGGCAAATTGAGAGGGTTTATGGAACAAAATATATATATTAACGATGACATGACAAAAGAGGAAAGAGAAATACAAGAAAAGATACGAAGAAAGGCCAAAGAAGAGAGAATGAAAGGAAAAACTGTTAAGATAGGATTCCAAAAGTTAATAGTAGAGGGAGAACAATGGAGATGGAATAGGGAAAAGGGGAATTGGAATAAGGAGGAACGAGAATTGGCACGAGAAAAGAAAATCCCAAAAATAGTGTCAAAAAACTAATAGTAAAGACTAGTGAAAATAAAGATGATGACCCGGACAAGAAAAAGGATATGATAAAGGAAAATAAACAAAATAATGATCAGTATGATAATGATGATACACAAAAAATAAAAAAGATAGAGAAAAGTAAGGATAAAGAAAGTGAAACATGGAAAATTGGTACTTGGAATATAAAGAGCATAACAGGAAAAGAAAAGGAATTAGAAAAGGAGTTTGAAGAGTTAGGAGTGGATGTATTAGCAATTACGGAAACAAAGAAAAAGGCACAGGGAATTATTAAGACGGACAATGGTCATATTATGATATATAGTGGTGTAGGAAAAGAAAAAAGAGCAGCTGCAGGAGTGGGATGCATTATACACAAGAAATTAGAAAACCAAATTTATAGATGGAATGCCTGGTCAGAAAGAATATTACTAATAGAGATGAAGGAAAGAAACAGAACGAAAACAATAATAGTGGTGTACGGGCCAAACGAAGATGATACATCAGAAAATAAGAATAAATTTTGGGAAGAACTAACATTAGTGGTGGAAGACGCGAAAGGTATAATGTTTGTAGTAGGAGATTTCAACAGTAGAGTTGGCATAAGAGACGATGAATATAGTGAAGTATTGGGAACAAACGGGGAGACTGTTAGAAATAACAATGGAAAAAGAATGCTGGACTTCTGCATTATACATAACTTGGTAATAACTAACACTCTTTTCCAACACAAAGATATACACAGATATACTAGAGATGTCAAGAGTAGGGGGGAAAGGTCCATAATTGACTACATATTAGTTGACAAAAATAACAGAAGAATTGTGAGCGACACGAAAGTAAGAAGAGGGCCGGAAATAGGAAGCGATCACTTTGTGGTTATAACAAGAATAAAAGAAAAAGTTCAAAACAAGGAAAATCAATATATATATACACAGAAACAAGACCAAATAGAATCACTTAGAATATACAAATTAAGAAGTGAAGTCACTGCTGAAAAATTCCAGAAAAGGATAGCCGAAAGAGTAGAAAATATAGAAATTAATGGAACTATCGAAGAAATTTGGAATAGGTTTAAAGAAATAATAATAACTACAACGAAAGAGATATGTGGCGTAAGGAAAAATAAAAAGAAAAAACAAACAAAATGGTGGACAAATGAAATAAGACATCAAATTAAGATAAAGAAAAAAGCATGGAAAACATACTTAGCAGAACAAACAGTGGAAAAATACGATATATACAAAGAAGAAAGAAAAAAAGTGAAACATTTAGTAGTACAAGCAAAAAAGGAGACATGGAAAGAATTTGGGGAAAAGATGGAAAAAAACAGTCAAGAGAACCAAAAACTATTTTATAGAGTCTTGAAATCAGTAAGGAATGAAGAAAGGTCACAATCTACACATTATATACAAAATAAGAAGGGAGAGATCCTAAGCGATAGAATGAAGATTATAGAAAGGTTGAAAGAATACTTTCAGGAATTGTTAAGCGGAGGAGTGGAAAACGAGAATGCTAGTGAACAACAAATAATAGGAGAAGAAGAGACAGAAGAAATAATTACCATGGACGAACTGGAAGAAGCAATATAAAAACAGAAAAATGGAAAAGCGTCAGGCTGTGACAAAATAATAGCAGAAATGATAAAAAATATAGGACAAAGAGGAAGAGAATTAATGTTGAAAATATATAACAGAATATGGAGAGAAGAGGAAATACCAAACGATTGGAAGAAGTCATTGATAGTACCAATATACAAGAATAAAGGAAATAAGAAAGAATGCAATAATTACAGAGGAATATCCCTTCTAAGTACTGCAATGAAGATTCTCGAGCAAATAATAGATAAAAGACTAAGAACAAAACTCGAAAACACGTTACATGAGTCACAAAGTGGGTTTAGAAGAGGAAGGAGCACACAAGACCAAATATTCTCTGTGAAACAAATAATACAAAAAGCCTCTAGAGAACAGAAGAAAGTGTTCTTAGCATTTATAGACTTGGAAAAAGCCTTCGATAAAGTACCAAGAGAAAGATTGTGGAATGTATTAAGAGAAAGAGGTGTCAATGGCAAAGTAAGACGATTAATACAGAAAATATATAACCACAATACTAATGCTGTAATAGCTAAAAATTTAGAATCGGAGATATTTAAAACAAACGAGGGACTGCGCCAAGGGGGAAGTCTGAGCCCAATGCTGTTCATTGTTTATATGGATGACATTATCAAACAGTGTGCATGTAAAAGTAAAAAGTTCAGGGTTGGACACCTTAACTTGAATGCAGTCGAAGTTTCGGAAGGGGCATTCGCAGACGACATAGTAGTTATAGCCGACAATGAGGAAGATCTGAAACGTAATTTAACAACATGGAATATGACACTAAAGGACAGTGGAATGACGATGAGTAAGAGCAAAACTAAAGTAATGGTAGTGGGAGATGAACAGGTAGATACGAAAATCGTAATAGAAGGAACTGAAATAGAATAAGTGAGAACATTCCAGTACTTGAGAGTACGAATTGATGGAAGAGGGACCCAGGACGCTGAGATTAATCAAAGAATAGAAAAAACAACAAAGCTGTACCACAACATGAGGAATAATTTCATTAACAAAAAAGAGATATCCCGAGAAACAAAACTAAAAGTATATAAGGCAATTTACCGACCGATATTAACATATGGCTGTGAATCCTGGATATTAAATAGAAGACAAAAGAATAAATTACAGGCAGTAGAAATGAAGTATTTAAGAAGAGTTAGAGGAGTTACAAGGATGGACAGAATAAGAAACTTGGAAATACGAAAAGATTTGAAAATGCAGTCAGTGTTAGAATACATTGAACAAAGACAGCTAGGATGGTGGGGACATTTATATAGAATGGAAAATACAAGACAAACAAGAAGGATATGGGAAGCAAGGATAATGAAAAATAAAAGAAGAGGAAGGCGAAGGACAACATGGAATGATGTCATAGCAGAAATACTGGGAAGGAAAGGCAAAACATGGACAGAAGCGAAGAACATGACAAGGAATAGAAATGAATGGAAAACGTTTATAAAAAGCTAGAAGAAGATAAACGCCCTACACCATTGTTATGGTAACAGGGATTTTTGGATTATATATATATATATATATATATATATATATACTTAATGTTGAGTAATCTCACGACCGCCAGGTAGTGGTGCCCATTGAAAAAATAATATTTTCTTACTATTACACAAGAGCAATTGATGAATTAGAAGGATTATACATATACAAAAAGGTGGTGTATCAAAAGAAACTACAAAATTTGTGGCCAAAATAACAGAAGTACAAAGTGCAATGAAAATTGAGTTGCCCTTTTAAAAAATAGAATCACGGTAAGCAAGTAATTTCGTGTCATTTTGAATTCTAGCACAAGGAATAAGTATTCACCATTTTTTTGCAATCACCCGATTGACACATACGATCTTAGTTCTGTTCATGCAATTCAGTGAGAAAGAAACAATGACTAGAGTGCCAAAATAAGTATTTAAAAAAAATTTAGAAATTATAATCATAATATTAAATAATGTCAATATAAATTTAGAGATACCACAAATATGTACTATATCAATATTTTATTCGAAATATTACAAAATACAAATAATAATAAGAATAAGTAAGCTAAGCAATATAACTCTTTGTATTTATATGTGCGTTTGTATAGTACTGTAAACATTTACGATTAAATGCTTTTCTAAATTCTCAACTAAAAATGATCTTCTGCGATCCGTCAATAATAGCTTGTATACTAAAAAGCTTTGCTCAACGTCAACTGATGTAATTGGCGCATACTTATATTTGCAGATAATTGATGGACTCATATCAATAGTTTCAACACTGGATATTCTACTAAGCTGATTAAAATCCTCGTTTTTCTCTAAAACTTGTGTTACTTTAATTTTCAACCTCTCTCCTATGGTACCTCTCACATAATAAATTTTGTTCTTGAAACTTTGAATCAATTCTATCGATTCACTGAGTTCAACACCTTGAGTTTGAAGTTTTCATTGTGTTTTACTAATAATACCATAGATTGCTTTGATAAAAGCTAAGTTTTTGCGCATTTGCGGTTTAGTTAATATATCTTTACAATTTTCAATTGCTATCGAGTCGTTTGAAAAAGAGAGAATGTATTCTCTTATCTGTTCAAAGGTATCTGCATAAAATACAGCGGCATCAACCCACGTGCGCCATCTTGCAATTATGGGTTGTGATGGTAGTACCAGACCAGATAACTTATCTTTGTATTCTTGAGCCCTCAGCGGTGCTTTAATAAATACTTTTTTTGTCAAATTGATTAATGAATTAAAAACTGGAAATGTGTAACATATTTCTTCGATTGATTCAGAGTAGCTTGTGGTGCATTTTTAGATCTTGTGATATTTCTTTTATGCAAATCGGTTCCTACATACTACGTTAATTGAAATTTTTTGTAGCATCGAATCTTTTATCTAGATCGACACATGTGAATATGAATTCGACATATCAAAAATAAAAAGGTAAATTTATGTGTACATATACTTTCGAGAACTAATTAAACACAACTGGCCATATGACTGACCTGTAGGTCAACCTCATTGCTCGTAGATTCATTGTAAATTCTCCGATTTGATAAACACAAATCTGGGAATTCACGTTGTACGGAAATGCTTATGCGGACTGTTAGTGTAATTTTGATATACCTTGAATAAATGGTTTTATATATTATGGTATATATATATTATACGGTGCACGTTAGAAATAAATTATAAAATATGAACGAATATGCAATTTTATATGAAAAAAGCAGTCGCAAATGCTTTCCTTTTACGTGATCCATATAGATCTGCAAGAATTTTGGTAAACATTTCATAAATAAAAAATGCATATAATCCCAGCTTGTCATAACTTCATACTATTAAATTTGAATGAAATTTAACTTAAATTAATTAACACATACTGGAAAAAGGTTTCTTGCTATATTTAGTTTTATACACTATCATTACACTTACTTTTTAATACTTATTTAACCGGAGGAACTAATTCAAACTAACATAAAATTCGTCTTATGAAATTATACCACTGCATTAATGTTTGTTTGGATAATGGACGTCGACCTCCACTAATTAAGTGGTGCTTCTGATGTTGTAGTAATAACACGTCTTAGCTAAAAGTAAGTTGCATAGATAGCCAAATTTTTGAACCTATTTTTAAATGGGGTGTGCAACATATATGATAAGTAGACTGCGGAACCGGTGCTATCACGTATCGGGTGTGATTCATCGGTGCCGGCAATGTACAATCGATCAACTTAATAGTATATATGAATGTTATAGCGCAATGGTATTAGTAAAAGTTGTCTGTTTGTACGTCTTTCAATGCAAACAGACGGAGTGTGAAATATATTTCGCCAGAGTCGTAATAAAGCCAATGAAATGTATATACGGAAATTTAATTTAAATTAAATTAAATTGACTTGAATTGAAGTTAATTCAAGATATATGTATATACACAAAATTCATTTACTTTATTATTACAGTGAAAAAATCAAAATATTGAAAAAGTGTAAACTTGAAATTAATTATGTCACCTATAATTAAAGTGAATGCTTCGTCACACCACAGTAAACATTTTTTTATTCACATTAATTATTACAATATATTCTAAACTTTGTTCTGTAAAGTGCTTTCTTTTATTGGACAGTATATCTTTAAATACAGAAAAACTTCGCTCAACATCAGAGCTAGTGAGTGGCGCATAGAAATAATAAACTTTAAATTTAATATATCTACCGATTTCAGTATTTTGAACATTACTACAAAAGCCTTTCAGGACATTAAAATCAGGGCTACGAGCGAATATTGCATCAATCTTATTATTAAGCGAAACCGACTCTGTCTCTGCGCCTCCATGACTCATGAAAGGATAGTGTCTGTTGAAAAGAAAAACTTATATATTCCAATATGCACTCAGTCGCCTAACACCAAGTACTGCATCATGGTACGCCAATTACAGTTTTTCACGAAAATACCGTACTACAATAGTGAAGTTTGAACAAGGAAAGTATATCCAACACACCTTATTAATTTACAACTAATTATTTGCCTCGTGTTATTGCAGATATTAAAAAGACAATTTAGATCATATTATTCTTGGATGCAGAAAGATAATATTGATGAAGTAATTGTACAGAGACCTAATTAACAGTTGCATTCCTTTACTGGCAAGCCATATGCGCGGATTTTAGAATTATTTCCAATTTTGATTTTTACCAGCCCTCAAAAATTAAAGTAATTAAAGTAGAAATATGTTAGTTTATCAATTGTATCCTTTGCTAATTTTCTATTTAGATTTACCTATCTGTTAACCACCGGCCGATTGTTTGTATGTAAATGTAATGTCAATATCGAGTAGCCCCCATCCTAGGAAATGTGTGTTTCTAAATTTATCGTGAAAATTCTCATGGCTATAGGATTCAATGTCACTGACTTAAAAAGAGCGCCGTTTTCAGTGTAGATCTACGTATATGTACTGGTACACTAGTCATTTCATGGTAAAAATTGTCTGTAGTTGTAGTTTATCTATAAACAACTAATATTATTGAATTTCAAAATTAATGGAAATTTAAATTTACCTACTAAATTATAAATAGATAAGTTATCCATAAATTTTTCATCTTGTTATTAAATATTAATCAACCCTTATAATTTGATTTCCCATATGATTGTTCTTCATAATTAAATATAATTTAATTTATATACCAAACATACGGGTACCCTCTTCTTTTTTGGAGCCAAATGAAGCCTCTTTTGAACCTTACATCTTACAAAGGCTATCCCTTCCTTGATGGTTCATACTTTACATGCTTTATAGATATTTTAACAAACAAATTGTCACCCTACAAAATTTTCATTATTTAGTTTTTAGTTTTTTTTAAGTTTTCTCATAAAACGTGTATAAAAGTAATATTTCAGTTTTTAATACAGTACTTTCTTAAATTTCTAAACATAAGAGTAGTCAATGTTACTACTTGGACATTGCTTAAATTGTAAATATTAACAAAATGTTCGCTAATAATATATTTCTAATTTAGAGTGATTGTTATGTCTCTTTTCGTAGTTAGAACGAAGATACCAAACTTACCTTATGTCTGATTATAAATGTAGTTATTATAATATCGTTCTCTCACCATTTTTAACATTTAAATACATTTTACAGTTTTTTGAAAAGGATACTCTATATATAGTATCGATACATTTTACGACGCTAATTATTGGAATATTTTTACCGAAAAAAATTCTCCCTTGCGTAGGATTCGAACCTATGTACATTGGTTTGGCGGACGACGCTTTTACAATTAAGCTATTAAGGACAGAAGTTTCGAATCGTCGGGAAAGTCTTAAATCGCATTAAGAAACAGATATTAATATAGTTGTCCGTAGTCGGCAAATTTGTCAGTAAAAAAACAATTTATTGATTTTTTATTGGTTTCATTGATTAAATGTATAGTAATTAATTATGTGATCAATTCAGACATGGATATTAAATTTAAATATTTGACTTACTTGAAAAAAATATCTTCTTTTAAGATGATACAGTTATTTATTAATTTCAATATTTCCTTTTCATGTTATTTAGTAAATATCTGTCTTTATTAGAAATAAAATACTTGCAGTATTTGAGTGTTTCTTTTCAAAACGTTATGAACATTATGTTTTGGAAACCATTGGAAAGCAATATAAAAGCAAAATAAAATATGTCAAGAAGTTAAATTAAGGCATATAATTTTGAATTGCGATATGTATTTCAAAATAACAGAAAAGGCTTACTAAATTTTAAATATGAAAAAATTTGAGATGCATCACCATAGTACTGAAAAAATAAGAGAAGGTTAATTTTTCTCTGTAAAAATTACGGACGAAGAATTAGTTTAATTAAAATTGTTAATTAAAATTGTTTAAATAAATAAAAAGATACTTACATTAATTAATACTTTTAAGAGTATCACTGGAGATCGAATTGTATAATAATTTTTGGTTACCCAGGAAAACATTTCCTTGTAACGAAGAAACTAGGAAGAGAACGGATCCAAAAGTCGTAATTATACTTTCTGCTACTTAAAAGCCTTCTTTTAAATCGTATTACGAGGCAAAAATATAATTTTCCTATTTTTTTGGAGTACAACAGTCATCACACGTTATTGGTTCTGGGACAATATTAGCTGCTATATTTATTACCAATCTGTATTCAGTCTACCAGAACGGAATTTTTCAATAAGAAAAGTATCCGAGTGCCATATAAATACCTTCAGACAGACCAATCGGTGAACATCTAGTTACTTTCCATAAAGATTCTGAAGTTTGGCAACAAAGAATGTTTTCAAGTACATTCAACTAGAGAAAAAAATCCTAAAAGTTTAAGAAAAGGTACAAAACAATAAATAACTATCGTCCATATCAAAAGTTATTAATTATTTTATTATTATAATAATATTATAATAATATTTTATTATAATAAAAACTTTGAGCTCTTTATTATCCCAAAGATGAATTACAGCTAATTACTCTTTTTATTCAGCATTTCTACTAGTATTTTTTTTATCTAATCTAAACAAACCTTTTAGTTTAATATACTTGCAATAATTGACGTAAAGCTTTTGATATTACAAAACAATTTGAAATATACTTGAGTGAGTAAAACTCACCTTTTTTACGAGAATAGTATAGTATATTATGGGACTAGTGGTTGAAATAAAATTTCAACGTTGAAAGTGGTGTTTTTCAACGAGCGATAGCGAGTTGAAGAAAGTAATTCGAGACGTTGAAGTTTTATCGGCCACGAGTTGTATATACTAATTTTTCTACGAATTTTTAAAATAAACGCTAGTAAACCGTTTTTTATTATTTTTGATATAACGGGTTATCATAAAATAAGGGATATATATATATATATATATAATACACGATCTTGAAAAACGTTGGTTAACAATTCTTTGACTGGTCGAAAGATGTGCGGGGGTGCTCCTTCCTGCATAAAAATTATGTTTTCAATTTCGTGGTGCTCGTTTTTTAGCTCTTGAATAACATAATCTCTTAACATTTGCAAGTATCGTTCACCGTTTACAGTTACAGATACGGCTTCTCCATTCTGCATTTACTCGCAGAAATACGGACCAATGATAAAATCAGCTGTAAAACCGCACCAAACGGTGACTTTCTTGTCATGAAGACCTTGTTGAACGGTTTCTTGTGGATTTTCTGCAGACCGGATTCTACAGTTTTGAGTATCGACTCCACCATTCAGAGTAAAATGTATCTCATCTGTCCATAAAATACGGGATAACCATTCGGGTTCAATTTCCATGTGAGCCATTACTCGCAAAGAGAAATCGTACCCAGTAGCCAAATCTGCCTCCTTTAATTGAAACAGCATTTTCAGTTTATATGGATATATTTTGCCTAAAATTTTCCAAACCGTGGTATACGGTACTTGCAATCGCTTGGATATCGCATTTGCACTGCTGATTGCTAGTGGATTACCTCTGGCTATGTCCTGATTTTCATGAAAAATCTCTGCAACTTTGGCATCACTAATTCTTGGTCTTCCTGACCTTGGTAGGTCAGTTACAGACCCTGTTCTTTTAAATTTTTGTATCAAATTGCAGTACGCTTTCATTTGACAGGGTCCCGCTCTCAAACCCACTCTCGTGCGAAATCTTCGTATTCGAGCAGTGTAATTTCTGCCGCATTCATAACAACACTAAACTAAACCAATTCGTGTTTGTAAATCTATGCTATTACAATTTGAATCGTTTGAATTCTACGTCTACTTGAGTTTTAATTTCAAAATAAAACCCCAAATTGAATGATTTTGTTTTGACACTCATGTCAACAATTGTAATGACAACTCTTTTGTTTGTCATAGATACAGTAAAATCCAAATCCACAAGCAACTAGATTCCATTTACTTTTTGCTACTAGCTTGATTTCTTAAAATTATATAACACTTTAAAATATAAGTATATGTATCAGAATAATTGAAACATACATGAGTAGGTAAACCCCACCAGTTTTGTATAATACAAAGGTATTTTTAATAATATAAAATATTATTAAAAATCTGGTGTGAAGAACACAAATACAGGTTCACTATTAATATTTTTTGTGAACGTGTCCGAACATATCCCTCAGAATAATTGAAACATACATGAGTAGGTATTCTGATACATTACACATGCAGTTGGTCCGTAGTATGAGTGAAGACACAAACAAAATGCAGTTTCTAGAGAGATGGCTATGCCACCTTTGGAAGGGCGTCGTTGGTTCGCATTGGTTATGTGGACAGGGCGAGGTACTTCGGCTGTCTGACAACAGGCAGCGCTGAATTTACTTCTACGGTCGGTCTGGATAATTTCTGTGATATGCCGATGTGGTTCTTTTTTGTGAATGTGTCTGAAGATATCCTTTCTCCATCAGGGGCGTAGCGATGAGCCTGTAAAAAGGCGAAATACGTATCTACGTTTCTGGGAAGGGATATATTCGAACACGTTCACAAAAAATATTAATAGTGAACCTGTATTTGTGTTCTTCACACCAGATTTTTAATAATATTTTATATTATTAAAAATACTTTTGTATTATAAGTATATGTAAATAACTTGGTTGCTATATCTTTTCTTGGATATAAAGATTCATCGATGTAACTTTTAGCTATAGACGACGATTTTCATCCGTTGTTCCTTTTCAACATAGTTATGTTGCCTCCAGCATGTCCTGTGGACATGCGGATTGTTTAATTTTAAATAAATGGCTATGCATTTTGGCACTGCGCTAATTTTATTTATGCCAACAAATTGTCTTGTACACCTTCCAGTTTGATAATTGCAAAGCAATCTTAAATTTTCTAAATTTAGTGGATGTTACTTTTGCACATTTCAACGTACTCCTGAGGAATAACATACTTTCTTGTGGTATTGTTTTTGGTGTCTAGAGGTGTTACAATTACGTCTTCAGTGGTTTCAATATGTGTCAGTTTTAAATTATAAAGTTCGTCGCACCGACAAGCGCCTGTAATTCCCATTATAAGTACGACCTATAACGAATGGAAAGTTAAAAGAAATGTTTTTTGTACATACTTTTGTAAACAAGTAAACATGATCAGGAGCTTCAATTATAAATTTGGCTATCTCTTCTTTCGTAAAGGTTTTAGATTTTTTTGGATGATACACATCTGAATTTCGTTTTAAAAATGACCGTAACTTTAAATACTTTGAAATATCGACGTCGTCCTTGATCGAAACAGTAGTTCTCAGCATCGAGTACGGGCTTAAAATGTTGAGGGTTTCTTCTTTTCAGCCAATTCTGCAAAATAAGCACCAAAGACTTCTTCAGAAAATGATTTGCTTTGTGTTTTAGTTCTCCGGTTCATAAACTTTCTATAATTATATTGAACTCGTAAATGTGTTTCGACTTGGGAGGAACTAAATTTGAAAATGCATGATAATCTATTCTGACTCTACATCACTCATTTTAACAAATTAACGCACTTCAGAAAAAAATATACATAAAGTAACATTTCTCTTGTCAGCAATTTAATGTCAAACAATTTGAAATCCGAAATCCCGGTAGTCCGATAGTTTCAAACTCTAGTGGTTGAAATGCGATTTCAACCATCGCAATCAATTTCAAAATCAGTAATTTCAATGTCATAAGCAGAAAAATAGTATATTATGAGACAAGTGGTTGATATACAATTTCGAGAGGGTTTTTTTTCAACTAGCGATAGCTAGTTGAAAAAGAAACTCAAGACGTTGAAATTTTATCAGCCACGAGTTGTATATACTATTTTTTCTACGATTTTTTAACGTAAACGTTAATAAACCATTTTTAATTATTTTTGATATACCTTAACTATAATAGAACAATTTGTGCAATTAGTGCCAATTGTATTTATACATTTATCGAAATTATTTGTATTCATTTCGCAGGACCTATCAGGAATAACTGATCCTGAGCTTGAGCTAGTTGATTGTTTAATCTGTAAATAACTTGGTCGCTATATCTTTTCTTGCATATAAAGATTAGAAAGTATACATAAAGTGACTTTTCTCTTGCCAGCAATTAAATGTCAAACAACTTTGAAATCCGAAATCCCAATAGTCCGATAATTTCAAACTCTAGTTGTTGAAATGGTATTCCAACAATCGTAATCAATTTCGAAATGAGTAATTTCAACGTCATGAGTAGAAAAAAGTATTTTTGATAATATCGCAATATTATTAAGAATCGGTGTAGAGAACACAAGTACATATTTGAATGAAAATTGCTATCCAGACATGCAGACACGTGTTTCGTCTTGCTATAAACTCGTCAGTACATGATACTGGGATAGACAAATTTAACAAAAATAACTTCCTTGCTATATGCAGTCAAGTCACAAAAGACAGCAAAGGAGATAATTAACGCCGTTCATTGACTAATGTCAAGATCATAAACTAGCCATCGCCATTGTTATGATAAATGTAAGATAATGTAGGTATGTAATTGTAAGATTTTGATATTGGTAATTCACTTTTCACGATATAGTTATGTATAGAGCTGAGGATGTTTGCGGTACGGCAGGACCGTATTTAGTGCATCCCCGCATTTAACTATTTATCTAAATATTCTCTGAAATGATTTGCCGGATCTCATAAATTAATAGAGTGATATTTTAGTATGCACTGGATATTGTTATTATACAAAATCATAATACCCATTTGTATTTATGGATCATAAATAATAATACGCATGTATTTGTATTTGGTTGTGAATTCAATTTAAACTTAAAACGAATCGTAATATTTTAACGACAAGCCGTCCTTACAATACATGCATTCGAGACAAAGTGTGCAACTCTACGAATAACTTCCATAATTGATCGAAAATGGACATTTTGGAGCTGAAGTAAAGCCCCTATTCTTAGAAAATTTTATTACTGTCGTTAAGAACTATTATTATAAACAACAAAGGCCTTTTATTAGTGTTGAAGTTTTAGTTTCATTGAATTTCCATGTTGTAAGTAGTCAATTGTAAAGTGTTCATTCACAATATTCTAAAACAAGGTGTAAATTTAACTAAAATCCAGAAAAACACATTCTGATAATATATTACTAGATTAGAAGCTGTGTTTATTACTATTTATTATATTATTTTTATAACCAAATGCAATAAAAGCTACGAAAACAAAAGAAACCTTGATTTATTAAAATCTTGTCACACAGACTTTCAAAGCCTGGCAGCACATATTTTGCATATATTTTATATATACTACCTACTTGAACTAGGTGAATGAAGTTATAAGTTATAACTTCTAACTTCATTCACCTAGTTCAAGTAGGTAGTATATATAAAATATATGCAAAATATGTGCTGCCAGGCTTTGAAAGGCTGTGTGACAAGATTTTAATAAATCGAGGTTTCTTTTGTTTTCGTAGCTTTTATTGCATTTGGTTATAAAAATAATATAATAAAGAGTAATAAACACAGCTTCTAATCTAGTAATATATTATCAGAATGTGTTTTTCTGGATTTTAGTTAAATTTACACCTTGTTTTAGAATATTGTGAATGAACACTTTACAATTGACTACTTACAACATGGAAATTCAATGAAACTAAAACTTCAACACTAATAAAAGGCCTTTGTTGTTTATAATAATAGTTCTTAACGACAGTAATAAAATTTTCTAAGAATAGGGGCTTTACTTCAGCTCCAAAATGTCCATTTTCGATCAATTATGGAAGTTATTCGTAGAGTTGCACACTTTGTCTCGAATGCATGTATTGTAAGGACGGCTTGTCGTTAAAATATTACGATTCGTTTTAAGTTTAAATTGAATTCACAACCAAATACAAATACATGCGTATTATTATTTATGATCCATAAATACAAATGGCTATTATGATTTTGTATAATAACAATATCCAGTGCATACTAAAATATCACTCTATTAATTTATGAGATCCGGCAAATCATTTCAGAGAATATTTAGATAAATAGTTAAATGTGGGGATGCACTACATACGGTCCTGCCGTACCGCAAACATCCTCAGCTCTAGTTATGTATAATATATATAACTTGATTTAGTCCATTTCGTTTCTGTTATAAAACTAGATTTAATATAATATTCAAAATAAAAAATTATTTTGTCTGAAAAGTTTATAAATAAATTAATGAACGACTAGGTTCAGTTATAAACAAATAGACTACATTTTTAAATAATATATAATGTAAATCTTTTTTTGTTTACATTTTTAGTGAATAAAGTTTAGCAATAAGTATTAATGTATGTAATGATAAAACAAGTACTTCATATATACCTATATAAAATTTGTATTCATGATAATTTCGATTGTTTTGCTTTACTAGCCATTTATTTCACACGAGTATTATTCACGTTTTATGACTTCCTTTTAACATTTTCCAATCGATTTGCGTTAAATAAATCGAACCCGTCTGCATTAAATATTGAAACGTGTGTCCGGTGTCTTACATTGATTCCCATTTCCCATCAATTATTCAATATTGTTCCTTCCTATACACGTTGGTGCTTTATAGGCGGAATGTCAAGAACAATAAACAATAATTCATCAATGAGTAGTTACTTGTCTATGAAAGTCGTTGTGCAATATATGAAGCCTATTACCATGTTCGATGGTACATCACAAGTACTTGTTCTGGTAATCATTGTAATA
The DNA here is from genome assembly GCA_935421215.2 of Melolontha melolontha. Classification (NCBI taxonomy): domain Eukaryota; kingdom Metazoa; phylum Arthropoda; class Insecta; order Coleoptera; family Scarabaeidae; genus Melolontha; species Melolontha melolontha. Next base: position 119,006,644 of record OW285235.1, read on the forward strand.
GCTTTCGATTTTTTACACATATTTCTGCATGTTGTGCGTTATGAACCCTACATGTAGTTGTACTAAATTTCAGCTTTCAGCTTACAAACTGTTATTATTTAACATTATCGTTTCTTGAAACATGTTTTAAGTTACATACGTTTGTATATTATCTTATAAGCGCTTCTCAGTTGCAGCAGTCACATTACACTTCACGAATACTATATGGATAATTTCCATATTTAAATATTTTAATGAGAATATATGTCATCATTTTACCAGTAATTTTAAATTTTTTAAATTATGACCACAATAAAGTATTACATTTCTATGTTACCACCAAAATCATTAACTATAGGTGGAAATCAATTTGTACTCCATAGAAATAGCATAGGAAACAAAAAAAAACCTTCCTCTATTATACTAGGGCGGATCGATACACAAGGTCACCATTGCCATTGTGTGAGTAGTAGAGATAGAAACAAGTTCTAACCTGCAAATGATTATTTCGAATATCTGGCGTTAGCACGAAAACTTTCATTTTCCAGAGTACCGTCGTTGAGTAACAGTGTCATTTATCATGAGTTAGATTTCTGAGATACATACCAAACATCTCAGAGACCACCATATTGCGTGATAAAATGTTTGGAGTTGGATAGTTGTGCGTCCATGGAAATTATCATTATGCACCGAAAATAGGCGACACTTAATTGAATATCGTCGTCTTGAGTTTCCACGTGTACGAAAATTCCTCTTCCGTCATCGCAGAAAGTCATTCTCACCATTTTCTGGGATCAAATGGAGTCACTTATACCGAATATCTGTCGAAGGGTTCAAGGGTTAATTCAGTAAGATACTGCAAAACTTTACAATCACTAAAGAATCGTATCTATAGCGTAATGCCGGAAAGAACGAATTTTCTCTTGCACAGCATCGTATTACAGCAATGAAACAATGAAGACAGTGATAACCCTGAAATTGATGGTTGTTTCGCATCCTCCGCACAGTCCTAATTTGGCACATTCATATTTTTGGTTGTTCACCAAAATTCAAGGAGGAATTGAAAGGTCAACATTTTCAATCGACACTGAAGTTCGGACTGTTGTTCGAAATTGGACCAACAGTAAACAAGAAAGTTTTTTCAGCGACGGAATGAAGAAATGGATTAAGCGTTTGAAGAAATGTGTTGCACTAAGTGGCGAAAGAATAAAAATGTACATTGGCAGTACTATAAGTTTGCTTCATTTTGGGACTGGTTTCATTATTTTCCCATTTTTATTTTGTAGAGTTGGTGATACATATAAGGTCTCAATCCACCCTCGTCTATAATATATTAAAATGTATACAATTGGCCGGCAAAGATGAAACTTTTAATTTTTAAGTAAAACCAAAAAAAAATCACAACAGTATAGTTCACAACCAAAAACACACTTTCATCGTTTGTGATATTTCTTTTTGTAGTAAACATGTGTTAGCCTAAAATTAATATTCAGTAGAATTGACATTTCTCTTGCTAAAACCCGCTAGTCGCGAAGGCATTGAAATCTTCCATCACTTTCACTTTTCTTCAACGTTTATCAAATCCTTTTTGTTTGAAACATTATATTTAGGAATTGTTGTTCTAAGTGATTCCATCAATGTGCAATAACAATTTGATTTGGAGAGTGTTATTCTTTTGCGACATTTGCGAGTTTTGAGTCGTCATCGGCAAAAAATTTGAAAATTTTTAAATTACCTTAAGTTAGCATCCGTTTTAATATACGTTTCCCCTTAAATATGCGGAGTGACATTTCAATCAAATATCTTTTATTTTCCAACATAATTCCAATCCAATTCTGTACACCTAGTCAAGCGGTTTACCAACTTCTTAAGACTTCTAAAAAATAATCTTTAAAAAATCGTTCAAAAATCACCCTCCTCATTTGTCTCGAATCTGTTTCCACCAAACCATCTTTTTCGAGATTGTGAATAAAAATAAATTACTCGGAGCCAGCTCTGGTGAATATGGTGGATAATGCTGCAATTAATATCCTGATTTGACAAATTTAACGGTTGTCATAGCGAATGAATGAACGATCGCGTTATTCTGATAAACGAAACTTTTTCTGAATAGCTTCTATCCTTTTTTCTTCAATTCTGTATAGAATTCTGTCAAGACATCAGTATTATTGGCTTGTTGTTTGAAATTGTAGCACTAGTTCGAGTAAGTAATCTCGACGCCCATCTTGCAAAATATTGTGTACACATTCGGTTGAAATATTGATGTCGGTGATCGCTCTTTATAATGTATTTTATTATTCGCTTCTGGAGAAGTTTATGTAAACGAAGATCCCAGATGTTCAGCATTCCTTGTGCTCATATGAAGGATATTCATGAATTTGCTAGTGGGCGCCCCTAACTTGGACGTTGATCTATCTTATTCCAGATGGCTTTTGCCGCTTGGGTCAATAGATGATCTCGTCTTTATTCGTACAATACGTTGGTAACGTGAGTGTCTCTCAAGAGTGCCCAGTTCATCAAACCGACCTTGCCAGTTCGATTGGCGAATATCCCATGGTCTAACTTAAACCTGGCTAGCTTTTTCCCGGATCTCTGGAACGGCTTTATCACATGAGACGTACGCTATACCATGTACTGAGAGGTATCTGGGTTAATGTGCCATCTGATTTTATAGGCGCGAGGTAGAGCTCCGATTCGACCGCTGCCCGTCTTTTAGCAACCTACACAGACAAGCTTGAACAGACTCCACAATTTGGCTGTTTGACCGCGCTGATCACTCCATATCAGTAGGATCAGACCTATGGATCAATTGGGGATCCTGAGCTATCGAAAGAGTAAAGTAGTGTTTCGATAAATCAAGCACGACGGTCAACCATCAAACATTGACAGAAAAATCTGCCTTACATGGAGACTACGCAGAACTGGACTCCACGAGCTTGTCGATCCATCCCATCCTAGTGATTTTAATTTTTTGGTATCAATTAAACTCTTGGAGTGCAAAATGCTTTGGATAAAGGGTTCTGGGCAAATTCCTCAACCGTTATCCTTGATTTTCCTCTTGTTTTAAGAACTTCACTTACTCAGCCGCCGTCTTCGATTTTTTTTTCTGTTTTTCTGGCAACTCGTATCTTCCCTATCTTCCCTATCTTCCTATTTTCATTCATTTGAAACAGGCAGCTGATGCCTTTTAATTTCTTAACTTCAATTACGATTTTTAAGTATTTTTTTTCACTTCTAATGACATAATTTCTTGTCTTTACTATTCTTCTTACATCTTACACTTTCCTTATTATATTTTATTTTAGCAGCTTGTAGTTTTTCCTATCTTTCGGTTAATAACCCATTTTCTGCAACAAAAGTTAACACCTGTAAAACATCGTCCGATATACAATCATTTTTGCTTTCATTATTTTAGATCTATTTAAAAAAAGTTCTTGGAGCGAAACTAATACAATTTAATGCGGAGCTTGTTCATGCTTCAATTTTATCATCCTATACTACTTTGTTATTCACCAAGATTCCCAGGAATTTAAATGAGCTTACTTCCATTCTACCCTGATGATTATATTAAGCTACGACCATCGCTTACATTTTATCTAGCCAATGTTTCATGTTCTTCTTTAAATTTTCTTTCTATTTTTACTTTAAGTACAATATAATCCACAAGTAGACACGCTTCTACTTTCATTATAACCCCAAAGAAAAGTGGTCGGCAGTAAATGGAATATCGTCGTCCTAATTCTCCACCTCAAATAAAATTAAAAAGAGTTCCATCACCGTAGAATGTCATGCTCACCATTTTCAGGAATGCCAAGGGAGTCATTTCTACCGAATATCTGTAGAAGATTAAGTTCAAGAAGTTCAAGAAGGTATTTAATTGTGGGCAAGTGTCGGATGATTAAATCAACAGTAAACAAGAAAGTGTTTTCGTGGATGGACAGCATTTGGAGAAATGTGTTGCACTAAATGAAGTGATTTTGTTGAAAATAATTATGTACATTGGTAGTACAACAAATTTACGTAATTTTGAAATTGATTTCAATATTTCGTTTTTTACTATTCTTATTTTTTAAAGTTGGAGACCTTATATATTAATCTGTCATCGTATAATGGTACATAATAGTAGTATGTGTGCAGAATGCGAGTTTAATGCCGTAACAGCACAGTCGCTATGTATATAATAATTTTATGCGCCAATTTTTGTTTGGGATACTTTTATACTTTAATAACTTCGTTTAGCCAGCTTACACGTAGTCTTTTGTATTCGCGAATGTATTTTGTGGAGTTAATATAATTATCTACTATATTTGCTCTGATAGACTCGTAATTACCCCAACACATAACTCTCATTAAAATATAACTATTATTTTAAAAATTGAATTAAAATACAAATTTTCGTTCAGTCTCTACGTATACATACGTATTTTAATATTTATATGAGCAAAAATTATGTCTTCACACTGTAACATAGATCTCCTGGACAAAATTAACACATAGATAGATATTTTTTTAATTCTAAATAAAGACGATGTTTATTTAGTTAACTAATTGTATTCTAACCTGGTTTTGAACCTTAATATTTTAAGTAAATGCTATAAAAAAATATTTTGTTTTAAAATCACAATTGCATTTTTACTAAAAATTGATTTATAATCTACTCGAAAACTGCTTATTAAGACAAGTTATCTTTAAAGAAGAAGGATTATTGTGTCATCTAGTTTATCAGTGATGGGAGTTATCAACTGAAAAATAAATCGCCGAAGAAATTTGTCGTCGGGAGAAGTATCAACTCTGTTGGATACAAGGAACACAGCATGTCATGTCGCTAATTTGCTAGGAAGAAATGATTCCAGTGTAAATCGCATACTTAAACGATTTAACGAGACAAGATCTCACTTCACTAGAAGGCTAAGATAAGAGCGAAAACGCTGTAAGAATTCAAGGGCTGAACGTTTTCATAGAAAATTTGTTCTAAAAACCAAGAGAATCACTAGCAATATGCTAAAAAATGAGCTTGCAATTGCTAGAAATCGCGATATTTTCTCGAAAGACTGCGTTTTGCCAAAAAATCATCACCAGTGGATCGATAATGATTGGAAGGTTTTATTCTCAGATGGAATGAGGTTTTGTCTACAATTTTATAATGGGGGTGAACGTGTCTGGCGAAGGGCAGGAGAGCGATTTGCAAATTGCAATATTCCTCCAAGGATACCGTTTGGTGATGGCTCTGTAATATTTTGGGGAATAATCTGTCTCAACGATCGCACAGAGCTGGTCCCTGAGCATGCAAGGTCTATAAATAGGGATTATTAAATAGAAAATATCGTAGTTGAACATATAATGCAATTTGCTGAATTTGAGGGACCCGATTTTTTATTTATGCAAGACAATACAATACACGTTCCCGCCTAACTATCCAAGTTATCTACTACAGGAATACTCTTAATATTCTGTTTATGGAATGCCTACCGAACAGTCCCGATTTGGGATGCTCTAAAGAAATGATCTGAAGTCGTATACTCTCACCAGTAATTGCAAAATTAGAGGAGGTCAGACACAGCACTAACTTGTGTTGAATTAATTCCATGTATAATTTCCGTTTTTTCTTTTTTGTTTACATATTTTACGGTATTTTCAACCAAAAAAATTTGTTTATAAATGAATAAAAATATGGTTTAGTTTCTCCGAGTTCGTTTGCAAACGATTATGTAAATAAATCCAGTGTGTAAGCTTTTATGTCATTTTGATTATAAAATTAATTTTAATATGGTATTTATGTAGGTGGTGCGTTAATTTTGTCCAGGATTTACATAACAATAACAGTATGAAATTAATATATTTTGAACGTTTCATTACAGGCAGGAGTGAGAGAATATACAACATAAAGAATTTTATTTAAACCAAGTTCCTTATCTAAATGTTAGATGTTCTACTACATGAAATAATAATTATTTCCAATGTACAAAAATTTAATCAAATTTATACATATATTGTAGTAATAGGCCTAATATATTTAAATATATGTAATTCACAAACTAACAGCGTCCACTAAATCGGGCTGTAACGCATTTAAATTCTCCTGTCGAAGTAGCACAAATTTTTTAATAAAACAAAAGTTATTGCCTTAATCATACAAATCAATTTTATCATCGTCATAATAGCCATCAGTTGATGTGGTTAATATATTTGTGGGAACGGATATTCTAATCGTCGAAACACTTCTTATATGCACTTTCCCGTATGGCCTTTAGCTTGTTCTGATAATTTTGTTTAATGAATTTGACACGTCTTCCATGGAGTGGCCATTTAAGTTTGAGGCAGGAAAGCCATAAGTAATATGAGGCCATATCTCGCAAATAGGATGCTTGATGGATGACATTTATTTGATGATGATTTATGAACGGCGCAGAATTCAAAAATTGTTCTTCAATGGGTCTGATGTTTTCTCGCGAACACTCTTTCTCAAACACTTGATCTTACTCCCCCAGAGCATTTTTGAGCAGTCAACACCACGATGTTCAAAGAAAATACAACTTTAACTTTCAAGGACTTCGATGTGGTTTTTTTGTCTTCGGCTCATTACCGAAACGCAACTTCGCTCCACACAAGGAAATGAAATAAGGTATGATGTGAATGAATCATATCTCCCAAACTTAAATAACAACATTTTATTTCCATTTTCTTCACAGTCGAAATTTTCGTTTTCGCTATTAAAATCATAAACTATAATTAGCTTGACTAACAAAAGCAGGAGCTAAAGGAGGTGGTCGAAAGATCGCGTCAGAAGAAGAAGCGTAATAAATTAGGTATATTGTACCAATGTACAGAAAATTTTTGCCATAACATTTCCGTGAAATTTTTAAATAAATAATTTCCAGTGTTTATTTCAGATAATGTGGCACTTTAACATCAAATGATTGCCACAGTATAGATTTAAACCACTGCATAGTATAATAGATATAATAGACCACACTTTCAAAGTTTATCAGGTATTTGCATACTTCATTGACATAAAAATAACCGCTTGACTTCATTAACACAAAGAGAATTAAGAAAAGTGTCGAAAACAAAAATGTAAATAAGAGACTAATAAGAACTAGTAACACAATATCCAAGAAATTCAGAACAACAGAAGACATGAGAGAGGGTAGTGTATTGAGTCCCTTATTATTCTGCTGTGCTATAGATGTTGCTGTGAAAGAATGTCAAAAACAAATGTGAAAAATTTATAATAGAATATACATTAACAACCGATGACGATCGAAGCGTCCTTGTTTTGTTGAATACTACTCCTTGGTACTTATACTCTTCATAGATTATCGTGTCCAAAGTATCCAGTTGTACACTTCCTTAACATATTTTTTTAAATAATATCGCCAATATACCGCAGTCTTGTAGAGTCCATTAATTACGTTAATCTATGTAGATAATTTAGTCGATTTCAATAGTTAAGCTAGAAGATAAATTATCGACAGAAGGGTATTAGTGATAAAAAGAACAGATAAGAAAAGGAACGAAGATGTGAGGATGCAGTGGAGACTGAAATCAGAAACCTTTCAAAATAGAAAGTTAATGTGGTTTTGGCAATTGATAAGTATGGTAGTTAAAACAATATGTGGAACAAAACCTGTAGGGAAGAATAGAATAGAAGGACCGAAGTAAAAATAACTCAGAGTAGAAAACAGAGATGTGCAAACAGAGAAGAACTAATGAAATCTCGACACCTTAGAATCGAGAAGTGACAAATTATGTATGTAGGTACAAATAAAAAATCATTTTTATGTATAATTGATTGGTATAGACTGAAATTAGCTTTTAACTTCTACATATTTTTAAATTAATATTCAATTATTAGTTTTAAAATTTCAAATTGCAAACACAGAACTTAATTTTCTCAGAAAAGTGCATATAATGAAATGAAAATATTTCTAACGTTTACGAAAGTGTATAACGAGAATGATAACAATACTAGAGGGGAAAATTACATTACATTAGAAGTTTGGTAAATGGGTATCTTAAATTCACAAAAGATCAAGGATTTGCAAGAATATTCATTCAAGTAACTTCGATCCTCTATTTGACCTAATAATAAGAACTAGATTATAAAATTTTATGTAAAATTAATGATCGCTTGTATTATAATTCATAAAAAAAACTTTTAACTTAACAATTTAACCTAAGATGTATTAAAGCAGTAATAATTAAAGTTAAACTTGCATAATTAATATATCCTAACGACATAGCGTAAGTGTTGATTAATGTGTTTATTACTAAACTCTTTATATAATAAAAGTTGGTTAATTAACAAATAAGGGTTCGTAATTAACCACTTGACAATGTTGTAGATAAGTTTTAACTACGACTCTCCAAATGAGATTCATGAGTTTGCATATTCTGCACTCCACTGTAAATTTCATCATGATTTTGCAAGTTTTTGCGCTCGTTTTCCAAATTAATTCATCACTAATGTGTAGTATAAAAAGTTTTTAGCACATTAAGCATGTTTCTACGCTTGCTTTATAATAAAATCGTTATAACGATCTAAAAAGAACAATTTTGTTATTTTTAGATCGTGTACTATTTAGATTCTCGCTTATACCACAATAATAGTAATACAAATTTGTGATATTTTGAGTCGTTATTAGAGAAAGTATGTTTTAGTTTTATGTAGATTTTGTGACTGTTATGATTATAACTGTTCGCAAAATATATTTTTAAACAATCAATTTATTTATAGCCAAGGACGGTGGGAGTGTTAGTATTTTTTTATAATAGGTACATACTCAAAATATTATTCTTGGCTTGTTTAGCATATTTTCTATAATTATTAGAAAATTATAAAGCCTTCAAAGGAGATCATAAAATATATTATGTCTATCTTCACATGAACAAGTGGAAGTGCATAAATATTATAAAATTGCTTATTTTTCGATGCATTGTTCATTGATTGTAAACAGAAAACATACCACACCATTGAAATTACATGAGATATATCTTCTGCGGATTATTTAAAAATACCAAGTTTTCGTATTCTTCTGTTTGAATTAAATTGTTAGGTATATTATAATTATTTTGTATGTTGTTATATGCAAATATTGCTAATAATAAAAATGAACTAATTTTTATAAGTTAAATATATTAATTTTTATAAACATAACGATTATACTTATACCTGTAAAATGTATGAGATTTTTAACTTATTATTATTATTATTATTAATATTTTGTAGGTTCATGAATTATGTGTCAGGGATAACTCTTACTAATGGTTGCAAAATAAAATAAATTTCTGATTTTGAACGGAAAAAAGAAAATCGATGTTGTTAATTAGGTAAATATATACTCGTACATAATATATATTAGAAAAATAAACAAATTTACAACAGTCGCTTATGCAAATGAAAATACATTTAGACATTGAATCTATATATCTATATAGAACATATTTTTTATATTAATAATTTTATATTAATAATATTAATATATAGCATAACATTTTACTTAATTTTAAATTAAAATTTAATTGAGTTGTACTAGTGAAAATTAAAAATAAAATAGTTAATCTTAATGTTACATGTTTGTGATAAGTCTAATTCTTGTACTAGCTAATTTATTATTTAATTAGTTTGAATTTAAATATCTGAAAGGTAGCTTATGAAAAAGTAACTCCAGTTAACTTAAGTATTTTAGAGGTTCTGATTTCGCCTTGTTCATGCAACAAAGGATTACGACAGGAACTCATAGCACAGGATTCATTTACTAGGTCTTTACAATGATGACCTGTACAATCCTCTTGACTGATCGGTGAGCAAGTAATAATGGTAGTTTTATGTTTCTATATTTATAGTCCTTCAATTTCTTTAAATATTAATCAATTTTATAGAGCAGCAAAAACATGTTTTTTAGCTTTTCTCGAAACTCCGGCCGGTATAGAGGCACGTCCAACCATTTTTCATTCCCAGAAGTGCATGAACGTGATCTGGAAGACCATTGGTTTCAATAAGATGGTGCCTCATGAAGAAACCATTGATTTATTGAAGGAAGTGTTAGGAGATTATCTTCAGAAATGGACCTGCACACTGGTCTTCAAAAAGATATGATTTGACGTCTCTAAAATATCTTTTGTACAGCTATTTGAAGGCAACGGTCTATGCAAACAAGCCAACAACTATTGCAGCCTTGGAAACCAATATCGAGCGCACCATTCGTAACATACGGCCTCAAACGCTCGAAAAGGTATTCCAAAATTAATGCTCCAGGATGACGTGCCTCAGACGCTCCCGTGATGGCCATATGCCCGAAATCGTCTTCCATCATTAATGTCATAAAACTATCCGATTTAAAAAAGAAATTCTCTTTTCCCTAACACTTGTGTTTTTTATTTCAATTTATAATCCTACGCCTCTTAAAAAAAAAACACTTTATAAGATTATTATAACGTCATTTTGTTTGCTATTTGTACAGGGATGTGCCAAAAGTTAAAAGTAGCATAAATTTACAAATTAAATTCTTAATTGTAAAATGACAGTGTTAATCTCTGTTGATGTTTCCATCCAGTGTTAGGAAAACAAACAGGGACGAAATAAAAATATGACTTTCTGGAATTTATGAGTGTCCTCTGAGAGTTCTCAAGAAATTAAAAATGAACGTCATTCGAAAAGCAAAAAATCGGCCTATGAGCTATACGACATCTGCTGTATATTGAGTATACCTTTTATCTAATCATTCGTTAAAAAAAAACGCGTATCCTTAAGTTCCTAACAATTTTTCCGATACAGACGAACTGTACATCAAATTTATTCGTTATTGCGAATGTGAATGTCATATGAACTGTAGAATAAAATTTTTGGGTAATGAATCGATTTAGGTTTAGGAATCTACTCTGAACCTGTTCAGGCGTCGGGTAGTTTTTAGACCATATTACCTTACCTAAGCATACTCGAATCTATTCAAAAGCCTGGTATAGTGATTTCAAAAAAGTAAGATCCTGACGTTGAGCTCATAATAAACTCCGACATGCCAGAAGCAGACGGGTTTATGTCCGAAAGGTTAAAAGTTAAAGGACAGTTCCGGGTCGAATTTGAAACCAAGAAAAGTGATGGAGTGCTTTTCGCTATGTAACGACTCCGCTTTATTAATTGTACAAATGTAAGATATAACACAGCATTTATACACAATTAACCTTTAACTTGTTTTTACTACACAATCCGCAAATACATAAATTTATCTTGTAAATTACATGGTAAATAAATTATATTGGTAAATAGCGTAGACCAGCACAGAACATTTGAAGGTTGTAATAAAAACCAGAAAAAAGAAAAAGTTCCAGATTACAGTCTTGAGGCACCCTAGATGTTTAAATGAATTGGTAAGACTGGTAATGATTGGTAAGATACATAATTAACTCTATTCAAAATATTCGAAATGTTCAAAACTGTTCAAAATCTTTAGATTAGTAACGGTAGACTGCATTGGCAAAGACTCATGTTGGTTGCTGGACGTGTGTTATGAAGAGTAATATTTTAAAACATCTCCTCAAAAGTTTGACTAAAATTTGGTAAAATTTTTTAGACTCGATACCATAATTTTTCTTGAAAACTGGTGTAACTCTAACTTTCTTATACCTATCAGGAAGAACACGTTTTTAGAGCCAAATTGATAACAATTTGTTAATACTTTATTGTTATGACGAATAAAAGCACCGAATATTAAATCATCAGTCATTGTTGACTTATCTAGAAAAGCAGACTCACAACACTAAAAAAAAATCTGAAACGACCAATTTATTATTCAATTCAAATTCATAATAATAACATTTTCTAGGTGTTCTTTTTGTTCCTTTTCTGGTTAATAGGTATATTTACAGAATTCCGCTAGATTTTACCGAATTGAATATTAGCCAGATGTTTAACATAAGCATACCTGATCTGTTCCTTAGCCCAAAGACATCATTCTTCTAAATTCTTTGGTAGACCATTTCTGTCTATATTATTTTTTTTATCTCAGGTGTGTTTATTTTTTCTTGTATCTTGATTTGGATTCTATTTTTTTATTGTTTGATTTATTTGGGTAACTTTTATGGTATCCTTTCTTCTTTTTTGCAATTGTTAATGCAAAGAAGTGGTAATATTGGAGCGACCACTCTCCATACGTGGGAAGCGGTCCATCTGTCACGGGTGCGGTAGTGGTGATGGTGCTCTATTAGGGTGAGAGTGAGCACATTACCCTAATATACTTGGCATAACGAGATGATAGTAATCATCCTGAAACTTAGAGCTGACCAGAACACCAGACAAAGAAGCAAGCAGTGACGAAAGTAAATTAGATAAATTAATGGAAATGATGCGAGGATTAGTTACACAAGGGCAACACGTAGAGGGAAAACAAGATAAATATATGGAAGAAATGAAAGAAATCAAATTAGAAAATGAGAAGATTAGAAAAGAAAACGGAGAACTGAAAAAAGAAATTAGAAGTGCCAAAGGAAGATTAGATAAACTCGAGGGTATGAATAGAAGAAAGAACGCAGTTATGGTAGGCTTGAAAATAGATGGGAAAATAGATGGGAGTGATCAAGATCAATTGAAGGTAGCGGTGGAAGATATTATCAAGAAGTACATGGAAATACAAATTGAAATTAAAGCGGTGAAACAACTGGGTCCAAAAACTTGCTTAATAGAACTGAAGAATATAGATGATAAGATAAAAATAATGAAAAATAAGGGCAAATTGAGAGGGTTTATGGAACAAAATATATACATTAACGATGACATGACAAAAGAGGAAAGAGAAATACAAGAAAAGATACGAAGAAAGGCCAAAGAAGAGAGAATGAAAGGAAAAACTGTTAAGATAGGATTCCAAAAGTTAATAGTAGAGGGAGAACAATGGAGATGGAATAGGGAAAAGGGGAATTGGAATAAGGAGGAACGAGAATTGGCACGAGAAAAGAAAATCCCAAAAATAGTGTCAAAAAACTAATAGTAAAGACTAGTGAAAATAAAGATGATGACCCGGACAAGAAAAAGGATATGATAAAGGAAAATAAACAAAATAATGATCAGTATGATAATGATGATACACAAAAAATAAAAAAGATAGAGAAAAGTAAGGATAAAGAAAGTGAAACATGGAAAATTGGTACTTGGAATATAAAGAGCATAACAGGAAAAGAAAAGGAATTAGAAAAGGAGTTTGAAGAGTTAGGAGTGGATGTATTAGCAATTACGGAAACAAAGAAAAAGGCACAGGGAATTATTAAGACGGACAATGGTCATATTATGATATATAGTGGTGTAGGAAAACAAAAAAGAGCAGCTGCAGGAGTGGGATGCATTATACACAAGAAATTAGAAAACCAAATTTATAGATGGAATGCCTGGTCAGAAAGAATATTACTAATAGAGATGAAGGAAAGAAACAGAACGAAAACAATAATAGTGGTGAACGGGCCAAACAAAGATGATACATCAGAAAATAAGAATAAATTTTGGGAAGAACTAACAGTAGTGGTGGAAGACGCGAAAGGAATAATGTTTGTAGTAGGAGATTTCAACAGTAGAGTTGGCATAAGAGACGATGAATATAGTGAAGTATTGGGAACAAACGGGGAGACTGTTAGAAATAACAATGGAAAAAGAATGCTGGACTTCTGCATTATACTCAACTTGGTAATAACTAACACTCTTTTCCAACACAAAGATATACACAGATATACTAGAGAAGTCAAAAGTAGGGGGGAGAGGTCCATAATTGACTACATATTGGTTGACAAAAATAACAGAAGAATTGTGAGCGACACGAAAGAAGAAGAGGGCCGGAAATAGGAAGCGATCACTTTGTGGTTATATCAAGAATAAAAGAAAAAGTTCAAAACAAGGAAAAGCAATATATATATATACACAGAAACAAAACCAAATAGAAACACTTAGAATATACAAATTAAGAAGTGAAGTCATTGCTGAAAAATTCCAGAAAAGGATAGCCGAAAGAGTAGAAAATATAGAAATTAATGAAACTATCGAAGAAATTTGGAATAGGTTTAAAGACATAATAATAACTACAACGAAAGAGATATGTGGCGTAAGGAAAAATAAAAAGAAAAAACAAACAAAATGGTGGACAAATGAAATAAGACATCAAATTAAGATAAAGAAAAAAGCATGGAAAACATACTTAGCAGAACAAACAGTGGAAAAATTGAAACATTTAGTAGTACCAGCAAAAAAGGAGACATGGAAAGAATTTGGGGAAAAGATGGAAAAAAACAGTAAAGAGAACCAAAAACTATTTTATAGAGTCTTGAAATCAGTAAGGAATGAAGAAAGGTCACAATCTACACATTATATACAAAATAAGAAGGGAGAGATCCTAAGCGATAGAATGAAGATAATAGAAAGGTGGAAAGAATACTTTCAGGAATTGTTAAGCGGAGGAGTGGAAAACGAGAATGCTAGTGAACAACAAATAATAGGAGAAGAAGAGACAGAAGAAGCAATTACCATGGACGAACTGGAAGAAGCAATACAAAAACAGAAAAATGGAAAAGCGCCAGGCTGTGACAAAATAACAGCAGAAATGATAAAATATATAGGACAAAGAGGAAGAGAATTAATGTTGAAAATATATAACAGAATATAGAGAGAAGAGGAAATACCAAACGATTGGAAGAAGTCATTGATAGTACCAATATACAAGAATAAAGGAAATAAGAAAGAATGCAATAATTACAGAGGAATATCCCTTCTAAGTACTGCAATGAAGATTCTCGAGCAAATAATAGATGAAGACTAAGAACAAAACTCGAAAATACGTTACATGAGTCACAAAGTGGGTTTAGAAGAGGAAGGAGCACACAAGACCAAATATTCTCTATGAAACAAATAATACAAAAAGCCTCTAGAGAACAGAAGAAAGTGTTCTTAGCATTTATAGACTTGGAAAAAGCATTCGATAAAGTACCAAGAGAAAGATTGTGGAATGTATTAAGAGAAAGAGGTGTCAATGGCAAAATAAGACGATTAATACAGAAAATATATAACCACAATACTAATGCTGTAATAGTTAACAATTTAGAATTGGAGATATTTAAAACAAACGAGGGACTGCGCCAAGGGGGAAGTTTGAGCCCAATGCTGTTCATTGTTTATATGGATGACATTATCAAACAGTATACATGCAAAAGTAAAAAGTTCAGGGTTGGACACCTTAACTTGAATGCAGTCGAAGTTTCGGAAGGGGCATTCGCAGACGACATAGTAATTAAAGCCGACAATGAGGAAGATCTGAAACGTAACTTAACAACATGGAATATGACATTAAAAGACAGTGGAATGACAATGAGTAAGAGCAAAACTAAAGTAATGGTAGTGGGAGATGAACAGGTAGATACGAAAATCGTAATAGAAGGAACTGAAATAGAACAAGTGAGAACATTCCAGTACTTGGGAGTACAAATTGATGGAAAATGGACCCAGGACGCTGAGATTAATCAAAGAATAGAAAAAACAACAAAGCTGTACTACAGCATGAGGAATAATTTCATTAACAAAAAAGAGATATCCCGAGAAACAAAACTAAAAGTATATAAGGCAATTTACCGACCGATATTAACATATGGCTGTGAATCCTGGATATTAAATAGAAGACAAAAGAATAAATTACAGGCAGTAGAAATGAAGTATTTAAGAAGAGTTAGAGGAGTTACAAGGATGGACAGAATAAGAAACTTGGAAATACGAAAAGATTTGAAAATGCTGTCAGTGCTAGAATACATTGAACAAAGACAACTAGGATGGTGGGGACATTTATATAGAATGGAAAATAAAAGACAAACAAGAAGGATATGGGAAGCAAGGATAATGAAAAATAAAAGAAGATGAAGGCCAAGGACAATATGGAGTGATGTCATAGCGGAAATACTGGGAAGGAAAGGCAAAACATGGACAGAAGCGAAGAACATGACAAGGAATAGAAATGAATGGAAAACGTTTATAAAAAGCTAGAAGAAGATAAACGGCCTACACCATTGTTATGGTAAATAGGGATTTTTGGATTATATATATATATATATTTTGAAATAATCGTCATATATACATTATAACTGACAAGTGTCAGCGTTTTTCACGAAAATGTACTGGGGCTGCGCTAGGCCACTTACCATGGTATAAGTGGTATATTCTAGAGCGTCGGTGGTGGTACCGATCGATTCCTTTTGGCGAAGTACATTTAGTTATGTCTTGACTATGGATAATTGCAAACCCGCAGAAAAGATGTTTCCAAAAAAAGTGCAGAAATGGATCTTCGCCCTCCGACTTTTTTTTCAGGGAAATGGATATTATTCGATAGTGGTATGATTTTCAGAAACTTTTTGGCCGATAGCGTTGGAAAATTTTTTCGTATTGAAAAAGAATGAAGAATCCTGGCCGTTTTAAACAAATGGTAGAAAATTTGACAAAGCAATCTACATTATGTGCAGCGGATGACACTCCTCTTATCTTCATTAGAAACTGAGCTATTAACTATTTTCGGGAATACCACCACAGAAATTTTTAAACGTTCGAGTTCCCGCACATTGCGCCACAAAATTAATATTTCATTATTTTGAAAAATTGAAAATCCAATTATGTGTGTTGTCATAGCGCCCATTTTTTTTTCTAAGAAAATTTTAGAGTAACGATGAGTGTTGTAAAGCAGAGTTGTAAGTATGAACTTAGTAATTAATTTCATATTTATGAAAGGGAAAACAAGAGTTTCAAGGTAGCTAATTCAATTCAAAATTACAGTAGTTTTTTCCTAGAAAAGTAAAAAAACTATGGTCAAATGGTTATCTGTGATGTGAATAGCTTTCGAATTTACCCATCCCCAACCAGAAGTCTGCATGAATTTGGTAGCTTTGAAACTAGTATCATTTCTTCCTCAAACTGCAGTGTACTCCCAAAAAAAATGGTGGTCTAGTTTATTACAAAATGCTCCGATTGGACACAAAAAATGTAAATATACTTCAAGTGTTTGAGTCCTTAAGCAAATAAGCAACAATGAGTCAATTTGATAAAAGTTGTGGATACCAGACCCCAAAAGCGTCACAAAAAAAATCTTATAAGTCATTAAACAAATAAGCAAGAATGTGTGAAGCTGATAAAAGTTGTAATTTCCGAACTCAAAAAAAGAGCTAAGCTTCACTAGTTAATCTGTGGCAGACATGATTTCTTAATGTTTTAGATACATAGAATCTAATACACCTTTCTATCCTGTATGCCTATTTATGCCTTAGTTAACACACTTTTGAGTTTTCCGCTTTGATCCATAAAGATGACCAACTTTATGGATCAAAGCGGAAAACTCAAAAGTGTGTTAACTAAGGCATAAATAGGCATACAGGATACAACGGTGTATTAGATTCTATGTATCTAAAAGATTAAGAAATCATGCCTGCCACAGATTAACTAGTGAAGCTTAGCTCTTTTTTTGAGTTCGGAAATTACAATTTTTATCAACGTTAAGTTGATAAAAATTGTAATTTCCGAGAATGTGTTAAACATTCTTGCTTATTTGTTTAATGACTCAAACACAGTATACATTAACTTATTCCCAAACACAGCTGCAGTGAGTTAAAGTATATTTACCTTTTTTCTATCTAATCTGTGCATTTTTGCAATAAACTAGTTCAATTTCTATTTGAAAAAATTATTATTCACAGATCAGTTACATTTAGGTATCATACCAGAAGGTTAAATTTAGTATTTCTTGAAAATATACTTACATCGTTAAAACACAATATCCAAATCTATTATCTGTTTAATGAAGCCACATTAACAAAATTAAAACGATGGCTACATTTAATTAAGAATACGTACTAGCTGTAGTATGTTGTAAACGTGGCAGATCAAGACAAAACAGTCTCCATTAGTATATGGTCGTCCTTTTACGTGGATCGTTGAAAGGCATACATTGAACAATATTGTTTTCAATACCTATTATTTGGAACAAACCAAAAAAATCATCTAACCGATTGTAACTTTCGCAAACTAAAATATTAGAAATTATTGAATATTCCAACAATACTGAAAAAAGACCTGGAATTCCAAAAATTTCTAAAATCATTATATAAAAATTTCAAAATATGAGCCTTCCTATTGTCCTCACATGGATCCCATAAATAAGTCTTTTACATAAAAACAGAAAATGGGGAACATTTGATATTTTTATTCAATATGCGTCAATGATATTTACACAAAAACCTATTGATTCCAAAGTTTAAATTCATCTGTAATTTTAAGTCAAACAATTGAGAAATCAATTCTAGTAAAGCTAGAAATAAATACATAACACCAAACAATTTAATATCCAAATCAAACACTACTCTATTTTCGCATCTATAATTTCATTTGTGCTAAAAGTATTTAAGTAAATTATTAACTAATTTTCAAGTAATAAATCGATTTGGTATGTAGACAACAGTTGGTGAGTAAATGTATTTAAAATTGGCTGCAATACAACGTTAAGCTATTATGGTAATGTTCCCTCATCATGACTTATGTATTAACTCACTGCAGCTGTGTTTGGGAATAAGTTAATGTGTACAGATCAACAATAAATTCGCAAATTGTACGCTCTCCAGGTGGTCCTTTCTTATTAGGATATCTCAAAATCTTATTAATGTCGACTGTGAACGCGTGAGTTATACATGTTTGAAATTACATATGCGTCGGCTAAATTTATAATAGTTGTAACTTGAAGCGCTCCCACACTCCTCTTTGTTTTATGGTTAAAAATGTTAATGGATATTAACAAACTTCCTTTCTTTGTTTCACATATATGTACACATAGAGAAGCGTTTAAAAGAAATTTTTAAAATATATAATTATACATTCTGTCAATATTTGAAGTATATAATACACGAATACATTAATCATGTTAACACGAACATGTGTACCCTTAAATACTTTTTCTTATTGTGGTCATCAATCTGTTAACAATAATAACATTATTTTTTCTCGGAATAAAAAATTCCAGTTACACGAAATATTGTAGACTTAAATATAAATTCCGGGTAACTAAACATAATTACGTACATACAGTAAAATGTAAGCAATAACTACAGAAAATAATATAAAACCGACTTCCAAAAAAAGGCCGCAAAAAAAAATTATAATCTTGTTCTAATTAGGAAAAACTAATCTATTTTTTCTAAATTTTATTTCATTATTTATTGAATTTATTGAATAGAACGGATCAAACAAAACCTCCAGGAGTCGGCGTCGAATTTAAAGCAAACGAAAAATTAATACAAAATGAAATAATTGCAGGAGTAGTTCAGTAGTAACAATCTACTTAAGTATTTAAAATAAATGTATCATCTAGTAATTTGACAAATATATTGAAACAGTTCGAGAAAAAGAAGTAGACGCCAAAAAATGCCTATATATCTCAAAGAATTCACCAACAACGGCATTTATACTTATACAACTCTTACTGTGCATGAAAAGTCTCTCATGCTGCTAACGCAGCCATATTTGTTAACCTACACTGTCATGCATGAGATATTATTATATTTCTGTTTATGTATTTATTTAGGGAATATTTAACTTAAGAAAAATGTTTTTTCTTTTTATTATTAATATTAATTATTTATTTAAAAACGTAATTTGTATATTTAGTGTGTTAGTAAGTATAATTTGATCCGTTCTTCCTAATAAAATATTAAACAAAATCAAGAGATAGGTTAGCAAATACAATGCAACAAATATAAACACAAAAACTGTTTGTCACCACATAGCAAACTACCGTTTGATAGACTGACTTAGTATAGACTAAGCTCACACCATCTAACGCTATGGAGATGTAATACCTTCTTTTCACTACATTCAAATTCCGTGAATTTCTGGGTAGCACTTCGTATATAATCTAACACTTGGGCGTACGTCCACAAAAAAAGTGGAACTACAAGAGTACTTGGTACGATGCAATACTATTAACGCTTTCGAGTATTTTGAGATCGTTGATTCTCTTCTTACTATTGTTATTGCTTCTATTAGCGTTAATAAGATACTGGAAACTTTGAGAAGTTCAAAGGATAGTATGGTAGGTGATGTTGATGGTGTACCGAGTTTTATTTCGTGTGAGACATGTGGAAGACATCGCGTATCTCCGCGGTTTTCAAGAGTGGTGACAGTTATGTATAGAGAATTACCGACCAATATCTATGTTTTTCAATTTTTCCAAAGTGTTTGAATCCATATCCTTATTGTATAATAATATTTACAACCAGATAACAATAATTTCAATAATTTAAATGAGGAATAAGGAGAAATTGTGGGAGTCAAACATGACATCAAAACGAAACAACTTCAATGGTATGGACACATGCAATGGATGGCAGGTGAACGGGTACTCAAGCTAGTGATGGAGTGGACCCCACGAGAAAAGCACAGGAGGCCTAGAAGAACTTGAAGGGAAGAAATCGACAAAGAAATAAAAGTGATAGGTTTGGAAAACAACTTATGGGAAGACAGGGACCAATGGAGATTGGGCATCGAAAGATGGCGGAGAACGTTTTAAACCGATACACATATACACTTCTCGTCATCAATATAACATTGTATGACTCAAATCAGTACTTCGGCGTCATACTAAATACTGTAAATTTCAAAACGAATATGAAAACTGGCTTCGTTTCCTGGCCAAATAAGTTTGTTGACAATCGGTAGAATTTGTAGGTTAACAAAGCTGGGTAAACAGGAAATCAAATTAAACTATAACACCACATGAAAAATAAATGAACTATCAAGAATTTACAACATTTATGTCAACATATAAGATTATGTAATTCTTTAATCATTTATCATAGTGAATTAATGAATGGCAAAACCAAACAGCTTCAAGTTAGTTGTAAAAGCATTATTACTGGAATTGAAACCATACAATAGACCAGAGTATCTAGTTTGTATAACTGTAATTACATATTCATTGTTATGACAGTTTTATAAACATTATCTCATAAAAAATGTATATTTGTTTTAAAAAAATAATCAATTTAGTTACATCAAATACATTTCGAGACAATTTTAAATTTTTAAGACAGTTCTACAATATACTTTAACCCATTAATTATATCGCCTAATAACCGGAATGAGGATAAAGTTTAGTTAATCTCTAGTTAAACGTTCTACAGTGCTTAATTTTAAATAAAATTTGGAATATATTGCAGTATAACTTAACACTGCCATAATAGATAAGTTGAGTTTTGCACAAAGGTTTGTAAAAGTATTTGAAATCGCAGTATGCATTGTAAACAACATATTAATACAAATTTATTTGTTGTGAAATGTTTTTTTTTTTGGTTCGAAATTATTTGTTGACTGCTAGTATATTAGAACTTGTACGATTACAGAAAGAAATTTTGAAAAAGGAACATGAAATGGAGCAAGAAAATAAAAGTTTAGTAATTGAACTTTCAAAAATTAGATTAGAGCAAACAAAAAATTTTACTTTTAATAAGTTATAGATTTCTTATACAAACAATAGTTATTTCAAAAATTAAATTAGAGCAAACAAAAAATTTTACTTGCAATAAGTTATAGATTTATTATACAAACAATAGTTATTTTATTTATTGTCTGCATCAAATTGTATGAATTTGTTTTGTGTATATTAAAAATTTTTAAGTTAACAGCAGAAGATTAGAGCTAATGGACATTTAATTTTTATTTAATTGGACATACATTTTTATATGCATTGTATTTTTAACTCCAAGTATAAAAATTAAAAAAAAAAAAGAATATGCAGTAAGAAAATGGAGCCAATTAAAAAAAAAATTTCCAATATATTAAATTGCCAATGTAACGGGGAATTATAATTGTTTAATAAGTTAATATACTTATGTAATCAATGATTACATATGCATATTAACTTATTAAACAGTTATAATTAAATGATTACTAATCATTTAAGAAAATTTCCTTATTATTTATTTAATAATAAAATTATCATGAGTATATATACAAAAAAAAGGAAATACAAAAAAATATTTAGAAGATAGTATAATAGACGATATTAGAATAAATTTGCAAAATTTGACAGTATATCAATGTCAAACTTCCACATTGTTATACTGTCATTTATATTTTTAATTAATTGATGAAGGCACTATGTATCGAAATATGTAAGATTGTTATAAATATATACATGTCAAAGTAAAACAGACCATAAATCGCTGTCTAATTTAATCTACCATAACATACAAAATTCAAGAAATAATTATCTGTGTATATATACACTTCTCTAAAATATATGGTTGATTTAGATTTCGGCTATTGAAGGTATGGATTACATTAATATGTCTATATTTAAAATAAGCTTTTACATGTTCCGGTAAGTATTAACTTTATCAAAGAATTATAAATGACAGAGCTGTCATTTATTGGTAAATATATGGAAGAGCGGAATTCGAAGAAATAGAATGGAGATTATCGTGAATAAGACGAAAGTAATGATAATTAATGAAAATAAAATTTATCAAAACAAAAGGGAATTTAATTTGAGAGAAAAATATTAAAAAGGGTATCAACATACGAATATCTAGGCACAATGATATCAGAGAACGAAGAAATAGACGCAGAAATAACAAATAGAGGCAACAAAGCAACAAGACTGTATTACTCAATAAACATAACAATATTGGGCCATAAAAATATAGATATGGAAATTAAAAGAATAATTCACAATAAAATAACAGGAGAATTAGGTAATACAAAGAAAACACGAGTCGAAAATAGAGGCAATAGAGATGAAACGCTTAAGAAAAATATTAGGGAAAACGGTATGGAACAAGTGTAAAATCGAAGAGATAAGAGAAATGACAAATCAAACATTAGTATTGGGAAGAATAAGAGAGAAACAGCCAAAGTGGTATGGACATATAGTAAGAATGGATCAAGAAAGAATTACAAAAAGAATAATGGAGGTTGGAAAAATAAGGAAAGGGCAACAAGGGAGGCCAAGAATAAAATGGATAAATCAAATAGAGGATATAGGAAAGAAGAAAGGAAGACGATGGAAGAAATGAAAATGATGGCAAAAGTTAGAAAAGAATGGAAGAAATGGGTAGAGGAGGACTGTAACTCCCAATCCGACGCCTGAAAAGGGATAAGGAGTAGGACAAAGAAGAAGAAGAAGATGTTTATTTTTGATGGAGTTTATCCTGTAGGCGGATATGATTACTCCATCATTTTAGACATATTTAACGCCACCTTCCTATCAATTACAAGTAAAATTATAAACGTAAAATTTTTGCATAGCCTTTTACAAAACGTCATTAACTGTACATCCTTATTAAATAAGTTAGAAATTTAATGTCATACGTTAACTATACATTATGAGCAAATATTTTACTTCCTAGCAAGCACATTACCACATTGTGCTTAAAGCATCTGTGTATGCAATATGCAATAATCTTAACTCTCTTCTCTCATTGCAAGGTATTTTTAAGGGCTTTACTAGTATTTGAATCGTAGATATATTTTCCTCTTTTTTCTTTCTTAATTATTATATTATATATGTATTCATGTGTATATGTATACAGAGTTACCGCTGAATAGCAATTCGAATCTGAAGAATACGTATAAATGTGTAACTGAAAATCAAAAAAGAAATTTATTTGTAATTCATGAAAAATTTCGAAATTTTTAAGGCCAAAATGTAGTTAAAGTCTGTCTATATCTTTGCCTATCCTATATTTAGGAAAATACTTCTAATAATTCAAGTCCCTGGATCTTAAGAAGTCGAAAAAATTCCTAGACTTATTGATAGACGATAACATCTAACAATAAATTCACTATTCAAAAAAAGATAGTGGACGTTGTTACCTTTTTTACTAAAGGATTTATGCAATATAGTCAGTCGCACATATGATATTTTTATTGCGATGTTTTTTTTTTGTGGATATCAATAATAATGTTTACATCGAATATGTCGACAACTTTATTGGTAATTATTGGTAATATAGTTAAATAGAAATAATTATTTGTATGCAATTATTTATTTTTCGTTTTTTTTCTTTAAATTTGTGGTGGTACTGACAAATACCAACGTAGGTGAAACAGGACAAAATAATTCGCCACTAGATTATTTTGGCCTGCTTCGCCATAAATTAAAATTATGCCAGTGTATTCGATATTCGTATGGGAAGCAATTTCGAGCGTACCTAGTCACAGCGAAGACCATATGCATACTAAATGTAAATGCCAGCGTCGTTTGTAGCGGTGATTGCTGTATTGCGGCCTAAGGGTGTATACATACTATTATACATAGTATTGCATGAACCGTAGTTCAATATTTTTGTGAAAGTTTTATTCATAGACATTTAGGTAATCAAAAGTACCCATTCCGTCAACTATTCAAAACAAAACATGTGTTTGTTACGGTACATTTGTATAAAGATATATCCATAAGTTAGTTTTATGTCTGACGAAGCTCAGGTTGGAACGAAACGATCGTTACTCTGTAAAGTAAAAAGTAGTGAAATTCATTAAAATTTGATTTATTTTATACCGATAATAGTATACATACTTGCATATATACAGGGTGGCCCAAAATGACCGAAGGGGTTTTAATTCCTTATAACTTTTTTATTACAATTTTTTTTTTTTTGTTTTCAGTATTTTATAAAGAAGACTTGGGGAATTTAAAATGGAACAGTACACAATTGAACAATGTGCCAAAAATTTATTTTATATCGATAATAGTATACATACTTGCATATATACAGGGTGGCCCAAAATGACCGAAGGGGTTTTAATTCCTTATAACTTTTTTATTATAATTTTTTTTTTTTTTGTTTTCAGTATTTTGTAAAGAAGACTTGGGGAATTTAAAATGGAACAGTACACAATTGAACAATGTGCCAAAATCGTTGAACTTTATTTCTCAAATCAACGATCCATTGTTTTGACTCAGCGTGCATATCGTCGTTATTTTAATGTGCGGGTTGGACCCTCAGAGTCAACAATAAACCGTCTGGTTGCAAATTTTCGAGAACAAGGGGCAGTGAGGAACCTTCCTGGTGCCGGCAGACGACGAACAGTGCACACGGATGACAATATTGAACGGGTACAGGAGAGTATTCGGGAAGATGGAGAAACATCAACCAGGAGACGTTCGACACAACTTGGCCTCTCAAGAGGGTCGCTGCAGAGAATTTTGCATACAATAAGAATGTTTCCATACAAAATTCAGCTTGTCCAACAATTGAAACCGACAGATTACCAGCAACGACTTGATTATGCAATTTATTTTCGTCAAAAAGCAGAAGAAAATTATGAGCGACGAAGCCCATTTCCAATTAAATGGGTTCGTTAATAGGCAAAACGGCACGATATGGGCTACGGAAAATCCAAGAGTAGTTCAACAGCGAGAATTACACCCACTTAAGTGTACCGTTTGGTGCGGTGTTTCGTCGGAGAGGATAATTGGCCCATATTTTCTTGAAAATGAACACGGTGTCGTTCTATCACTGGTATTAGATATCGGACAATGTTGGAAAATTTTTTAAGGCCAGCCGTGGAAAACCATCCGCAAGTATGGTTCCAACAGGATGGAGCCACAGGGCACACTGCGAGGGACACAATGGCTCTTTTACGCGACATCTTTGGTGAACGAATTATTTCCCGTACAAGCGATTTTAATTGGCCTCCGCGTTCACCGGATTTAACCGCTTCAGACTGTTTCCTTTGGGGTTATTTGAAAGGTAAAGTCTATATTAATAAGCCTGCAATACAGCAATTAAAAAATAATATACGCGACAAAATCAACAACATAACACCGGAAGTTTTGCGAAAGGTTATGGAAAATGTTTTGGAAAGAGCACGAATATGCGAAGCAGAAAATTGCCATCACTTGCGAGATATAATTTTTCATAATTAAATTAAAAATATTCTCCATTAATATACTGTATTTAAAATAAAAAAAAAATTAATAATTATGTCTTAAATAAGAAGTTATAATGAACTCAAACCCCTTCGGTCATTTTGGGCCACCCTGTACAAGTAAATATATATATTTTAAATTTAGGACGTTATAATTTATAGAATGCCATATGTAATCACAAAATTTTATATTTTGTGTTGCTTTTTTGGTAGTTTGGTTCTTGCCTGTAGAAAGAAGAATTGATATTGTTATAAAAGAACCGTGAAAAAAGTGCTTACTTATTAAGTAAAAGTAAATATTATAAAAATTTAATCGTTTAGGATCAGTGGTAATACTGATAACACTACATTATATTTATATTTGTCCAGCTTTTATCCAAAATATTGAACAAAATATACTGCTTGTTTTAAACGACTAATATATTTAAACAAATATTTTGCCAAGAATAAGAACGATATTGGTAGCACTAAAAACTATGTGACAAAGCTGCATGGTTTTTATATCTGAGCAACCCTTATTCAATAGGTATTTACCACAAAATTACATGAAAAAGTCCATCAGTTTTTGATCGAGGGAAGGTTGTTGGAATTCAGAATATGTACGCTGTTCAATCACTTTATTATTGAAAGCATGCTAGTGATACAATAATATATCTCTAAGATAATGAGCCAGAAGTCCCATAGTGTCGTAAGTAAAGTTCATCAAAGTTGTCCATATTCATAACAATTACTCATATAACTTGCTTCTTCTGTTAAGGTTACCGTCAATGAAGCATATACCTATATGTTACACTTCGAACATTTACACCAAACCGATTTAAAACAATACTACCTTGAGTTATAAACTTACGTAACAAATCGTAGACAGGAGAATAAATTGAAAATATTCTCTCCGTTTGTCCAATACAGCAATCTTTTGTAAGCTATTTTTACAACGAAGACTTTTTCCTCTTTCGTTAATATCTTGCGAATTAATGACTAACACGAATTGTATTATTATTATTAAGCCGACAGTATTACCAACATCCTCTCGTCATCAGTATTAACAACAGTATACATAACGTACACATTAAACACTTACTATTCACACTACTTTGTTATTTTACTTTATATTGTGTTTGTGCCAACCGGTATATTACAGATACACATAGTTCATGGATGTTAATATATGTACATACAAATATAGAACATACTGTTTATACATAGCATGTGTCATACATGTCTGGCAAGTTATTCAGCCTTCAATAACAAAGACAACCTAGGTAAATAACAAATTAATATTCGATTCAATCTTACCATTGATCAATAATCGAAATAACTTTTATTCCTTGTTCAATATTTTATCTACTGTGATCTCATTATAAAGGACTACTTTTTTATTTTGTTTTAAGCGACTAAGTATGGATATGTCTAGACAATTTCATTAACCTGCATTTATATGAAGATCATACACCGCAAAAAAAATGTGATAATATATAATATTAATTAACAACTTTAAAATAATACTAAAAATATCAGCATATTGCTAGGGTATATGTGTAGAATAACCTTTTAATTAAATAATTCTTACACAAGCATATACCTACTTTAAC
Source organism: Melolontha melolontha (assembly GCA_935421215.2). NCBI lineage: Eukaryota > Metazoa > Arthropoda > Insecta > Coleoptera > Scarabaeidae > Melolontha > Melolontha melolontha. Next base: position 119,034,136 of record OW285235.1, read on the forward strand.
TCTTGTCTACCTCAGGTGTTGACTAGGTTCTGCTTATTAGGCCTTAAAGGTTTGTTACGATAAATGATAGAACAAATTTCTAGTATCTGTTAAAAGCATTTATTGTATTTCATTTTAAGCATTTTTAATTCAAATTTTAAATATTCTGAACGTTGAACTTTTTTTTATAAGACTTTACGCTTAAAGCGATTAGTTTATTTAAAAACTCCAAAAAATTAATTATATTACATTTTACGTTAATATTTATTACTTATTATTTACTGAACTTAATTACTTGAAGGCTTTAATAATTCTTTGTTAAATTATTGCAGACTAACACGTTGGAAAAACATCACTTCTCCAAGAAGATATCAACCCTCCAAGAACAAGATAATGGTTTGAAAAGGTAAAACTTAATATCATTTTATATACAGACTTTTGCTGAAATTCACTGATAAATATTTATCAAGAAAAACTAAAAGTCTGTAGATAACTAGATACACTTGTGGATATTAACCATACGTGTGTATTAATAGGGGTCCCACACTTGTAAATGTATGTTTTAAAAATTAAATGGTTTTTCCTTAAATTTAGTTATGAACTCAAAAACAATATGCTTGTTCACTCCATACACTTGTAGATATCAGACCCTACGCATGTATTTTACAATTATCTCGCCTATATAATTTCCAATAACAAATTTAAATTTCAAGTAAAATTTGTATGTTTTCTAAATCGACTACAAATTTTTCTAGTTTAAATATTTTGTACCAAGCTTAACTTCTCATATGGTATTCTTTCTAAGAACTTTTTCTGTACATCGAATTTATAAAAAACATAATTAATAGAAAAATTAAAAAATTATTCGATAATCAAAAACTATATTTTAACCGTAACGATAATTATATCTCACCGTATATATCATTCATTGAAAAATATTTAAAACTTTTTGTCGTTTTAATTGTATTATCCAGTCTATCTCTCATACGACTTTGCCCAAATATTTCAATTCGTTTATTTGCCTCTTCTGGTTCGTATTATCCAGTCTATCTCTCATACGACTTTGCCCAAATATTTCAATTCGTTTATTTGCCTCTTCTGGTTCGTTTCCATATTAACCATTTGCTTTAGTGTATAAATTTTTTACTTACTACTGGTACATTGGATGGTAATTCTTACAAAAATTCGAACTTTTGGTTTCGCATTGATTTTCTTTTAATTTTTAATGTTTCATATATTTTAAATGTAATTATATTTTGACACTTGATAAGTAAAACTTTACCTATTTGTAACGTATGCCTACAAAAATAACCTGCCACTTCTACTTGTACGTTTTATGTAAGCAACATTTGATTTTATATTTTCTACGAAATTATGCTTAACTGGTTTGTACTCTACCACAATAATTCTTTACATTGATGACTGTCAATGTTTTTGACATTGATCCTTATTTTTTTTCCATCTGGTAGTTTAATAGGTCTTTTACTTTTATGTGTTTTATTTTTGTTAATTATGAAGATATTCTGAATTATCATAATTCTTTAATGGCATAGGCTGGTATTCATCACTACCTGAGGATTTTTACTTACGTGAAGATATTTCGGCCGAGTTCTTCCATTTTAACAAAGTAATTTGAAACATACTTGACTAGGTAAAACCTCACCAAATTTTGTATAAAACGAAAATATTTTTAATAATATATAATATTAAAATCGGGTGGAAAATACAATACAAATTCAGATTTGTGTGAGAGTATCTCTCCAGATACGCAGACACGTGTTTCATCTCACTACAGAATTATTAGTGCGCACCACTGGAGAGATACTTCCAAAGATTGCAAAGATTTGTAATGACTGTCCACGAAGAAAGTGTTGAAGTTAGCCATGACACAAAAAGTAATCTGTCACTTTGACAGATCCCTGTTTATGAAGATAAAATAATTTGTACAAATATAATTAGTTATTAACAAAACAAATTGAAATACAAAGAAAGTATTGTACAGGTATAAACACAATAAGGATATTTCATAATCAAAATTAACGAAATTTTAGGAATTGCAAAATAATTATGATTTGAAGGATATTATCTGGTAGCATATAAATTAGCTGTCAGTTGAACGAAAAATAAGTTCTGGAAGAAAATCAAATCAAGTGGATAAACTAAAGGCCAAAAGAGTAATTGGAAAGTTCTGTCCATGATATCGAACAAATTGGACAAATAAAACTTCTACACACATGAAATTAGCAAAATAAAGGATTACGATCCTACAAAGTGTCTGTAGCTCCATATTGCAATGTAAAATAGCGGTTATGTAAAATTCGTGCAAGTAAATTGTAAAAATTTCTTGACGAAAACTGATTGCATAGTGTTGGGCGCTGAAACGAATCGCATACGCTGACTTTAAATAATTATCTGGTTAATAGTTTCATGCCGCAGATCAAATGATGATCATAATAAATTTCAAACTAATGAAACTGAATAACGTTGCTGTAAAATTTCTCATATGATCATATCGGCAATTTGTTTTTGGGGCCTAAAAGCTCAACGTTTGTTCATACCGGTATGGTTAAAACAAGTATACAGGGTGAGTCAATATTCACTCCTTAGCTCTCGTATATATGTTCTACAATTAAAAATGAGACAAAAATGAAGAATACTAAAATCTCGAAAGCGAAGCCGTTTTCAGGTAAAATTGAAATAAAAACAAATCCAAATACAAAAAAAAACTTGTAATATTGCAAAAATAAAAACTATCTGGGTCTAGCTACACGAAACGAAAATAAAACATCTAGTTCCTTAACAAAGGATAAAAAATACTACCATTTTCGTGAATACACATATGTTACCCAAGGTTGAAGTTTCTGACAACAGAATTGAAATTATTCTGATTTATAACTACTACTGCTTTGTGAATCTGGGCAACAACATCATCCACTCCGGCAGGCGCGGGAAAATAAATCTTTTAGATTATGCATCTTTTTTTTGGTTGTTGAAATGTGTAAATTACAATGATTTATTTTAAAAATATATAGTCTTTTAATGCTTTCTGTTTTAAAATTATGTATGTAAAATCTAATAATATTCAGAATAAAGATGAATTAATAACTAAAGTAAGCCCAGCAATTCATTAATGCAATATACAAAACAAGCAAATATGACATTGAAGCACTCATTAATTTTTTCTTGTGTGTTGGTTCTGAAAACAAACGTTTTTTTATTGGAGAAATTAAATTTCGTCATCTGTCATCCATTGAAGTTTGTCGTGCGGGGTTTTGATGATCCGTTTACCCTTTTGTTTATATCAAAAGAAGAACAAAACATAATCTATTACGTAACAATATTCATCAAGTAAGGTGCGTAATATGGCCACCACTTTCATCTATACTGCGAAAAGTTCTTCGCTTAACAAAGTTAATAACATTTTCTAGGATCCAAGGTGAATTATTAATTTCTACGATCTTATTAGTGATCTTTTGTTGCAGGTCATTAAGATCATAAACAGGTGTTACAAAAATAGAATTTTTGAAGTATGGCCATAAAAAGAAATCGCACGTTGTTAAATGGCAGGAACGATGAGGCCAAATTGTATTTGTATTTAAACTAATCATTCGATCTGCAAAAAATTCTCTCAGAAAAACAATGTTTTCATTGGTAGTATGTACACGAGCTCCATCTTGTTGGAACTAGCCTTCCTGTAATTAATAGGATACAAATTTTGTGTCCTAAATAGTATTAATCAACCGTTGTCTCTTTGTTTGAAAAGACCGTTTAATCGCTTTTTTTTATGCGCAGACGCAGGCATGTCTCTTTTTAAACATCAGCGGTAGTCGGCTATCATGTTTGTATTCCAACTTACCTAGTATGTCCGCTCCATTCCTTTTATGTTCTGATGTAAGCTCTTTTTCTTCTTCGCTTATTGGTTCAAGATTTTTAGGAAAAAAATCCAGATGGGCATGCAGGAAGTGAATTTTGATGCACATGTTGCAACCTAAAACGCGAAGCTTTTGCATTATGTTTTGAATAACTATTTCATAATCCTGTTATTTATAATTTTATACACTTTCTGCTAACACACAATAAGAGTCCATGACGGTGGGCTCTTATCGTGTGCTCCACAACACAAATTAAAATGATCAGCACTGTTGTGGGGTACTCGAACAATCTACTACTCAGTGTCGTATGCGCTGTTGTAGTACCTATGGGTCCTGGGGACAAATCTACTTACGACTACCTCTGGTGCATGGCTTTGTCTATACAATCGTCGTCGATCGTTCGTTATTTTTTTATTTAAATTTTATCAGAAGGACTTCGCTTTCGGGGTTTTAATATCTCTCGCGTTTGTCTTATTTTTAATTGTAGAATGTATATCCAAGAGCTGGGGAGTGAACCTGTATATTAACACATGTTTGATAAAAATTTCTCACCATTAAATTCAGCATGATTGAACGACAGCCCAACTATTGGGTTAGTATTCAGATAGTAATTGATTCGGAATTGCGCCCTATCGAAAAATATTGGTCAGCTTTTAGACGCCAATTGAAGAAAACAAAAAAGTGCAGTGGTGTAAAAACAATAAACGGTGTTCAGTGATGATATACAAATATTGATGAAAGGCTTTTCTCCAAGCTTAGTTCCTTTTACAGTATTATGTTTTCGATTTAGAAATTTCTTAATTGTGTACTTATTAAAAGTAAAATTTAGTTATATTTAATCTATAGTTAAATATATTAATAAATACTAATTTTTTGTTGACTACTTTTTTGGTAGACAGTCTTTATTTGTGGAAATATTTTAAACATACTTCCAATTCTATAGAAACTAATTAATTTTGTATTCCTGTAGTATCCAATATATTTCTTAAATGATCAATAACGATTTAATAGATTTGTTCTAGTAGGATACCATAATTTATTATTTCTTTATTGACATTAACATTTTAATTTGTAATGTAGGGAAATTTTATGAATTTCGAATATTTTAACGGCTATATTGAAAAATTTTGAATAATTAATTATATCGAAAGAAGACGAGAAGTCTTTGTACCAACCTTATTGATTTCGAAAGGGGACACTTCAAAGGCGAGTCTTAAATATGTAATACCCGGTCGCCTCAGAACAGAATAAAACATTAGTGCGGTCAAATACCTTTAGCAAGTTTGTGAAAACCCTGTTTCTTACTCATTGTAAGCAATTCTATAACTGTTATAGGTACGTATGGGATCGACAGTCTGTATAAAGGCAACACTAACGTAACGCTTAATGTCCTCAGGACAATAAACTACAATGTCTGTTTTCATTTAAAAAAGTCATTTTCGTTCCCGTCTGAATCTGCTCTACATATTTAACAAAGACTTGATTGCCAAAATAATCTCGTTTAACTAATAGCTATATACGAGGTTTTTATCGAAAGATTGGGTCGGTATAAGTTCAGTTTATTGTTATATATTCAACACACTACAAAGGCGTTTTTGTTCAATCAATCAATTGTTTCGCTTTTGTTAAAAATTCTAAAGACGCTATTATATTAACAAAAGTATCTCTGAAATAAACTTTTTACTTAAACAGAAAAAAATCTTTACAAATATTAAATTGCAAATTTAATTATTATGTTTGTATTTTACCGCAAATTAATTCATTCAATTAATATATCATGCTTCACGTAAATCTCGTTTTATCCACATTTTACAAATATGCGTAAACAATTTTAAGGACTGTTTCACTTTCTCTTTATTTAGCAGCCTCCTTTAAGGCTAGACCATCACTTATTTTTTGGTTCAGGTACTTAACATCGGGGTCCTACATATCCCAACATGTTATGGCTTATTAATATCAATATATAATTTTTTATCATTTTTATTTACTTATTAGAAGCAAATAATATAACCACTTACAATTTTTATAAAGAAAAAAGATTAATTTTGCGAAAAGGTAAGATTGTACCGTAATATTTTATCGTTATGCAAAAATGTGTTAAAGTAACCTTAAATGATGTTAATTTTATAAAAAATGTATAAACACAAAACAAAATAAAAATTATTCTTACAGCTAAAGAAATAGTGTTTATAAAGACTATCTAAAATTTTAACAAAAATTGAAAGCCATTCATATCAAGTCTTGCTTAGCCAGGTGCCAGGTGCGCATGCAATAAAGTTTGAGACACGAGAGCCAAACAAAATTTGTCATTCTATCCTTCCCACTTTCACAGAAACTGTATCTAAACCTTTCAGGAATACTTCTCTGAATATTTTTCTCCTTAAAATCATCAACCCAAAATAGGCAACAATTTAGCATTTTGAAATATTTCAAATTGTTAAAAAATATAAAAAAAAGAATACCAATTGTAAGTACCATAATTATACATAAATTTACATTTTACGAAAAACATTAGTTATTATATTATTATTAGTTTAAATTTACCTTTGCAGGAAAACATCTAGTAATTGCAATCAAATTTATCAGATGAAGACAAAATAAAAGTCGAAACGTTAAAATGAGCATTTTTGTTTAATGAATAGTTATTGTTACGCTTAGCGTATAGAAGTTTTAATTCATTTATTTAAATACACATATTCGTCTTTAAATATCTCGATTAAATTATATTTAATTTAGACATTTTTCTTGTATATTTTCGTTACAAAGAGAAAGTTTATCTTTTGTCATATTATTGACCGCCGACGGCCCTTATTACCTGATCGTCAGCAACCCTAACCGTTACTATCGAATTTCTTTCTAGTACATTCCAATTTTTAAATTCTTAATTAATATTATTTACATCTTCTTTTATATGTCTTGTTTGATATTGTTAGAAAGCTTATGTCACAAGGGTTACTCTAATAATATGTATGACATCGATAGAAGTCATCTTCAGGTCGCGCTTCTAATTAATATTATTTAAGATATCGATCCTCTTCTTGGATAGATCATAAACCGACCGTTCTAGACTTTTCTATCGACACCAACTATCAGTCCTTCTTCTCGTGCGAACGTTCGAAAGTGCAACACCACGTGCCGTACTGGTCAAGTACTGGTGGCATGGCCACGTGCCCCCTGCATCTCTTCCGCTTCTAAGGTAATTCTGTATTGTTCTATATATATTATTCTTTTAAGCGAATTCATATTAATTTAAATTAATTAATTTCTTATCCCACCCGCCAACACCGCTCTACATATACTTGTCCGAGTATATCTTCAGACCACGTGGCCGCCAACTCAAGGTAACTGTATTGTTCTATACAGAGATTATTTTATATTCATCGTAATTAATTAACCCTTAATTTACTACTCCATTTAACGTTCGTTTCAGAGTATTTTTATGTGTTAATTTTAGTTACTTAATTGCCGCTCCTCGTGTACATATTACTTTCTTTTAATTGCTTTTAAATATACGAGTTTCAATTTCTTATTATGTAAATATAAATATAAACTTTAAGGACGCCGCTGTGTTTTATTTTATTTATTAGTTTTTGTGTATTTATTTTAATTAACCAATACCACGCACGTCCTGGACCTTTGAAGGAACTTCACCAACACCACAAATTATTTATCTTAGAATAATTTTATTATTATTATACCTAGCCACACCCCCAGTTACTAATATTATCAAACCGAATTCCAAGAAATAATTAACTATTATAACTATATTAACTGCGTTCAAGACGTTTCATTAATTATTACTCGAATCATCCTTTTACACAAAAATATAATACTATCATTGCAATGAAAAATAGCGTCACACATATCAGTAACAGTATTTTTTTAAAGGAGAATTTAATAAAATTATTCTACATTTTTATTAACAATGGCTGTTCTAAACACTTATTAAATAAACTAATATAGAATTCCAAAACATTTGATGGTCCAACCTACGACAATGCAGACAAAAGCCACATAATTTACAGAATAATTCCGTATATTAAAAATTTAACGATTAAATAGTTCAACAATTCAAAAAAGTAGGTAACATTAATTTGCAATTAGCTAAATATAACATGATAACTTCACAAATTTTATTTACACGGACCAAAGATACAACACCCATTTTAAATCAAAATAATGTCGTTTATAAAATACCTTGTCAAAAGTATGCGGATTGTTTCATAGGGAAAACTTCGAAACTACTCAAACAGCGGATTAATCAACATAAGAGTGACTACAGAATTGGAAATAAATCTTGTGCTTTGTCATTACATTTTAATAATCATAATCACAATTTAATTATAACAATGTTCAAATTTTGGAAAAGGAAAATCACTATAAAAACAGACTAGTACTTGAAATGATACATATTAATAAAGAAAAAAGCATGTTAAATTTTAAAATGGACGTCAATAGTTTAGATGTAATTCACTTGAACTTATTAAACAGAGAATAAATAGTCGTTTTTAATATTTTGAATCTTGCACATGCCATTGTAACCAGAAAATGTATGTTATTTACTAGAACATTATGTATATATATTTTGGTACATAGACCTTTTTCTTTTCTTACCACCTTGGCTTTTTACAACCAGATAAGGACCCAACGTAGAAATTGAGATGGAATTGTTTTCACGCTAGACATTATACAGACATGCAGTTGAAAAAGGTTCAAGTTTCACAAATTATTACAGTGTACTGCTTTGATTCATTACTATCTAATTTGTTTATATACGTACTACTGTCAGTTATTTTGCTACACTATTCGCGACAAAATTCAAAATACCAATCAAGTAGTTATACGTGGTAGCGAGAGGTTCAGCTATGCCACCCCCCCTTTGCCTTGAACCTACCTGTTTGTGATCGTCCCAAGGAAATACTCTGCCGGCCAACTCAAACATTTTTCAGAGAGCGTCGCGAGTCCAATATCGCGTGGTGGAATGTGGCGCCACCGTATTTCCCTGCAGAGTACCCCCGTAATACGAAAGCGCGTGGGATGCTGGTAGTTCCAGAAGCAAAAAAGTATGACCCTTAACTACTGGTTCCTGATTCAATATAACCTTTGCTTAACTCAAACGCTTGGGGGATAGGTATCAAATAAACACATGACATCAACAATAACAAGTTTACTATTAATATGTACTGTTAATATGTTTACTGTTAATATGTAAAAAAAAAAGTAGGTTAAGAAAATTAATTATGACAAAATTATTCAGGCGTCGAAAGAGCAATATTCAAAAGGAAAAAAAAGAATATATATTGAAATACTAAAATTAATGAGATATCAATACAAATCAATTAGCGCTAAGGCAACAATAAAGCTTTGAAAAATTTAAAATCTACCAAATGAATCGAAATTCAACTGAAGCGCTCCTGGCGCATAACAGTGAATACAATAAATCAGATTCACTTGTCAGTACAACACCCTGTATTAACAGGAAGAATTACAGTGAACAAATTATGAATTAAATACATACAAGTCTAAACAAGAGTTCAGCAGAACACAATTAAGTATACATAATCATGGGTCCTTTACAAAATGGTTATAATGAACTTAAAAAAAAACAAAACAGCAACATACCCCCAAAATGTTGCTTAACCTGTACGTAGGCCCGTCTGAAGGATCATAGCCTCGTACCAAAGAACTATACCAGTTACACCTGGTTGCTAGTGAAGCTAGACATCCAGTATAAAATAATAATACAGACAATAGCTCGTAGCTAGGGGTACAAACACCTAACTACCAAAATGCAATGAAAAATTCCTTGATCGTTAACTAAGTTTTAAGGAAAATTAATAAGTGACACTGAGAAGTAACCAGATGTTGTACAGATAAGAACTGACTGCAAATTACTTATGAATTCAAACAAATAATAAGTTCTTTGCAATAATCGAGCCCTATATTAATTAATCTGTAATCAACTATCAGAATCTTACGATGCTATTAATTATGAAAAGTTTACATTACATCGACTGCACCAAATAATTAATGAACGGCTTCTCTAGAGCCTTACTCTAGTGAAAGCAAGCTAATAATTAGTTAAATTTAAATGATTTGTACATATCTAATATCCAAAATCAAAAAAAAAAAAGGAAAATCTACACCTGCTTTAAATTGTCCTAGTTATCGTCTAAATTCAACCTTTAGGAGAAAAGCCCTCCAAAAGGGTCGCACGGGATAAACAATACAATAGAATTATTTTGTCCAGATTGCCGCCAGATTTATTCAGCCATTACACTTTTAGTTCACCATCTTGGGAACGTCGATATTCGTTCTAGAAGCCGAACATTGAAGACCACGCCAGAATTAAATTTGCTATTGTAAGTGTAACGTAGTCATTTCCACCCGGTTTACCTCCAAAGATCCAATATTAAAATGTTCAGCTCTAAGGGAAACGTGTCCGCTTGCCTAGCCTACCCACGAGGATTTTAACTTCGTAGGAAAACAGCAGGAAAAACGGAAAAATTCTCTAGCTGGTAGGCCATAAAATAAAATATATCCTACAAAGGATAAAGGACACCCATTAGACAAAAGAATAAAGGAACAAAATATTTCTTACCGCAAAGACAACGTTCTCACACCTGAATAGAGCACAACCTGCGCAGACAATGGTCAAGAACGAATTGACTCGAGAATCGCGATAAACGCCCACAGCCGGTCATACGTCACACATGATCATCGTAAAATTCAAAAGTTAAGGGCGACATCTATTGCACGATAATATGCAAGCACAGCTGGTTGCCGAAACAGAGAAAACGAAAAACGGTTAAATTAATAGAAGATGGAAATTAAATTATTTGCGCGATGTCACAACCAAATTAATTAATTAAGAAAATGTACGTGAACGCAGAGGAACCTATATTATTCTCTCAAAACGTAACAATTCGTTACCATTGTAACTTATGTTTCTCTTTTAAATATCATAAGGCAGGATTTATTTTCATTAAAACTGATTTGGCATTTAATTTTGTTAAAATACGATATGTAGAGAGAGATGTACAAAGTTATGTATTATTTATTTATTGGTGAACTGTACCAATGTTCGAAAGATATACAGCGACCTTTTATTAGTATTTATTTGTGGCTTTGTACGAGCTAATTAATGCTTAAGCAACTTCGTAAGTGGAAGTTGACTATTAAACTTCCTTTATTATCGGAAATTAATTAAATGTGGGATCATTGTAACACTTTTTCGAATATTTTTTTCTATAATGATGTAGATCCAGCTTCATATAAAGCTGGACATGGAGTGGGTTTCGCTCTCATTGACTGTGCTCTTGTTATAAAGCCTAAGTGGTTGTTCCATGGTTATGGTAAAAAATCATTTTAGAAGTTAGAATTTGCTAAAACAGGGATTCTGCTCGCAAACGCGGGTTTGCAATTCTAACTATATATAGAATATATAGAATATAACTATGTATAGAAAGTAACGAAATATATTTATATAGTTATTTTCTCGTGTAACTACACGGATTTGTGTAGACGAAAATTCTTTATCATGCGAGCATCGGCCATGTGGTGAGTACGAACACGTTTTATACTAGGTGAGTGTTTTAGAGAATATCTGGTAGATTTTATTGTTATGTCGATGAGATTTGGTTCCATTAATTAGTTTGAGTATTTCATTATTCTTATATATTTTTTTCTCTTCCTATATAATAGAACAAGCAAGTTGGTATGGGCGTTTTATCCCCAAAATTAAATCAAACACCGTGTGCTGGAAATGAGGTGGTCTTCCATTTTATTCCTTCGTCCTGCAGACGCCATAATAAAGGTAGTAGTCCTTAACGATATAATCAATCGTCAGCGTCACATTGAGTAATAAAAATTTGTATCACTTATTGAGTTTTTTTTTCTGATATATATTAAAAGTATTTAGTGTGATTCAATTTAGCTGAGATAACTTTGCCATTTTGTTTTTTTTTCTCGTAGTCGAAAAATTATAACTGATTTAATAGTCAATTTGATCAAAATCATTGTGTAAGATTTATTTCTACATATACTGTGTGGAAACATAAAATTTATTTAGAATTAATTTTGATATTATAATTTCTGTAATTATCATCAGAACAATTCATTTTTTTATATAAGTAACATATCTCTGCATTATAGTGTGGACAAATCTTAATAGATAAATTTTGGTATAAACCTTTATCCAGTGAAATTTTCGCCATTAATTAAATACTTGTGTGTGTTATGTAGGGTATTATTGCATATACAAGGTGTGTAAATATAGATGTATGGTTTATGAAAGATCTTTGATAAATTATTGATGCAATTCTTAGAACTAAGATTTTTAATTAATTTAATTGTTTTCCATATTGGTAAAATCAGTTCAAACGCTGACCTTCAAATTTTTATATATACCATCTGGTGATCTGATTATTTGTTAATTTATCTAACCACATGCATTTATGTGCATATAATTTAATTTCACCTATATTTCAATTTTATTGTCTGCATATTCAACTACAATTTCATTAATATATTATACTGGATGAGTCTTTTAGTCATAACCAGAACTTATGTTGTTACTAGATACCTATCACTATTGTAATGTCAGGATCGCTTTGATCATATTTAATTATTGTTAGTTTTTATTCATTCAACTTTAATTTTTTTTATCCGAGTGAATTGGCGTCAAATATATTTGATTGTGACATTCTGGATTACAATAAGTCTTCATTGTTATTGAAAACAGAAATAAGAAAAACACCCTAACCACAATATATAACAATAATTACTATATACGTATTTCGGCAACTTAGTTGCCATCTTCAGTAGAATAACCTTAAAAGCTGAAAAAAGAGTGTTAAACGTAGCGTTTTTGGCTAAGGTAAACCTTAGAAGATATGCTCTTTAATATCTAATTTTAAATATGTGATTAGTTGTAAGTATGTAATTAATTCTGAAGGAAATTGTAATTGATATAAATTTGAATATTAATTCAAATTATAAATTTCCGCATCATTTCCGTTGATTCTGAACAAACGAATGAGATGTTGTGGAGCAGATTTAAAGGGAAGTTGTTTGTTTCTTTATCGGCGTCTTTTGGAGAGTAGTGGTATAGAGCCCATAAGATACGGACGCCATATTCCGTAAAATTATAGCATTTTTCTTAGTCCGCATTTTCTAAGAATAAAGATTAATAATATTATAACGACTAAAAGTACTTAAAAATATATCCAAAAGATAGCAAAAAAAAGATGGCAAGTTTAATTTATCATTTGAACGGCCTAAATTAAATATTTAATAAATTATTAACCTAAGTCTTTATAGTCTTTATAGGGTTGCAGTGTATAGTAGTTGTGCGGAAGCGTTTATGTTACTTTACTGTGCCCCATGTGTGACTTTTAATTAGTAGTTTTTACCTACTGATTATGACAACTTAGTTGCCGAAATACGTATTTAGGATACGACTAATAATTGTGGTAAGGGGTTATATACCTTTTTAAATTATTATTTAACCACAGTCTCCATTGAAAGAATTTTCTAAGCATCATTTTAAAATTAAAAATTTGAATGGCTCACCGAATGGAAATTTAGAGAATATTGCTTTAAACTAAGAAAGAACCGTATTTTGATACCAGACTCATCAATTCCTTGAATACCAGACCTTCTAAAGTCATTCGGGACCACAATGTAATAAAAACGAGAAATTTTTCAAGTTTCCAGAAATTTCTGAAAATATACACCGAGATCTTTCCCTTCTTCCTGACCTAACTCCGTATTCTGATTTAGAAGGTACCTTAAATTACATTCATCAAAGAAAAATCATTTGCTAATTATTTTAAAATAGATCGATATACTTAGACAAATAATCGTAAATGTATGATTCAAGTAAACTATACAGAAAACGCCAGTCTATATATCAATTTTGTTGTTCTATATGTTAATTAGAAGTCTACAGTTCATTCAAAAACTAACTTTCATTGATTTGGTTCAATTTAGATTTGAATTACCTCGTCAAGGTTATTCTTTCTCCGAACACTTCGGTTATCACTGTTATCAGTACACCGTTGTATTATAAAGTCTTGCATTTAGTGATTTTTAAATTTATATATCCTTTGAAGCAAACAATCAAACGTTTTTTTCTTTTACATTTCCTACAAGAATAAATTAACTTAGTTTATTGTTGTATAATTATTATACTTTTAGTATTTTTGGATTTAAAATAAATGTTTTATACTGTTTTGTTCGAAAAAGAAGTGTTATTATTAGAGCTGAGGATGTTTGCGGTACGGCAGGACCGTATGTAGTGCATCCCCACCAGTGTATAAACACGATGCAGCGAAACACTTTAGTTAGTCGTGAACTGGCAACGTGATCTTGTGTTGTCTTGAGCTCTATTTAATAAGTATGACGGACGTGCCCAAGCCAAAAAAGCGCCCATTGTATAACGACGTGAAGAAATTTATCCGAGACTTTCCCGATTTGTATTATAATGGAGCAAAAGTGGTTTGTAAATTATCCGATAAACAGTTACTTTGCTGGGACAAATACGACTGTAAAAGACATGTTGAAAGTGTACACCACAAAGACAAAAAAAATAATGTGCTGTCTAAAACGCAATTCATTTTCGATTTATTGACAATGCTACTCGTCTGCGATGTGCCAGTTCACCTGCTAGATAAAAAAGCCTTTCACAACTTTTGGAATAAATACAATTCCAACATAAAGCTACCGTCACGGAGAACGTTACTCACCTATTTACCAATTGTGCGTGAAGACATTGAAAACAGAATGAAAGCAGTAGTAAATGATAAACAGTTGTGGGTATGTGTCGACGAAACGACAGATCGAAAAAAACATTCTATTGTGAATATTATAGTGAGTGTATTAGATCCTGTCAAATCAACATTTCCCATTTTATTAGCCAGCAAAAGATTGGAAAAGTGCACTAGCGAAGTAATTACGAAGGTAGTGCTCGATACGCTACAAAAATTTCAAGTTTCAACTAATCAACTCTTGATGTTTATGAGCGATGGTGCTGCGACAATGCGTTCTGTAGGCCGTTCTCTTAAAGCAGATTTGAGAGACTTTTGCATGTGACATGTAAAGTTCATGCTTTACACCTTGTGGCACAAACTATTCGGCAATGTTATCCAGAGGTGGATGCATTAACAGCAACCACAAAAAAAGTGTTTCTAAAATCTCCCAAACGAATTCGAGAGTTTCACAGTCGGTGCCCTGGTATTCCCGAACCACCAGAGCCAATCCTTACACGTTGGGGAAGTTGGTTAAAGGCGGCATTTTATTATGCCAAGTATTTCCAACAAATAAAATATGTGGTTCTACAATTCAATCCTGCCGAAGCTGTAGCCATTAAGGAAAGCCAGAGACTCTTTCAAAACCCTTCCCTTGATGCAGATTTACAAACTATTTATAACAATCATATGGGATTGTTTAACGCAATCGAGAAATTTCAAAATACTGCATTATCGTTAGCGGAGTCACTGCAAATACTGGACGATGTACACGCCCAGCTTTGCGCAGTAAATGACAACAAAAATGTTAATGTAATAGAAAAGTTCGAGAGTGTGATAAACAATGATTTTGATTTTACCAGATTAAAACAAATTAGTAATGGTGCAAGTGTAGATTCGGTTTCTATCTATAAAGATTATTTTAATTGTGCGTGTGTTACATCCGTAGATGTCGAGCGGTCTTTCTCAAAATATAAAAAAAATTATTCATCACGGCGTACATCGCTCACCGCAACAAATATGGAAACGTATCTAATGCTACAAACTTACTGCAAGTCTTATCCACTTGGCGCTATGCTATAATAATCGTAAATAAGGTAAGTGTGTTATTTATATACAGTACACATAACTGACATACCTAAGTGATATAAATAGCGAATGCATGTAAAGCAATAAAATCACGCATGCATCACCGATCGAAACAAGGTCATTATATTCGTGCGTTTAACTGAATACTATCCTGGCACACCGCAAACATCCCCAGCTCTAGTTATTATTATATCATACCTCAGGTATATGTTAAAATGTTTTTTTTGTCTAGCTGTTTTAAAGATCACGATCTTGCTGATTTCATACAGTAAGTTCTTTCTACCCTGAGATAGATGCCAGCATGTATGACAAACGGATTAAGTGATCGATATATCTCCCTTTAAATTGATAAAATAAATAAAGATTTTTATGTAATATATGTTTATTTTCGCAGCTTTTAAACGAACTACTTCACACACCTGAGATAAATAATTAATTTATAAGAGTCTCATCAATATTATCAATATAATTCCTGAATGTAGTAAATTTCCACATTCTACAGGATACATTTTATTAGTCGCACATCTTTAGAACTGTATTTTTTAATTAGGTACAGTTTACTACATCTTATGGCCGCTAAACGTGGGACATTATCCTGTTGTGGAATTATTTCTTCAACATTCCTTTCAGGGATTACTACAATATACATATATATATATATATATATATATATATATATATATATATATATATGTAAATATATATATTGTTGTGATTCGTACAGCTCGGTTATCCCAGCTAACTGTAACTGAAAAGGTAGAAATTAATATAGAGGAAACACCATATTGAATAACTGCAGTTGGTGGACGCAACTTGTAAAATTAGTGTCGAAATGTTAATAAATTATTATCACGACAACTTTGTATATTTCAGATTAAATAATATTTTTTTCAAAATTTACTTTTTATATTTTTAATTTTCATTTTTGTCATTCAAGTCAATTACAAGTAAATTAAAAAAGATAGTTAATTTATTTACATTTGAATTTTATATCGATACTAACTGAACACGCCCACTTTTCAAACATAGAAAACCGCGAACAGGTTATATATCTATTCAAACTTGTAACTTAACTTGTAACCTAACATCTAAAAGCAATTCATATATACCTCTAAACTCATATATTAATTTTATCTTTCTATCAAAGTCATTATTATATTTATAATTTAATTAACTGGTTATAAAAAGTATAAATAAAGATAATTTTTGCTTTCTAATAAAGCTTTGGTAAAAATAAATAAATCAAATTCACCAAATCGCCAGTGGGATAACACAGTGTTATCCCACTGGCGATTTGGTGAATTTGATAATATTTGTAAATATTTCATATAATATCCGAAAAACTCCAAAAATTTATCAACTATATATATATATATATATATATATATATGTTTCGGCAATGATGCCTTTGACAAAGGCATCATATGGAAATACATATGTTTCTGCAGAAACATATTGAGTGGAATGTGCTTTTGATTGCTTATTAATCTTTTTGTTCACACTACAACTTATGCTTCCGGCTGTTCAGTCTCGTAGATTTCCTTGAGCTCACTTCTCTTGGGTCGATCCTTGCGGATATGGGCCAAGTTATATTTAAAGTAAAACGACAAGAATTAATAAAAATCAGATCTAGTTTGTTTACAAGTTTAATAAAAATTTAAAAAAATAAAAAATCCCTTTACTGAATGTACAGGGAGCTAAAGCAGATTAAACAGTAGCTTAGGAGGAAAGACTCTTTATGAATATGACTCGCACAAAGAGAAAAACCCCCTGTGACTCTCGAGCAAACATATAATTAATAAATACTTTAGAAATTTGTCAAGTTTGACCTCTACTGTAACCCCTAAAAATCAAATGTCAACAACTACAAAGTTATCAAATACGCGTGACAGCCTTACAGTCATGCGCAATAAAACATGACAAAATCAAACCCATAAACAAAAAAAAACCAACCTGAATTTAAAACGATCTAGAATATTTTATCTTGAAGAAAAAACTCCATTACAAAAAACATGACAATTTTCTCTAATATTCATATACTGATTTAAATGTCAAAATAATCACAAATTATCCACTCAAATTACAAACATAAGCAAATCATCATATAAGCAATAATATAATTAAGTGTTTTTACTTACATCGATCTAAGCATAATCAACACAAAAACTACGTGAGAGATACCATAATTTAATTAAAATATCAAAAACGAGATCACAAACTCTCGTAAAAATCGCAATAACTTAAATGCACAAAAATAAATGCACCAACCAATAAAAAAACCGACTTTACTCAAAAACAGAGAATAAAAATGAATTTCTTATACTCTATGACCACTTGGTTTGCTAGATCTGGTATCTCTAAATAAATTACCGCAAAAATCTCCTACATCGAATTCAATAGTACACCATTTAGCCGCACCCACCAATCTAATATAGTACATACAGGGCCGGTCAAAATATAATTACAAACATAATAAATATAAATAAAATTCAAAAATACATTTAAATCCCAAATTATTCAAATGTAGTTCAAAACTTAATTCTACCAATTTTTCTCTCTCTCTCTGGTTAGAAAAATTCACGACAATATGTATTAAGCAGAAGTAAATGCTGAAAATACGAGGTGTATTGTCCATGTGCATAGTTATAGATATGTAAATTATTTACATGTTTGTTTCATATTGTACAAACGCTTTATACGTGCTTAACGTATTGTCATACTTAAACAAATCTTTTTGTATATTTACCGCCATCTGGCTGGTTGTTAATGCACTACATCTACATACGTATTTTATCGTTTCCCGTAGCATCTTAGCTGTTCGAACGATAGGTAGCCCTCCGGACAAAGTCTCTTTCGCCCGTAAGATGTCAATTATTAAATAGTTGGCTTCTTATAGGACGGAACTTGCTTGATCTATGTGGGCTATTTCAGTAAATTTAAATACAGATACAAACCAGTTGTTTATAACAGGTTTGTATTAATGTGTATACATTGCTTCACTAGCTTAACTGAGGACGCCTAGATGGCATAAACATATATATTAAGCAGAAGTAAATGCTGAAAATACGAGGTGTATTGTCCATGTGCATAGTTATAGATATGTAAATATTTACATGTTTGTTTCGTATTGCACAAGGCATAGTTAAGTTTTCAGTAAACGAAAATGTGAACCGGACAAAGTTAGGGTCAGGTTACTTATAGAAGTCACAAACGAAAAATCTGTTCCAACTGAGGCGCACATGTTTATTTTGTGAAAACTATGATTCTCAAAAACTTGTCTAAAGAGAAGTACGCATTTCGTTGTCTTATTGCTAGCTTGATTTCCATCCAATTCTAGCTCAGTCACTTTCCAATTTTTCTAAGCTGTCTAAAAAGTACTCTTTAGAAAGCACACCAAAATAGGCATTTCCATTACTACCTCCTCATTTGTTGCGAATCTCTTGGTGAAAATCAAGCCATTTATTGAAGTTTAGAATCAAGAAAAAATCAGTCTTGGCCAGATCCCGGGATTATGGTGATTCTTTTTTCTGAATAAATGCTGTCGATTTTTCTTTAGTTCGCCATCAAAGCCTATCAATGAATCATTTACAAATTATTCAATGGGAAGGAACTGATTCATTAAAATATTTATGTTACTTTTCTTTATTTTCATCAAGGATTTTTCACGCAAAAATAATTTTTAATTGACACAGGGAATTATTTCCTTTCCATATTAACAGAAAAACCGCAAATAGTTTATTTTAAACGATTGTAAATGCTCACTCATCTGACCGATTTGGGCAATTTAGGCAAAAGTGTTGGCAATGTTTGTCACAAGTCACCTTCCCGTCAAATCACCCTCATATAAGCAATGTTAGACTAATGTTTCAAAGGAGGTTCTGAATCAGTATAAAAAAGAGGCATTGATTTTTCATAAATCCATATTAACACATAATGAATCTTGGATGCTCCAGTTTATTGTCGAGAAACAACGAGTGTATCTAACTGTCGCCGGCAGCGAAAACAATGAAGTGAAAAAATTTGTGTAAAGTTGATTACACATAGTAAGAGATCTTATCAGACAAGCGTGTTTGTCCCATATTAACAGTAATAATTTTGTGAATAACATATATACAGATATATCAGAATAATTGAAACATACATGAGTAGGTAAACCCCACCAGTTTTGTATAATACAAAGGTATTTTTAATAATATAAAATATTATTAAAAATCTGGTGTGAAGAACACAAATGCAGGTTCACTATTAATATTTTCTGTGAACGTGTCCGAATATATCCTATCCCCAGAGACGTAGATACGTATTTCGCTTTTCTACAAGCTCATCGGTACGCCCCTGCTGGAGAAAGGATATTTCCAGACACATTCACAGAAAAAAAACCACCTCGCCCTATCACCGTAATTATCCAGACCGAGCGCAGAAGTAAATTCGGCGCTACCTGTTGTCAGACAGCCGAAGTACCTCGCATACCGTCCACATAATTAATGTGAAGTAACGACGCCCTTCCAAAGAGGTTAGCACAGCCAACTCTCTAGAAAACTGCATTTTGTTTGTGCCTTCACTCATACTACGGCTTAACCGCATGTGTAATGTATCAGAATAATTGAAACATACATGAGTAGGTAAACCCCACCAGTTTTGTATAATACAAAGGTATTTTTAATAATATAAAATATTATTAAAAATCTGGTGTGAAGAACACAAATGCAGGTTCACTATTAATATTTTCTGTGAACGTGTCCGAATATATCCTATCCCCAGAGACGTAGATACGTATTTCGCTTTTCTACAAGCTCATCGGTACGCCCCTGCTGGAGAAGGGATATTTCCCAGACACATTCACAGAAAAAAACCACCTCGCCCTATCACCGTAATTATCCAGACCGAGCGCTAGAGAGTTCTAGAGAGTTGGCTGTGCTAACCTCTTTGGAAGGGCGTCGTTACTTCACATTAATTATGTGGACGGTATGCGAGGTACTTCGGCTGTCTGACAACAGGTAGCGCCGAATTTACTTCTGCGCTCGGTCTGGATAATTACGGTGATAGGGCGAGGTGGTTTTTTTCTGTGAATGTGTCTGGAAATATTCTTTCTCCAGCAGGGGCGTACCGATGAGCTTGTAGAAAAGCGAAATACGTATCTACGTCTCTGGGGATAGGATATATTCGGACACGTTCAAAGAAAATATTAATAGTGAACCTGCATTTGTGTTCTTCACACCAGATTTTTAATAATATTTTATATTATTAAAAATACTTTGTATTATACAAAACTGGTGGGGTTTACCTACTCATGTATGTTTCAATTATTCTGATACATTACACATGCGATTAAGCCGTAGTATGAGTGAAGGCACAAACAAAATGCAGTTTTCTAGAGAGTTGGCTGTACTAACCTCTTTGGAAGGGCGTCGTTACTTCACATTAATTATGTGGACGGTATGCGAGGTACTTCGGCTGTCTGACAACAGGTAGCGCCGAATTTACTTCTGCGCTCGGTCTGGATAATTACGGTGATAGGGCGAGGTGGTTTTTTTCTGTGAATGTGTCTGGAAATATCCTTTCTCCAGCAGGGGCGTACCGATGAGCTTGTAGAAAAGCGAAATACGTATCTACGTCTTTGGGGATAGGATATATTCGGACACGTTCACAGAAAATATTAATAGTGAACCTGAATTTGTGTTCTTCACACCAGATTTTTAATAATATTTTATATTATTAAAAATACCTTTGTATTATACAAAACTGGTGGGGTTTACCTACTCATGTATGTTTCAATTATTCTGATACATTACACATGCGGTTAAGCCGTAGTATGAGTGAAGGCACAAACAAAATGCAGTTTTCTAGAGAGTTGGCTGTGCTAACCTCTTTGGAAGGGCGTCGTTACTTCACATTAATTATGTGGACGGTATGCGAGGTACTTCGGCTGTCTGACAACAGGTAGCGCCGAATTTACTTCTGCGCTCGGTCTGGATAATTACGGTGATAGGGCGAGGTGGTTTTTTTCTGTGAATGTGCTGGAAATATCCTTTCTCCAGCAGGGGCGTACCGATGAGCTTGTAGAAAAGCGAAATACGTATCTACGTCTCTGGGGATAGGATATATTCGGACACGTTCACAGAAAATATTAATAGTGAACCTGCATTTGTGTTCTTCACACCAGATTTTTAATAATATTTTATATTATTAAAAATACCTTTGTATTATATACAGATATCAATAGGATGTACACAATTTATAAGTCATGTTGAATACAATCCTGTCTAATATAATTATACAAATAGTCATGTAAGAAAACCACAGAATTTTATAAACTCGCTGAACAAAATTTGGCGAACTTGAACATATAAGATAACCATAGAAAATTCTAAAGTCGGTCTACCATCCTTTTTCTAGACTGACAAAAGTTAAACAAATATGCTTACTATACGTACTAAGACATTATTAGATCTGCCATGAAGAGACGATATAGTTAGCTAAAAAATTATAAAATTTCTCAAACATGAAATTACAATGTGTAAATATATGCAAGAAAGCAATATCTTATGGATAATTTATATTCGTGAGATATACGCATCATTGAGGTATAGAAAATATTCAAAGTTTAATTTACTTTGTTAGAAAAATTCGAAATAAAACAAATTTTCATTCTTTAAGAATGAAAGTAATAAAAATGTTTATAGAATTAGATTTGTTTTTAAACTATATTTTGCTCGACTCAAAACGAACATGAGGCATAAGTATTTGTCGGCTTAATATAAGAAAAATATTAAAAGTTTGTGTTACTTTTAAATTGCCATATTGTTCAAATAGGAAGTAATACATGACAGTGTTTGGTATTTGCCTTGCTGTACAGCACACATTTACCATTAGATATGGTGCAGCTAATAAACTGTGTAAAAGATATCGTAAAGTGTTATTAGTTGTACGAAGCACCAAATAAAGTCACAGGTGGGTTTTATTAACGAGTCGAGAAATATTTTATACATTTTTATAGACAGCTTATATAGTATCCGTTCTTGTTACATTGTAGATAGATACTGCATATGTATGCAGGTATTATTTTTTTTGCATCTATATGTGCACATTGACAAAAAACGGATATGCGCACAATTGACAAAAACCGATTGTGTATTGCTTTATAAAATTATAGAACTAAATATGCCTAACTGATGAAGACACTGTACCGACGAAACAATTGTTATACTGTTAATAATGAAAGCGAAGAAACTATTAAGAGTTTTGTTGTTCTATACCCGTTACCCTTTTATACTTTAGAAAACTATGTAACGTTTAAGTTGAAAAATGAAAAGTTTAGTAGTAAAAAGCAGCACATGCAATAAATCTTAAAGTAAGCTTGTTCATTTTCAATACACAACGTTACTTCCCATTTCGAATTATGGAAAGCATTCCTTAAATTTTTATAAACATTTCGATGAATTCCTTCGGTAAGTTCTTCGACTGTATGACGACAATTTGTAGATAGAATTTTCTAGTTTTATGCTATTCCTAAAGTAGCCTTCTATAATGAAAACTTTGTGATTTATTACATTTTCGAAATGTCAATATACCAATACAATGCACACAACGACAGTTTCAGCTCAAATATAAGATATATTCTTCTTCTTTATCTAAGCCAGAATCGGATACTCGATTCATTTTCTCCATTCCTTCCTGTTACTTATTTTCGCTTTCAATTCCTGTAGTGTTATACCTTTCTTCTCCACAATTTCCTGTATTCTATCCTCTATATTCTTTCTTTTTGTCACTTTTTCCTTTACCCTATCTTCGATTCTGATACCTGTTCGGAGACAGTCTTCCGTTCTGTATTCTTTGCACATGGCCGGACCAATTTAATTGTATTCCTTTAATTACCTAATTTATTACTTTTTGATTTAATTAAAATTAGGCCTCTGATCTCTACGTTTCTATATTTATCGAGCCTTGTTTTGCAAGCGATCTTCGTAAGTATTTAATATCTGGGGCTACCTTGTGTTGTTCACCCGTCGCTGGCCAAGCCTTGTTTTCTTTATAACTACTCCATTACAAAATTCGGCTCTACATTTATTTTCTTATATATATATTGTAGTAGGTCACAGGTTTTGACTCAAGTTAATAAAACAGAAACAGGAATTACCATAAAAAATAATGTTTTACCAAGGGTTTTAATAAATGTAAAATGTCAATTAATAATGTGTATATCGAAATATTGCCAGATTTCAATTAGTTATTTAATTACGATATCACTTCTGAATTCATATTTTTATTTTATTTAATCAAAGTTGCATTCATTTACATTAAATACCTGGATTAAATAATAAATCTAAAACTAATTAGGATTATTATAAAATTGCTACAAATAATTTGAATAACCCGTAAACCAATACTTTTAGTTGACCCTTATACAAGCAATGAATATGTTGACATAATTGCGTTTTTATAAAGAAAAGTAACCTTGAAATATTAAAATGGAAGCATAATATTCGAAAAATTCAATTAAAAATATTTACCAGAATCGATGATTTAAACTATAATTATTTCCATTTCCATGGAGAAAACAAAATTTATTGATTTTTTCACCGACGCTTCATCAAGCACGTATTTTGTTACCTGCTAAATTAAAAATCAAAGAAAAACAATATATTAAGGCCTGAATAACATCCGTATTCCAGTCTAAAATACCCAAGAAGCGATCCTGATGACATTCCTGTTTCTCCCTCATGCGAAAAGTTTTTCCAGAGAAAAATATTATAAGCCAGGTAGCGTGAAAGACGATATACAATATCTATTTAACAATCGCTGCTCTCAAATCATTTAGCATTAAAATATTATCAGATATACATTTACCAGATCACATATTCAATGTTAGAGTCAATCACTAATTTATAGTCGTATCTTTACGCTAATTAAACATTTTAATTATGTAAATAATTTTACCTACAAAAAACATACTCGTTAGATGTTACCTTAATAATAATGCGTGTATAATTCTTATTTAAAACAACATGTGAAAATACATTATTTATTATATTAAAAAAATTAACTATATATATATTAAAACCTTATTAATTATAAATCTAAGTCTTTTATTTCTCTACAATGTAATCAACAACATCAATTATCAACGAGATCTGTTGAATCTACTTGAGACCTTGTTTTCAACAGCGCCCATGCTCTTTTATATTATTGTATTATATTTACGTTATAATAAAAACATCAAGGCTATTTCAAGAATATATATATATATATATATATATATATATAATAACTTCGTGACCTTGGTATGATATGGTAAACCTAATCAGTAGGCGATTAAAGGTCTGTATATTACTTCAAAATATATGTATTTAAAAAACTCTACATGTTTCGGCTGTATACGCCTTTTTCAAGAGAATACAAAATATGAATTCATATTTTGTATTCTCTTGAAAAAGGCGTATACAGCCGAAACATGTAGAGTTTTTTAAATACATATATTTTGAAGTAATATACAGACCTTTAATCGCCTACTGATTAGGTTTACTATATATATATATATATATATATATATATATATATATATATATATATATATTGTTAATAATAATTAAAATTTATTTCTTATTTATTTTATTGGCCGTGTCATAATTGGCCGTTTAAAATAGCACATCAAAGCGGAAAAAACCTAAAATTCCTACACACAAAACTAAAAGACTCAACACCAACACTTAAACAATCACATACAATATATAACATACCCTGCAAAGACTGTGACAAAGTATACATAGGCCAAACAAAACAGTTACTACAAGAAAGATTAAAAGGACACAAATACGCAAAAAAATCAGACAGCTTTAAAAAAACACCAGATAACATTAAAACATAATTTTTATTTTGAAAATACAAAAATAATAGCCAAGCAAAAAAATACAAAGGCTAGGGAGATTTTAGAAATGATTCATATATTCAAAAACAACAAAATAATCAACGATCGTAACGAGATTGATGGCCTTTCTAAACTTTATTATCAGCTCATTAAAGAATAGAAGACAACCCCAACCACACAAAAAAATTTTTTTTTCCCAATGTAAATATACTGTATTTTCCCAAACATATGGCCTGACCAAACTAATTTTAAAACGAAATAAACAATTTCATTTCTGCACCAAGACATTTAGTTACACTAATTATTCCGAGAAGGCAGTTCGACCCTATAAAAAGGTCGACATGTCTGACCATACATATTACAACAAAATATGTGTTTTAACACGAAATAAATTGGTGAGTTTTATATCCTTTAACTTTCCTTACTTTAATTATTATTTTAATTCATTCATACAAATTGTAAATATATTTCTTACCTTTCGTTGTATTAATTTTTTAGTTCTAATCACTTGAAAAAGTCCAAACGTCGTAGTAAAAAACTGAAATTCTTAAAGGTCGCTAATCCAAGAAAATGTCTATTATTTTAATATATGTACAGGGTGAGTCGTGAGGAATCGACCAAACTCAAGGAGTGTATTCTACTGGTGAAAGTAATGTAAAAAAACTTAAATGTTGTTATCCGATTTTTATTTGTTTTCGAGTTATAGCGTAATTAATAATGTAGATTTAGTATACCATGTTTATGTATGTATTCGTAAAAACAGTGAAACCCCGGTAGCAATTCATTATAGGGAAGTCGTCCTAGCTGAAGCGCTACCTGTTCGTGGTTTTCCGAACTAGCGGTAATGACATTGAAAGCAGTCGAGAAATAGTGTAGAGTGGTTTGTATGC
Source organism: Melolontha melolontha (assembly GCA_935421215.2). Lineage (NCBI taxonomy): Eukaryota > Metazoa > Arthropoda > Insecta > Coleoptera > Scarabaeidae > Melolontha > Melolontha melolontha. The sequence goes on from OW285235.1 coordinate 119,060,579, forward strand.
CTAATACGTCTAATGTCACTACCTATAGGTCATCGTTGATATAGTGAGGGCGCTGCCATCATAAAAAATGTTCCCTATACCTTGGAGTAAATTATAACATTGTGTTCGGGTATTGTGACATTGACTTGACGTTTGTACGACTATAGTGTAACAAACTAAAATGCCACACACTTATTCTAATTTAGAATATGCTAATATAGTGTTTGTTTATGGATTTTGTGATGGGAATGCTACAGCTGCTGCTAATGAATATCGTCAACGGTTTCCACATCACAGACATCCTCATAAAACTGTATTTATTAGTGTATTCAACACATTGTGCGCGACCGGAAAGCTTCCCAGTGTAATCATAATATCTGAACGAGGCGGTCGACAACAGTTTCAAGAAGTAGAAGATATTCTGGATGTAGTAGAAGAAGACGCAACTACCAGCTCACGGAGAATTAGTATTCAATTCGGCATTCCACAAACAAGGGTGATAAAAACACTCCACGAACATGGCTTACATCCGTACCATGTACAAAGAGTACAGCACCTACAACGAGATGATAATCGTAGACGTATGGAATTTTGTCGATGGATAAGTGATAATTCTCGTTTTGTATCGCGTATACTGTTTACGGATGAAGCGACATTCACCCGTGACGGTATTAATAATTGTCATAACCAGCATGTATGGTCAGACGAAAATCCACACGCAACAGTCGAAAGTAACTTTCAACATAAATTTTCGGTAAACGTGTGGTGTGGTATGATCGATTGCTTTTTAATTGGTCCTTACATTTTTGAGAATCGCCTCACGCGAGACACCTATTTACATTTTTTAGAAAATGAACTGCACGGACTGCTAGAGGATGTTCCCATAAACATCAGAATCCAAATCTTCTACCAGCACGATGGAGCGCCTGCACATTACGCTCTTGCAGTCAGGCAACATTTGGCTGAAAGGTTTCCAGGGAGTTGGATTGGACGTGGTAGTCACATTGGTTGGCCTCCTAGGTCTCCAGACGTCACGCCACTCGATTATTGTTTATGGGGCTGGTTAAAAAATGAAGTGTATCAAGTAAAAGTGGACACTCGTGAAGCACTAATTCAACGGATTATGAATGCTGCTGACAATATCAAACATCTACCTGACGCAATCAGGAACGCAACCAGCGCCCTTGGTAGACGATGTAAAAAATGTTTTGAAATGAATGGCGGTATTTTTGAAAATATATTATAAAGAACGATAATACCAATAAAATACAAAAACTTCAATGTATGAAATTTTGTTTATTCTTAATTACGCTATAACTCGAAAACAAATAAAAATCGGATAGCAACATTTCAGTTTTTTTACATTACTTTCACCTGTAGAATACACTCCTACAGTTTGGTCGATTCTTCACGACTCACCCTATATATATATATATAATAACGTTTTTAAAATCAAAATTAAACAGGATTTAATATGTAATATAACAAAGAGTTAACAAGTATTTATTTAAAATTAATACTTACATATTTTGTGTTTGTTTTAATTTTTTAACTGCACATTTACGTCGTATGATGATTGAATACGAGGAGACGTGAACGTTCATTGGAAAGGAATTTAGGTTCTTCTTCAGATTCACAGAATAAGGGAGATAAAAAGGAGGAGCAGATGGATATCCAAACATTACTTTTAGAAATGAGAGCAGACATGAAGAAGAATAATCAAGATTTAAAGGAAATAAATAAGAACAAGGAGAGTATGCATAAAGGATTAGAAGAACTACGAGGAGAGATGATTAAAAACAATATAGAAACAAGAAATTTGATAGAAAAAGAGACTCTTGAAACACAACAAAAATTAGAACAGGTGAAAAATGAGTTTATTCATTTTAAAAAGGAATTATCAATTGAAATTGAAAATCATAAATTGGAATGTATGGAAGATATTAACATGAAAAAGAAAGAAATAGACGAACGTTTAATTGACTTAGAAGATAAGATGGAAAAGAAAGTAGAAAATATAGAGAAAAACGTACAATCGAAATTTAAAGAAATAAATATCCAGGTGGATAATAAAGTAGATGACTGGAAGAAAGAAAATGAAGCCTGGCAAGAAGACATCAAAAACAACATTAAAATTAATTCAGAAGTGATACAAGATCAGTTAAAAGAAGATAAAAATACTAAGTAGTACTAGGTATGTCATCAGTAATAGTAACACTCCAACTTTCAATTCTAGTGCTTGGATTAAATTTAACGGCAATGAGAAAGAGGACATACATCCAGTTACATATATTAATAATATTCTAGGATTGACAAAATATATTTCAGATTATGATCAGAAGATGCTGTTGATACGCCAGACAATGGACCAAAATGCGCTGGAATGGTTTAGTAGGATCGAGGAAGTATGTATGAGTGTTGAGGAGTTTAAGGAAATCTTCCTAAAGAGATTTTGGCATGAGACTTTCAAGGATAAACTAAAAGAAAAATTATTGACTGGAAAGTATCGACACGGTCGTTTATCCCGAGAGATGTACGCAATAAACCTTTTCAATAAATGGAAGTATATAGATGATTTATCTGAAAACCAAGCATTTATTGATTCACTTTGTACAAACTGATACACAAATTGTGGCTACACAGAATTTAGAGTCTATGGATGGTTTACTAGAGTTGTTAAGAAAATTAGATAATGTCCAGGAGAATCTAAATAATCAAAATTATATTTCTCTGATATCTTCCCCGGGATTTAACAATCGTAATTATCAAAATTCTAGTAACCATTTTCAAACAAATAATCGGAATCAGAACAGAAATCATGGTAATTTTAATCCTAACAATAATTACAATCACAAAAATAATAATTAAAATAAATATCAACAAAATTCTTGTAATAATAATGGGCAAAACAATAATAGTAACAAGAACCATTATGTAAACAACTCAAATTATAATTATAACAATCAAAGTAGTTTCCGTAAATCTTTTAGCAATAATAATAATTCTTATAGTAGTTCTAATAACATTCATGGAGAAGAAAGGAATAGTCAGAACTTAGAAAAACGGTTCAGATATGGATATGGTGGAAATATGCTTTATAATAATAGTTACAGTTAATTTCGAGGACGAGGTCGAGGTGTAAACATGCTAAGAAGAAGATATGGTCCAGATTCTGAGGTAGATGATTTCCAAAATGAAAAAAATCGCTAATTTTAGAGAAATATGTGAATCCGACACCCAGTACTAAACCTAACAAATATAAATAAATGTTAATATACTTTTAAAACCTTTGAATTAGAACTAATAGAGGAAGATCCTTTAATAATTAACGACTATGTACTACCATTCATTTCAGTTAAAATTTCTAACATAACTTTAAAATGTCTCATTGATACAGGTTCAGAAATATCTTTAATCACAGAAGATATTTGCAAACATATTCCTGATTATGAAAATAACATTATAAAAATTAAAAACACAGAAATTATTTCTGTTAATATAAAGAAAATTGGTACAATCTCTAATAAAATTTTATTAGATGTGATTATAAGTGAATCAAGTTATCAAATGATGTTTTACATATTCAAAAGTACAACTTCAAATAATCTTAGGAATAGATATTATAAACACTTTAAAATATTCCAATTAAATTTTGAAAGTAATAAACTTACATAGGTTCAAATGTAATTAATTTAATAAAAGGAACAGATCAGCAAGATTTATCAAAATAATTTAATGCACCAAGGAGGTGAAAATACATTGAATGATGATGATTCAACTGAAGAATACATAGATGACAGAGAATTAAATCATAACCAAACATATGCAAATGAAAATGATAATGAGTATGATAATTATGAAACTATTTTAAATATTTTAAAAGACAATGATATTACGGATACAGATATAATTGACATGTTAGGCAACATACATTACATCAGTGATTTGGTATATACATATATGATATTGCCATTAGAAAAAGAAGAAGTTATGCCAGAAGTGGTAACCGATATATATCTTCCAGAAGAAAATACTTCCTTGTAAGATAAAGGAAATAACCATAACAATTCTTATAAATTAACTCTATTCTTAAATATAAAATAATTAGTTCTAATTAAACATAATATTTAAAAAATTTACAATACATGAACAACAAACCTTTTATACTTAAAAAAAACATTTTATGGGCTAGTTTATTAAAATGGCCCGATTGGACAGAAAAATGTAAATAACGTATGGTCCCAAAGTTTTCGGAAACATTTTAGGTGATTTGTGGTTGTACTAAATGGCGTTTGGTTAAGTTGTTGCTGGAAGTCATATGTTAGAATTAACTTGTTTTGATCATGAGTCATGATCAAAACAAGTTAATTCTAACATATGACTAGCATATGTCGTGATTCATGACAATTTAGTTCTTGTGATCTAGTTTAGCAAAATGTCTTATAAGCTAGATGTCCGTAAAGAAATTTATATATCTAATTGGGCAAATGCCCAAGCGTGATATTGTTGCCATTTATCGTGAACAAGATATTTCTTAACTTACAATTTATCAAACCATAAGGGAATGTGAAAAGCGTTTATTTGCCCAAAATTGGTCGAACTAGAATTTTGGGCCAAGTGTGGGAGCAAAGAATGCTTGAAGCTATTAAGGACAGAGTTGGAGTTTCACAGCGAAAAATAGGTTGAAGATTCAGGGTTTCAAAGGCCACTGTTTCTCGAGCAATATCCCGAAATAAGGTTGTTTTTTGAAAACGAAGGAAAACACCAAAATATACCACGGCCCAGTTAGAAAGAATACCCAGGTGTTGTCGTGCGCTAAAACGCATTCACTTTGTCAATAAACTAATTGTAATGAATGATGAGAAGTATTTTACCATATCCCATTTAGAGACGATGGTAAACGACGATTTTTATACCGACGATATAGAAAACACACGAGACAATGTCAAATTCAAAAGTAAATTTAAATTTGAGGGCAAAATTTTAGTATGTGATATACCATTTCTGAGGCTGGATTTATCTCGCAGCAGTACATTATTCGCGTACGAGAAGAAGCCTTAACTGCACATCTTTACATTCAAAGATGCCTTTCTAAACTGCTTCAATTTTTAATTATACATCATGGTAACAATGATATTATGTCTTATCCTGATTTAGCTTAATGCCATTATGCTAGAGTTACTAGAAACTGATATAACGCAAAGAACATAAACTTTGCTCTTAAATTAGGCAATCCTTCCAATGTACCTCAGGCTCGGCGAATAGAGGAATTTTGATCCTGCTGTTGTCCAGAGGATGATGAGCCAAGTCAGCCAAGTATTATTAAGTAATATATGTTGTATTTATTATTATTAGTTTATAAAGTTAAACACTTTTGAGAAATTATCAACATCTAAAATTTTTCCGAAAACTTTGGGATCATACGGTATACTACAAGTGTTTGCGCCTTTAAGCTAATAATCAAGAAATAAAAGTTGTGGATTCCAGACTCTTTTTTTTTGAGTCTAGAATCCACAACTTTTTTTTAGAAAAGCAACCCTAGCTTCCCCAACAAGGTGTCTGCATGAATTAGATAAGTTTGATACTAGTGACATTTCTTTGTCAAAGTACAATGTATTCCCGAAAAAAGTTGTGGAGTAGTTAATAACTTGCAATTACTAGTAGTTATTGCAAAATGCCCCGATTGGACAGAAAAAGTAAGTTAAGTCTTTAAGCAAGTAAGCAAGAAGGGGGGGGGTCAAGCTGATAAAAGTTGTAGAAGAAGTACCAACAAAATCTTATAAATGATGCCAAAAATTATATTTCACAGCTGAGCTGAGCAACAACACAAATTCAGCATACTCGTTGGTAAATAAATACCTGTAATTAAAATCAGCACAATTTATCAACTTCGTGTAATCTTCTTAATCAGCTTCTTGGTTATCTTCATGGATCAAAGCGGAACATTAACAAGTGTTAGTGTTAGCTAATGTATCAATCGGCATACAAGATACAAAGGTGTATTAGATTCTCTGTTTCTTAAAGATTAAGAAATCATGTCTGAAACAGAGTAACTAACGAAGCTCAACTGTGAAATATACTTTTTTGGCATCATTTATAAGATTTTTTTGGGACTTTTTTTTGGATCTGAAATCCACAACTTTTATCAGCTTGCCACCTTCTTGATTATTTGTTTAAAGACGCAAACACCTATCAGGGCATTTTGTAATATAATTATATATATATATATAAGAAGTCATTTGACAAAGTGATCTTTTATTCTTGTCCGTTGAGTATATACATCTTAAATTATAAACAAGGATTTATATGAAACGGTGTCACGTAAATAATGATTCTAAAATTTCATCTGTTGTTCAAACACTAATCTCATTTTCAGTAAATCCTTTCAACCGTAAAAACAATGTCGCCCACTGACACCTGCTGCTTATATATTCAACTCGTGGAATCGATACATTCCACTAAGGACTCTAATTACGTCAAACTTCACTGTATCCGAAACAATTTGGGGCAGACAGGAAGTAACTCAGTTATAATTGTTAACTATTTTGAATTCTCTCAACATCCCCAATACCGTTCGAACGTGACTAAAGCTGCAAATGAGGAAGGAAGGAACAACACCGGTTTATTTACGGATTGCGCTCCATGACTTCATACTGACAATACTAATTTTATGTACAGGAATTCTTCAAAAAATGTGAAACTTTCGTTTTGCTCAAAGCAATTTAATTAGACAAATCATGGAAAAGCATTTTATGACATTTGATTCTAATTTACAGAAACCATGAACTTTATATTATTGTAGTGTGCGTCTTTATCTGGCACGTTTATAGAAAATGTCTTATTAATTTTGAATACAAGTACAGCTGTAACATACCCCAATGTGTATATATGCATATAAGTGTAGAGTAGTTCTGGTACTTAATTAACATATATTGTTTAAAATGAAAAGTATTTTACGCTGTTGTATAGGGCAAACTCTGGCTTAATTAAATCCAAAATTACAAAACATACATGTTGTGCTTGCTGGCATGAATTCTATATTTAGATGAAAAATACTAATATTTACACATGACACTGCGGTGGTTAATTTAGTACAACATTATTCTAAATAGTTAATTGACGAAGGAGATACTTGTTGAAACTTCATTATAACGCTAAGAAATAAGTAATTAAACTTCTAGTTTCAAAAAATTCTTTTATTGTAAATACCACTACAATATTGTTTCGCCATACAATGGCTTCATCAGGTGGATGAAATACTGTATTTCATTCACCTGATGAAGCCTTTGTATGGCGAAAAAATATTGTAGTGGTATTTACAATAAAAGAATTTTTTGAAACTAGAAGTTTAATTACTTATTTCTTAGTGTTACAACATTATTCAATGTATTACTCGCCGAACAAATTATCTTAAAGCTGAGAAACTACTCAAAGAAAACTTTGTGTCTCAGGAGATTATGATTGTGTATCCATAAAATGTAAATTCAAACATAGAAGTAAACGAAAATATGCTGGAACATCTTCGTATATTAAATAAATAGTATTGGAAACCAAGGACCAGATATTGTGATTAGAGCATAAAATATACAGTGATGGGCAAATGTGTGAAACCATGTAAATATTCGTTTAATTGAAAAATATATTATAATAACATTTAAGACACAGAAATTAGGGATGAAGAGCCACATTTGAAGTACTAAAGTTATACTCTTTTAATTGAACGCCCCTGTATTTTTTTATATTTTGGGATTCTCCTCGATAACAAGATTTCAACAAACTAAAACACTTGGGGTCTAAACAATTTAGCTTGAGATTTAAATGCAAACGAAAGTCAGAATTTTTAGAATATTTACCTCTCGATATTTTCAGAATCAAAGCAGGTATTTTTCGATACTTAAAATCATTTAAATAAAACCCTTTACAATTCGAAATGTAAGTAATACAATTTCTTTTATTTCTTCTTCTGTCGTGGCCATTAAAAAATTTTTCTTTTGTTGAGCAAGAAGTTAAAATAAATATTATAATCTTTAAATCTAATCTCAAGGCCTAATAGTTTGTGGCATTTAAAAGTGTGAATAAATAATTGTTATTTGTCAATAATAGTTGAATCAAATGAAAGAGAAAGAATACAAATATTAATAATAGTCGATTTTAGTGATAAGACAAGAACTCGTCAGGAAGTATGTAAACTTTTTAATACTATACATCCCAACAGCAGACAATTTCGCTTTCTGCTGTTAACAAAAGAAGGTACAGCATAAATGGCGACGTTTTCGCAGTTTGCAAAGAACTTGTCGTACAGATTCTGCTACAAATGATATTCAACCGCCAGATACTGCCATATTTGCAGAGAAAAATCCCGTTTATTTAAAAACGGGCTAGCACAAAGGTATGACATTAGTCGTCGTTCATTAGGAAGAATTCTAAAAAAAATACTATCCTTATCAAATTCGCCACGTTCAAGAACTCTTTAAAGATGATTTTGACAGAAGACAGTAGCTTTGTGAAACACTGATAGACATCTATAATCGTGATTACAATTTTGTATATAGTATTTTCGGATGAGGCATAACTGTCGGTATTGAGCACAGAGTAATCCTCACTGGATACAAGAGGCGCACAGGCAATCCTCTAGAATGCTTAACGTTTAGGCTGATATTTGTAGAGACAGACTAATAGGGCGTTTTTTGTATACTCTAAATGGTCAAAGATACTTAGAATTTTTAAATAACTAGATAATTCCTGCATAGGAGGAAAATGCCCACGTCCACAAAACATCTGGTTTCAGCAGGATGGGGCACCCCTTCACTATTCAGTTATCGTTCGAGATCGATTAGATCGAACTTTTACCACAAATGAATTGGAGGAAGAGGCGAAATTGGATGGCCTGCACGTTCTCCCGATCTCAATCCACTAGCTTACTTCTTTAGGAGCTGAGAAAGTGTATCTTACCCTACCTAGAAATTTGTAAGATTTTTTTGGAAAATCTAATGAGATACTAAGAATCTCATGTCATAAATTAAGTTTAACTTTGTTTGTATGACCAGTTTATTTTCCTTTCCTTATAAAATTAATAAATAGAAAAAACTTCATCCCAAGTGTTATTGTTTGTTGAAATCGCGTAATCGAAAAGAATCCCAAAATGTAAAAAATACAGGGTTCAATTTAAAAAGTATAATTTTAGTCCCCTACTTTTTTTTGTGAGTATTTAAAACATAATTTATGCCGCTTCATGCCTAATTTTCGTATCTAAAATTTTATTACAATATCTTTTTTAATTTAACAGATATTTAGATGGTTCCGTCGCGTTTATTCAGATTTTGCGCTTGTTAATCGATTTCAATAGCTAATAAATAAATGAACGACCGCAAAATCAGAATTAAAGAGACGCACAACGTCACCCATCGGTATGGAAACTCAGACTCTCAACCTATAATGCACCCGGACAGTGAAAAAGATGGCATATGTCCCAGACCGCCAATTGAACAAGTAGGGTCACCGAAACATATAAAAGAAGACCGCAAATCTCAGCTCTTCGTTGACCAATTATATTATAATTATCGGTTGATCCAGAAGAAAATGCCAGCGATAGTACTGTAATGTCGAGCGTAGAAAAGTTTAAAAATAAATGAGAAATACAATGCGAATTACGAGTATATCCTAAAATTATAATTTTTCATCTTTATTCGTGAAACCATGCTACTTAACATATAAAAAACTACAAGTTTGTCCTAATTTAAAGGAAAGAGCTATGAAAAGATAATTAAATAAATATATTAAAATAGGAAATATGTATTTATGTTAAAAACATGCTACACAGACATCGCCCTGTGCAATGATGACACTGGAATATACAGTGGTGGGTATACGTGTGGAACCATGTAAATATCTCGTAAATTAAAATAGGTATTGTAAAAAAATTTTAGACACAAATATTAGAGTTGAAGAGACATCATTTAAAGTAGTTTTTAAATATACAAAGTGTTAAAAAAAACTGTAACCTACTGAAGTTGTACATTTTTTAATTGAACTGTATTTTTGTTAATTTTAGGATTCTCCACGATAACACGATTTCAACAAACTATAACATTTGGGGTCTAAAATATTTCGCTTGGAATTTACATGCAAATGAAAAACAGAATTTTTAGAATATTTATCTCTCGGTATTTTCAAAATCGGAAGTATTGCTTGATGTTTAGGTATGATCGTTTAAATAGAACAGTTACAATTCGAAATGCAAGTACAGAATGTGAATTAATTAAAACTTCACCTGTTCACAGAAGCGAAATATTCACTCAATCGAATGTACAGTTTAAACCCTATATATATATATACAGGCTTAGTTAAAAGTATGGAGACGGCGATTTATTGTCGTTAATATTCATTTTAAGGAATTATGTTCAATATAAAAGTTTGTTAGGATATTTTGATCTACATTTGAGAATATTTGAATTTCTTTTTTCTTCAATTGTTTTTTAGTTACGCCTGTCCACGCAGTTTTTTTAAATGGGAACTAGTAAATTTTACTCTACCATTCGATAGAGAATTTTTTTCTCTTTAGGTACAATAATATTTTTTTTTTTTAATTCATTTTAATAACTTTTCTACAAGAAAAATTAAACAAAATGAAAACAAAGAAAATTAAAGTAAGTGTTCAAATTGTCGTCCATTAGTAATTTGACAATGACCCAATCGATTTATAAAACCCCGAACAGAGTTCTGTAAAAAATCTCGGGCAATTTCTTGTATCGTTCTGGTAATTCGGATTTGTAAATCTTCGACGTTATCGGGCTTATCTTTGTAAACTTTGCTTTTTACGTATCCCCAAAGAAAAAAATCTAAAGGACTTAAATCTGGCGAACGAGCTGGCCATTCAATGGTTCCTCGTCTTCCAATCCATCTCTGGGGAAAAACGTTGTCCAGATATTGACGAACATTTACACCATAATGTGGTGGGGCGCCATCTTGCTGGAACCATATACTGTCATTGGGCAGGTGTTCATTGTTTTCATGAAGATAGAGCGTAGCACAAGCAGGTATTATTTCATTTTGCAATAACTGCAAATACAGAGCCGAAGTTAAATTACCATTGATGAAAAAGGGACCGACAATATGACCGCCTAGAATGCCAACCCAAACATTAACCTTTTGGGGGTACTGCGTATGGTGCTCCAAAAACCAAGAGGGATTTTCCGATGACCAGTATCTGCAGTTATGTCTGTTTACTTCACCGGTAAGGCAAAAAGTAGCTTCGTCAGAGAAAAGAATATTGTTGACAAAATTTTCATTATTATTGCAAATATTTAACAATTCTTCAGAAAATTGTAATCTCCTATCAAAATTATCTTCCGTTAACTCGTGTACAAGGTGTACCTCATAAGGTTTATACTTTTCACTTTTTAAAAATGACACGATCGATGACTGTGAAATATTGAAATTGGCCGCTAATTGATTGGTTGATAAATGGGGATATTCAGATACATCCAATAAAATATCCAGTTTGTTATCATCGCTTTTTGCTGTTCTAGGTCTACCACTCCTTGGCAAATCTTTAACGCTACCCGTTTGTTAAAAGCGTCTTAAAGTTTTACCAACAACAGATTTAGAAATTGGATTTCTATTTGGATGCGTATCATTAAATAAATTACAAACGTCTTGTAAACTTCTGCGTCTATCTCCATAACCCAACATCATAAGTATTTCAATTCGTTCATGTTCACTTAAACTCGCTATTGTAAATATTAACAGCAACAAATTGCACAAATGAATTATTTCTGTCAAAGATTTGAAGTACACAATAACCACTGATAAAATTATGTCGCTCAAGTTTGTTTATCGCTACGCTTCTGTCTATCTGCGATGTACCGAACATCTGTTAAACACATTAACCGGCCTTTTCTTATAAAAAAAGTTATTAAAATGTATTTTAAAAAAACAAAAATATTATTGTAAAGAGAAAAAAATTCTCTATCGAATGGTAGAGTAAAATTTACTAGTTCCCATTTAAGAAAACTGCGCGGACAGGCGTAACTAAAAAACAATTGAAGAAAAAAAAATTCAAATATTCTCAAATGTAGATCAAAATATCCTAACAAACTTTTATATTGAACATAATTCCCTAAAATGAATATTAATGACAATAAATCGCCGTCTCCATACTTTTAACTAACCCTGTATATACATTCAGTAACATCAAAAAGAACTTATAAATGAAAAATATATACTACATACTTACATGAATAGGTAATGATTTAATGAAGGCAGTTTTATTTAATAAAGTTGCTAGTTAATTTTGCTTGAACCTTCTTGTCTTTTAAGCACGTTTGAATTGCGATTTTTTTATTCTTATCAAAGTTAGTAGACCTTCAGAATTTAGCATGTTTGTTCTGCCCAAAAATCACTATATGAAGACCTTAAAGCTTTCTTGGTGGGAATATTAGTTGGAATTGGCTCGTCATCCATTATTTCTTCCACATCTTCAATTTAAATTTTTCAAGTTCTTCTATGACATTCTTATTCCAGTGGTCTATGTCTTCACGGGTGTATGATATGTCTCCTTTAACTTCCTGTAGTAATGCTACTGTTTCTGGAATTGTCACAGCCTCGACGCTGCATTTTTTTTGTAGAATAGATAGTGGAACATCTAAATCAGAGTCGCTATTGAAAGAATCTAACAAAATATTTTACCAACACTTAGCAATTATTTCTTCTTTCACATTCTTCCATGATAATGCAAGATGTGTAACAGCATCTCTTAGATTCAAATTTTTAATGACAGCTAAAATATTATTGCTGTCAAAAGCAACTATTTTGGATAAAAGGCTTCTTCTATAGTTTCGTTAACCTAATGACATTCTGGTTCCTAGGCTGTATTAAAGATGTTAAATTCGGGGGCAAGTTTATAAGAGTTTGTCCATCATCAGCGTTTTTCAAAAATAAAAGAGCTTTTTGTGGTAATCCCTTTTGTTTTAAAACCTTCGAATCTGCTGTACAAATAAATGATGAAACGAATTTTGAAATATCTCCAAGCATTTTTCGAATTTGCGTATTCCATAGGAGTGAAAAGTTCTTAAAACATCTTGAATTTTTGGAACGACCAATCAAAACCGGTTTGATTTTATGTTCACCAGTTGGATTAGTGCATGGAAGAGAAGTGACTCTACTTTTTTCCATTTTTCGACAAGGGGCCAATTTTTTTTCAGGCGTAACCAAGGTCCTTTCTGATAGCCCTTTCTAGTCCTTTTATATATTTAGTCCTTTCTATAGCAGTGTATAATTGATCATGATCATTGATCATTCATCAATTAATTGTAGCTCCTGTATTTTCTCTCTAAGATAAATCTTGAATGGATCTACAGCTAATAACTTTTCTCCCAAAATTTTTAAATTTCTTGTTCCAAATCTTCGTTTATTAGCTCCATCCATAACTAGCATTAAAATTTGGGCTGTCATTGAAAGTTTCATTGGTAGCTTTAGCTTTTGTTTTTAAAAGATCAATCGAAACGGGAACATTTTTAAGTCTGTGCATAAAACCATGAATATAATTTTTTGTCCATTCGTGGTATTTTAAAAGATTTTAAAGATTTTCTTTTCAGTGTTTCCGCTATGCTTTGATATGACTTTTAAAATATCTGGTTTTTATTTTTGATTCCACATACGGTGGATTTGGCAATGCCGTACTTTTCAGGCAAATATGTAACATAGCTTTCATCGTCCAGACTTTTTAAAATTTCACATTTTTCAGACAAATTTAACCCTTACCGCTTAATTTTTATTGTGAACACAAAAACACTTCAGCACAGTACACTTGAAACTTAAACAGATCCAAATATGACTAAAATAAAATACGATGTTCTTGTAAATTACGCTGCGTCTCACAAGCAAAATTATGCATCAGCCGAGAATTTACCATGCCCACTGAATCAAATGTGTTACTGTTCACTCTTTCGAGCTTTAATATAAAATTTTAGTAATTCATATAAACTAGTTGTTCACTCAATAGAGTATTCACTCCACCGAACGGCTACTGTACTATAATTTTTTTTATGTCTTCTTTTGTTGTGGCGATTAAAAAAATTGTTTTTTTTTGCGAACCAAAAATTAACGTGAATATTATAATCTTAAAATTTTATCACAAAGTCTAGTAGTTTATAGCATTTAAAAGTGTCATTAAATAATTGCTGTTTGCAGTTAACAATGGTTGAATTATACGAAAGAGACAGAATACTGATAGTAATGATAATCAGTTTTGGTGATAGGACAAGAACTCATCAGGAAGTATGTAGGCTTTTTAATACTATACATTCCAATCGGCAGCCAATTTCGCGTTCTATTATTACCAAAACTTTAAGAATGTACAACATAAATAGCGATGTTCGCAATTTCCTAAGAATTTGTCGTACAAATTCCACTACAAATAATATTAAAGCGCTTATCTATAGAGGAAAATCCCCATTTAGATACAAATAAGGTACAAAAGTATTTTTAATAATATAAAATATTATTAAAAATGGGGTGTGAAGAACACAATACCAGTTATATATTTGTGAATGTATCTCCTCTCCAGAGACGTAGATACGTATTTCACCTTTCTACAGGACCGTACAGGAAGGTGAAATCCGTATCTGCGTCTCTGGAGAAGAGATACATTCACAAATATATAACTGGTATTGTGTTCTTCACACCCCATTTTTAATAATATTTTATATTATTAAAAATACTTTTGTATTATACAAATTGGTGTGGTTTTACCCACTCATGTATGTTTCAAATTATTTTGTTATACAAATAAGGTAACGCAAAGGCATGATATTAGCCGTTCAGTAGGAAAAATTAAAAAAAAAAGAAAAAACTATACTTATGAGTAGAGTATCTTACATTGGATACTTCCCTAACATTTTCCGGAAAGCAAAAATCCTATTATTAAAACTTGTAAAATCCCCGAAAGATTTTGGAAGTTATAGACCTATAGCCCTTCTCTCTGTTTGGTATAAACTTCTAAAACGGCTTATCTAAAATAGAATAGTGCGTACCGTGGACGAGACCATTAATAAGGAGCAGAACGGAATGGAATTACTGTAACCAAACCTTGGCGCTAACAATGCACATTGAAACATGTTTCCAGAAGGGCCTGAAAACATTCGCTGTTCTTGTCGATCTCTCCAGTACCTATGACACAGCCTTTTTAAATTCCAAAAAACCATCCCGTGCATTAACCCAGGGGTGCCCAAGCGGTCGATCACGAAAGCTTTTGGAGTCGATCACGAAAAAATAAATAATAATCACTCCATAAATTCGACTTCTCTCGAACGTCAACTTTAGGCCGTCTCTTTCTCTCATTGGAATTTGTGAGACTCCCGAGGTAATGCAATTGTGTAACGTTGTTTTGTGGTAGATCGCAATCCCTAAAAGCCTGAGCACCCCTCCACTAAACTAAGCAAATTTATACTGAATATGCTGCACGATCGCCGAATCGCAGTTTGACTAAATAATCAAACAAGCAATGGCAAAACCCTTAAAAATGGACTTCCTCGAAGCTCGGCTCTGGCTTCTCTAATGCCCAACCGTTACACCAAAGGGCGAATATTATAAGAAATGCCGCTTAGAATAAAACCCTTGAGAATCTAAATCATGTCCTTTTTATTTGTGTAGCAAAGAAGCGAATAGAGATTTGAATGTTGAATTTAGTGGTAGTCATATCGAACATAACCCCCACCCAAAATGTCTGAACGTAACGTTAGACCGGTCTCTGACATTCAGGTACCAACTCTATAAAACTAATCGAAATGTGAAAACTTGCAATAATATTTTACATAAACTTTCCAGCAATTCATGGGGAGCAAATGAGAAGACCTTGCGAACAGCAGCCATTACACTGTCTTACTCTTTTGCTGAATACTGTGCAGCTGCCTGGCATCGAAGCTCTCACATCAAGCTAATAGAATTACAACTCAACGATACAGTGAGGATCGTCACCGGTACTGTTAGATCCACACCTAGTCTCTAGCTACCGATTTTTTCTAAATTGCCCCGCCGGATATCAGACGTCTCTCCACAGCACCGAATGAAAGGATTAAGATTACCGATAACACTAATCTTCCTATACACGACGATTTGAAGAGCTTTCCCAGGACTCGACTGAAATCTAGAAGATCGAATTGGCTGGATAGGCAGGTTCAGTAGCCCATTAATGTGACTGACTAGATAGCCCTCCTCGAATAACACCCTGAATTGAGGACTATAAATTGAATTTCTAATGTTTCGGAATCTCTGCCAGCCATATCTCTCCCACATAGGCAATGGTCTCAATTAAATAAGTTACGCACAAGCTACGCAATGTGCAACTCAATGCTGTATAAATTAAAACTAGCAGATACTAACTAGCCTCTGCAGCTGCGGAAATGTAGAACATACTGTGACCCACATAGTAAACATCTGCGCCAAAAAAGTTTTCCTGGTGGCATCCACGAGCTAAGCAAGGCAACTCCTGTAGCACTGTTTGAAAAATTTAGGTATTAGTGTAAACATTTTTATGACCTTCCTATTTAATGCCTTTAACATCGCTTCTCATTCAAAATAAATAAATGGAATGAATAATTAAGTGAAAGTATGAAGTTGTATTTTCCTTTAAATTATTGAGGTTTTTAAAATATGGAAGTGTTTGTTTCTTAGTACCAATGAAAATCCTGTTGTCTCCACTTCACAAGTTATTATTCAGCTTTCAAATTACTGTAAAATAATTATAATTACAGTTAATTTACATCATATAGACAGCATTTATAATATATTGACACAGTCATTGAGAATTTGTCAGTTTCATAATTGCTATTATGATAAATAATCTCTATAAATGCATCCCAATTATTTAATTACATCTCCAACAGGTTTGTATACAAGTAATTGGTTGCTACGTATATGGTATCGGAATAGACTAATTATTATACTTAGCGCCTGTTAAACGAAGTGTAGCTTATCTATACAGTTATTTCGTAATAAATAGCATAGAAAAAGTGGAATATAAAATACGTATATTAAGACGAAATAAGTTTTTTTTACAAGGTAATAAATACTCTTTGTAAATTGCTCTCAGATGAATCTCATCGCGATAATTTTTACCGATAACAAATACAGTGTACTGAAATTCCTCATCTATTTGCTTCCGAAGACGAATATTTGCGAGTCTAAAATTAGATTTTCTCTTTGAGCAAAAGAAATTGATAGAAGTGTAACTTCGTAATGAAATTTGCGATGCTAATTAATACTTGAATCGGTTATGAGATGTAGGAGATAAATTTAATGTTTAATTTATGAGATCACAAAAGGAATGGTTGTAATTAATTCGAAATGAACCTCTTATTCTCTCAAATTTTGGAACTGTCCTAAATTATTTATTCGACGTTCGCTTCAAACTAATTTTATACAAAATATAAGGTTTCTAATTGGGAACGTATATATACATATATATATATATATATATTTAGTGTTTAAAGAATTTTGTTTTTCTTTTTTATTTTATTGGCCGTGTTTTAATATTAAAAATAATAGATTTTTAGCACACCAAAGCGGTAAAAACCTAAAATTCCTACACACCAAACTTAAAGACTCAACACCTACACTAAAACAATCACACACAATATACAACATACCCTGCAAAGACTGTGACAAAATATACATAGGCCAAACAAAACAGTTACTACAAGAAAGATTGAAAGGTCACAAATACGCAAAAAATCAAACTGCTTTAAAAAAACACCAATTGACACTAAAACATAATTTTGATTTTGAAAACACCAGAGTAATAACACAAAAAAAGAACACAAAAGCTAGAGAGGTCTTAGAAATGATACACATTTTCAAAAATAGCAAAACAATCAACGACAGGAACGAAATCGATGGGCTTTCAAAACTTTATTACCCTCTCATAAAACAATAGTAAAATCAACCCCCCCCCCCTGCACGCACAAGACAAAAACGGGAAAAAAAAAAATATATATATATATATATATATCTCCCATTAGAAATAACAATGTTAACTTATACCCCTAAATACGGTCCTGACTACCATGCTCATTCCAAAAAACAGAAATTAAACCCCCGCAAACTAAAGCATTAGTTCACTAACAAAATCCGCACAAGCATGTTCGTTTTTAAGAAAATTGGTCCTGGGTGTCCAAGCACATGTGGCGCATGAATGCGTATCCGTGTAGAAAAAACAACAATGTGAGTTTGATTTGACTTTCTTTGTTCCCTTTACGTATTGTATTGTAATTCAACTTTCCTGCTCATTTTAGCCATTCTTATTTTTATTTTATGTAAGTTTCAACGTTAAATGTTAACTCAATTTGTAATCATCTTTAATCTAATCTTAAACTTAAAATTTGTTAATATTTGTTAAGTCTCCAATTAATTCATACAGATATTAATCACATAAATGTCCCCCTACCATTCTAAGCTAATTTAATTTAATGTTATTTAATTTTCAACGTAAAACACTAACCTAATCCGTAATTCATTTCTTAATATAATGTTAAATTTAAAATGGTTAATTCAATTGTTATATCACACAAAACAAACACATTTCTCATGTTCATTGTAATGATTCTTGTTTCCAGATGCTTGAAAAAGACTGAATTGATAAAAGTCGAAACGTCGCAAACAAACATCTAAATTCAATAGAAGGTCGCTAAAACCAATAAAAATCTATTATTTTTAATATATATATATATATATATATATATATATATATATATATATATATATGCATATATAGTAGATTCAATTAGTTGTCGATTTAAGGTCTGGTTTTAGTTCAAAATGTATATATTTAGAACAATCTTACATGTTTCCTCATGTATATATATATATTATTTATATTCACAATTACTTCACAATTACATACTAATTTGATAATATTTATGAATACTTCATATAAAAGCCGAAAAACTCCAAGAATTTATCAATTGATATATTAAATGAACGTCTAAGAAATTATCTAAATATATACAATGTGTCCGGGAAATTAATTTTTCTTGAATAACTTTTAAACTACTTATTATAATTTAATGAAAATTTAATATGGTAAACAGTAGTAAGGACCTCTTAGAATACTGCTCTTAAATTTAAATTAGCTTGTTTAGTTTACCAGGGGCGGACTAGGTTGTACATTTTAATGCTTACATTTTTAACACCCTGTATGATAAGGAGTAAAAAAAAAAACAAATTTGAATATCTTGAACATTAAGCTAAAGAAAAGGTACTCTTGTTCATTGAAGATAAAATGAACCGTTTTCGAGGAAAAAAAAAAAGAATTAATGTTTTATTTCTATTAAAAAGAACCATGTTTTTTATTTATACAAAAGTCTGAAATAAAACTGTTTTCAGTACTAAAAAAGGCATTGTTTTTACAAACGTTACTATGGTACCCACGAATTAATAAATATCTTGCATTGACGTGTAAATTTTAAATCTTGTAATCTTTCATATTGTTAACACGTTGATCCTTTACTTCGATATTAATTTATTGAATTTTGAATATCTTGGTAAATTTAATTTGATAATGGGATACACATTTAGTGAGTATGCAGATATGCATGTTATGTACGGTCTTGCATCTTGCAATGCTTTGGAAGCAAGAAGGCTGTATGAAGAAAGATATCCTAATCGCAATATTCCAAATCAGAAAACATTTCAACGACTTGACCAACGTCTAAGAGAGGCTGGTGGGCGATTCCAGTTAATAAGGTAACATTATTGACTTTCTTTAATGTTTTAGGAAGTTTTGCGAAAAAAAGTACTGATGCTGGTGTGAGAAGAACAGTACGTACGGTGCAATTGGAGGAAAATATTTTGGATACTGTAGGTGATACTCCTTCAATAAGCACTCGAAGATTAGCCGCGCAACTTAATAAGTCAAAAACGACAATTCATGAAGTACTTAAAGAACAGTTGTTTTACCCTTATAATCTGCAAAAAGTGCTTCTACTACTTCCTGAAGATTTTCCTCGTAGAATCCAGTTCGCAAACTGGCTGTTAGATCAGCAACGAACAAACGCAAACTTCAGTAGCACTATTCTTTTTACCGATGAAGCAGGGTTTACTAAAAATGGTATTGTAAATTTACATAACTCGCATGTATGGGCTGATGAAAACCCTCATGCCACTGTCGTTCATCATTATCAACATCAGTTCCAATCAATTAATGTTTGGGCAGGAATAATTGGCAATTTTTTGATTGGACCATGCGTATTGCCGCCACGATTGAATGGTGAACTTTATTTACAGTTTCTTCAGAACGCTTTTCTGGATTCAATAGAGCATTTGCCACTTGCAACCCGCCAAAGCATGTATTTTATGCATGATGGGGCCCCACCTCATTTTAGCGTTGCTGTACGCGACCACTTGAATAACGTCTATCCAACCCGTTGGATAGGCAGAGGAGGTCCCATTGCCTGGCCTCCACGGTCTCCCGACCTAACGCCAATGGATTTTCACCTGTGGGGTCATCTCAAAACCTTGGTGTATTCCTCTCCGGTTGATACTAGGGAGGAACTTTTACAGAGAATCACATTTCATTGTGATGTGATAAGAAACAATGCTGGGTTGTTGTGGCGAGTACAGCAGTCCTCTATTCGTCGTGCCCGCGAGTGTATCAGAGTTCACGGAGCCCATGTTGAACCCATTTATGAAGTTTTTAATTGATTATTTCTAATTAGCGTATTTAGGTTCAATAGTTGCAAGCTTTAGTGAGTACATTTCTAAACATAATTTTTGTTATGGTGCCTTTCTGGGACAAAACTGGATTTCTAAGAATTTTTGTAATTTTGTCGTATTAAATAACCTAAACTAAAACTTTTTTGTTCCCGGAATGACTTTTGTATCACACTTTGTTGCAGACAAAAAAAATAAAAAAAACATGGTTCTTTTTAATAGAAATAAAACATTAATTCTTTTATTTTTTTTTCCTAGAAAACGGTTCATTTTATCGACAATGAACAAGAGTACCTTTTCTTTAGCTTAATGTTCAAAGTATCCAAACTTGTTTTTTTTAACTCCTTATCATACAGGGTGTTAAAAATGTAAGCATTAAAATGTACAACCTAGTCCGCCCTTGGTAAACTAAACAAGCTAATTTAAATTTAAGGGCGGTATTTTAAGAGGTCCTTATTACTGTTTATCATATTAAATTTTCATTAAATTATAATAAGTAGTTTAAAAGTTATTCAAGAAAAATTGATTTCCAGTGGCGTCCTTTAGGAGGCCGTATCTCCGTAGGGAGGGCCGCTAGGAAAAAAATTATGGGAACTTGTCATCTTATTTTTTAATGTTCTATCTGAATCCGAGAGATTTCCCACATTTTCCCGGACACATTGTATATTGTTATGCACGTAAAGGGGATGGAGTGGTTTATGCACAAATGATGTAGCCCCACGATTGGAGCAAGCCAATATGTTATGTACATGGGGATTGTTTTAATGTAATATAACAATATGAATAATAAATAAAAGGAGTATTTTTGAATTTGTTTAATATTCTTATAGTTCTTATAGTATTCTTATATAAGCTTGTTAGATGTCGCTCTGACTATTTACAGTATTAGTAGATATAAACAATATAAATAATTTAAATAATACTTTATATAATAGGCGCCAGCTAACTTAACATGTTAAATTAACAAAATAATATGAAATTGTGTTATTTAAATGTAGAGCAAGAGATCTCTTATTCTCAAGAGCCGGTTCCTCTTTTCAAAATCAAGCCTGGTTTTGTATAAATTATCAAAATCTAGCATTCACACTGGTAATGGATCAAATGTAAAATATCTCAAGCGTAAGGAGTTAAACTAAATATAAGATAAATAAAAATGTTGTATGTGTGTTGTGAAAATTCAAGTTTAATGATTATATTTATGAAATTATATTTTAAATTAATACATTTCTAAATCAGCTGGTGTCGTGAGTTAATCACCTGATATAATATTAACGCAAATATCCACCATTTGCGTTAATATTATATACTTATATTAAATATACGATACAACTAATGTGAATAATGTTGTTTAAAATAGTGATTTTAGGAAGCGGGAAACATTTATGAAAATATTATTCATTCAATTCCAGGTAAGTTTGACTTAGTATGTCTTTCTAACTTTGAATTTAATTATTATGATACAAAAAACTAAGGTTATGTTATTATAACGTACAAATGTGAAGTGAAATTAATTTAACTTGATAAATACTTGTATTCCAACGTCTGGGAATGATTTTCAGGTAACGGACGGGATCAGTTAGGAGCAGGAGGAATGTGATTCTGGTATGTTTATAGAAATCTGGTACTTGGAGACTACGGTTTTTAAGGATTTGTCCGTATATGCCAGTTGTGCGGTTCCATTTTATAGTTCTAACGATGCGTGGATACTTCCTTCTTATATTGAGAACGTTTAATAGTAAGTATACATCAATTTTATTGTATTTTATGATATTTTAAATTTAACAATATTTTTTTACTTGGTTTTACTACAACAACCCAGGCGACGCTCTTATCTACTGTTTTTTATTCCTCGGCCTCCATACGACTTACTTTGGCTAAATACAAGTACGTAATTCTGTATTTGTTCTTTTTGACTTATTTTAGATCACAGTTTAATTGATATAGCAGTTATAATAAAAATATTAATTATAAAATAGAAATTATATTCTTTTGGATGTCTATTAATTTCATATGTGTGCAAGATAAAATAGATGATTCCCGCGGTGTTATTTTAGAGACAATATGAATAGATCTACGTTTCGTTGCCTGTTCCAACTTTATAAACGCAGTGAGAAAATTAATGTGTGTTGGTTGCACAGTAATGGTCAGAGTTTCTTTAATTGAATATAGAGTAACATGATGATCTTTTTCTATCATAGCGCGTATAATCGCAAATTTTTTTCAGCAGCAGCTCCTCTGGGGGCCTTTTTACCTCATCCTTAAACAGTCACAACCAAAACGAAGGTCATTATAGCAATAATGTGGTACAGAGGAGTTAATGAACACATTCTACCTATTCTTCAGCTCATAGAAACATTGCAATTTCAATCCATCTTTAAAGTAGTAGAAAATGACTCCTGGAAACACTTCAATCAAAACATCGAAAGAACTGTCATTTGTTAAACGCAGACAATATTAAATGAAAATATGCTAGTGACATTTGTGTTGATAAATACCGCCTACTGAATCGTAAGTTGATGAAAAACATTTAAAAATATTTATAAACTGGAAAACTTCGAGATAATTTATTATGTCTCTAGTATATGTGCTTTTGTAATTTTCGTAATTCGATTATAATTATCTTGCTGGCGAATATTACAAGTTTTACTATAACCACCTCTAACTGTATTCAAAACCTTTTAATTTTATAAAAGTACATGTGAAACGCAGTAATATTAAATATAAAAGTAAAATTAGGAAATAAATAATACTACAAAAATTTTGGGGATTGAGATTCAATAACCAGAAATCAATCTATCAAGGTCAGAATAGATTCTAAATGATATATATATATATATATATATATATATATATATATATATATATATATATATATATATCATTTAGAATCCAGACCTTTAATCGCCGACTGATTGAATTTACCATATCATACCAAGGTCACGAAAATATTATTTATATATATATATATATAAATAATATTTTCGTGACCTTGGTATGATATGGTAAATTCAATCAGTCGGCGATTAAAGGTCTGGTTTACTTCAAAATATATATATTTAAAACAACCCTACATGTTTCGGCAATGATGCCTTTATCAAGGATTTAAAATATAAATGACAGAATACAAATGTCAAATAATTGAGTTCTTATGGTTTAAAATGCCGACAACTTTGCATCTTAAGACGCTCCACGGGCGCATACGTAATAATAACTCATGTCTTGCTTTTCCCTGTTTTTGCTTTGTGCTGATGTGGTCCTCCACTGGGTTGTAGCCTAGCATATGCGCTACCAAACTCTAGGGGGGTCTGTCCAATGGGCGGACAGGTGCCATTCCGCCTTTCCAGCAGGAGAGAGGAACCAAGCTACGCGGCGCAAATCACAGCGCCGCGCATTGCACACACCACTAGGACCGGTCCTGGGCGGCAACCTGGCTAGACTGCCGTTAACAGCACACACACGTCCGATGTGTGGGCAGTGCCCCGCCTTGGCGGAAAACGTTAAGATGGCACAAAGTGTGACCGTCGTCGACCGAAGTAGCCGCTAAGAGGGTTCCCTCGGTTGGCGATGAGCAACCCCATGCAGGGTTCGCTTCGCTGGTCTGCGCCTTGCCTCGATGGGGCGGGGGTCGGGCCGTCGAAGTACTGCACGGAAAAGTAAAGAAGTTCCCGGGAAAGGGTTGGCGGCCCTGCGAAACGGCTGGTTATCCGATCTCTCTAAATTTATGCGATCGGTCACTAAACAAACGCACGAGCGCGCCAACATACAAAACCCTACACTTACGCTCTCACACAAACACAAAACCACACACCCAAAGAGAGACGCAAGCTGCCAGCAGCAAACAACACACAAGTTCATACCCAGAAAGAGACACAAGCTGCTAGCAGCGAACAACACATATGTTCACACCTTGCTATCTGTTTTTGGAATACTAAGGCATAATTTATTATTATTCAATTGGAATGTATCTTTGAATAATTTAAACCATAGCAACTCAATTATTTGACATTTGTATTCTGTCATTTATATTTTATATCCTTGATAAAGGCATCATTGCCGAAACATGCAGGGTTGTTTTAAATATATATACATTGAAGTAAACCAGACCTTTAATCGCCGACTGATTGAATTTACATATATATATATATATATATATATATTGTCTACCCAACCATAAATATTATAGGAAAATAATAAAAGTTTAAGTAGAAAAAACAGCTAAATAAAACCAAAAATAAGAATATTAAGGCAGTCTTTATTCTAATAAACGCTGAAACAATAATTAAAATATCTTTAGTTGCAATGTTTATATTAGTCTTTCATCAATTTGATATGAAAGTGTTCCATAAAAAGCAACGTGTGAACATTATATCTTAAACAATAAAACGTATCAAGCAACACGTTGAAACAGAATATAAAATCACAATACATTTAGGTAACATTTTCTTAAATATGTGCCGCTGAGAAGCGATGAAGAAAATATTGAGATGCAGTTAAGGAGTGAAATGCGAGCATCTCCCACTTGTATTTACAAAAGAAAAAACCAATGTTTGTTTTCAATACAACAAGTTTTTTACAAGAATTTCAAATTCTTCTGTGACAATTTGACAATAGTAAAGAACTGCGTTTTTATGAGCATATAAATTTTTATATGTTCAAGATGTATCCCATCAACACGCAATAAATTCATTTATTAATTTGTTTTTGTTGTCACAACACATGTAAGAGAAAAGTACTCATCAAATGAGCGTGTGAGATTCTACACCATTGAGTTATTTAAAGATTTCCAAAAAAGATAACTTATTGACTATAAATTTAAAAAGCAATTTACCAAATATTAATTATATTGTACAGTAAATAATGCACCAATTAAGTGCATAGGTGCAGGTTTTTGCCCGATACAACGCTTATTTTACTTGTGAATCAGAATGTAGCAGGAACTACTACATTTCATACATATTGATGTGTTGAAGTAGTAGGGCCAAAGAAAAAATTAAATATTTTAAATTAACAAAAGCTTAAATATATTTTCAGGGCTCTTAATTTCGAAGCCTAATCTCAAGGATTTTTTATTCTAATTTATAAGGCCTAATATCAAATAGTTTAGAAGGTCACATGAATATTGAATAGTTTCTGTTAATAAAGTTAATTTTTGCGACAAAAACAAATAAATAAATAAAAATATTTGTAAAAATCAGTGCCTAAAGTGATTAACAACAGATAAAGAAATTTTGGCAGTAAAAAAACCCAGTCGGTAAGTGCAAATTAAGGTTTTTAAGTAAATCTCACGTCATAATATAAAATAAAAGAAGTTAAAAGCAAACAAAAAAGCGACAGCTGGTGATAAAGGAAGATTCAATGTAAAGGTGTATGATATGACACAGGACAGGACTAAGGCGTCGGTCTATGAATAGTATTTGATTTATGAATATAATGTATTTTATTACCGAAAGTGAGTGAAATTAACTAAAGAATCAGAATATATAATTACTAAATTAATCGTATTATTCAAAAATAAGAAAGGAATTTGAATTTATTCAGAGAAAATTAAGATACATAAAATTGGAGGAAGAGGTAAACTGTTAGAGCATTAAAGAGGTGTGTTCTGCCAGATTACTATTCTAGAGCTCGACAAGAGAGACTATCGTTCCGACGGGACGACTGGGGGAAAATTCTCTCTCGTTTTGAGCAAAAGTTTTCATTACTTTATAAAGCATGACCTCTGTTAATACTAACATGAAAGAACTGAGAAGGATGTTGCAAAATATAAGGGACAAATTGCAAAAGATGGAAGAAAGAGACAAAAGAGTCGATGACAAACTGGATGAGACGGCTAAGGAGATAAAGAGTATTAAGGTAGAAAATCAACATCTCAAGCAGGAATGTATATATTTGAAAAAGGAACTCAAAATCCAAGAAGAGAAATTCGAAGATTTGGAAAGAGAGGTCAGGAAAAAGAATGTGGTATTCTTTGGAGTGGCAGAATCAGACGAAGAAAATGTGCTGGATATGAATCCGAAAATATAAGAAATAATTAATAAGTTAGAAATACTTTCGACGAAACAAAAGAAATTGCCGATATAAGAAGAATTGGAAGGCCGAATAAATCACACAGCAGACCACTGTTGATGGAAGTAAAGGACTACAACAAAAAGAGAGAAATAATGAAAGCTGCCCCAAAGCTAAAGAAAACAAACATCTTTATCAGTGAGGACTTTCCAAAAGGCGTCCAGGAGCAACGAAAAATTCTAAGAATACATTTAAATGATGCAAAAAAAGAAGGCCATACTGCTAAATTATTATACAACAAATTGATCTTTAATGGAAACATGCAGACAGTAGAAACGCTGGGATATAAAAGAGAGAAAGGGGAAAATGGAAAATACTACCCAAGTCCAAGCATTAAAACATGGAGGGAGGAAATATAACGAAAGGTCTCCTGAAGGGGAAACTGAGGAAATAGAAAATACAAATAGAACCCACAAAGTCCTAAGATACATTACGACCATTCCAAAAAACTTATAAGTATAAATAGTAACGGCGTGAAGGGCGAGGACGATACAACACTGCAAGGGTTAAAGGAACATAAGAAAGATAAGGTAAAAGGAATGCATGAGACTGGAGAAAACACTGACAACGTGGAAATGAAGAAAAGGGTACGCACAGAACAAGATAAGAGGAACAGGAATAAATTTAAAAATAGAAAGCTGAATAAAGCTAGGATCGGAACCTGGAATGTAAAAACAATGCTGCAAGTAGGAAAAATGGAGGAAATAGCGAAGGAAATGATGAGATACAACATCGCACATACTAGCACTACAAGAAATAAGATGCAATGGACAAGGAAGAATTGATAAAGAGAAATATACGATGTTTTATGGAGGGAAGGACAAACAAGTCAGTAACAGAACTAGCTTTATGGTAGATAAAATATTTAGGGACCATATTATAGAGTTCCAAGAAATAAATGGAAGAATATCCTACCTAAAAATAAGGAATAACGTAGCGAACATAACAATTGTCAATATCATGCACCAACGGAAGATGGGAGTCCGTAAGAAAAATAAATATTTTACGAGCAATTAGAAATGATATGTGAACAAATACCTAAACACGATACATTAATGGTAATAGGAGACTTGAATACCCACATAGGCAAAGAAGAGTACTTGAGCAGTGTAGCTGGAGAGAAGCAATACACGATCTTATGAATGAAAATGGTAGCCGATGCTGTAACTTGGCGGCAGGAATGGGTATGTATATAATGAGCACAAGATTCAAACACAAGAAGGAACACAACGTAACTAGGTTATTCCCTGGGCAAACAACTGCTAACCAAATAGACCATGTTTTAATCAGTAAAAAACGACATAAAATGATGCAAGATGTACGATCTTATAGAGGTGCAAATGTCGACACAGATCACTATCTAGTAATTGCAAAAATAAACTTAAGAATAATTAGAAATGAAAGAAAGAAAGCAAGGAGGAAAAAATGGAATATAGAAAGCCTGGATGTAAAAGAAGTGAGGGAGAGATATGAGAGGGAAATGGAAGTGCAACTAGTGGAAAGGTATGAAAATGAAGATATTGAAGCGGAATGGAGCAAAATAAAACACAGTATCACAACAGCAGCAGAGAAAGTATTAGGAAGGAAACAAGCAGAGAAAAGGAATGGATAGTTTGATATTGAATGTGAAAGAGCAATGAAGAGGGAGAAAGAAATGAGACTAAAATGGGTAAATACAGGAGCGAAAGAAGACTATGAAGAATATAGTAAAAAGAGAAGAGAAGGTACGAAACTGGTAAGGCGGAAGAAAACACAATGGATTGACGAAATGATGGATGATATTGAGAATGATAGCAATAACAACAACAAGATATATCAACAAGTAAGAAAAGAAAATACGAGAAATCTGACTGCGAATATCGATAGTGAAGAATGGGAGAAATACTTTAAAGGGCTATTAAATAAACATAAGCAGTTACAGCAAGATGAATATAGCGATTCCTTTGGCATAGAAGAGTATGAGGACCAAATGATACCCTCTGAGGAAAAATGTTATGAGATAATTGGAAAAATGAAGCAAAGAAATTCCCCTGGCCTAGACTAAATATGCAGTGAGTTGATAAAACACGGACGAGATGAGCTTAAACAACAAATATATAAATTAATTATACAGATATTGAAAAAGGAAGCGATGCCTAATGAATGGAGTTGTGCATTAATAATTCCAGTGTACAAAAAAGGAAATCCAGTGCTATGTGAAAACTATAGAGGAATATCACTTTTGAGTGTATGTTACAAGTTAGTGACATTCTTAATATATGAAAAAGTGAAAAATCAGACAGAGGACATCATTGAAGAATATCAGCTGGGATTTAGACCGAGAAGATCAACTATCGATGCTATATATATATTAAACCAAATTATAGAGAAATGCTATGAACAAAACATCGAACTTCTAATATTATTCATTGATTTTAAGCAAGCATTTAACAGCCCGAGACGTGGTGCGACCTTCAAAGATGCCAAAAATTTAGGAATACCTAGAAAGTTTATAAGACTAATGAAAATGACGACGAAACGATCCAGCAGCTTTGCTGCAGGATGATGTATTAAAAGAATTTGAATTTAATTCGGGGGTACGGCGGGTAGATGGATTATCTGCGTCAATATTCAATATAGCTGTAGAAGGAACTATAAGAGATTGTGGTTTTAAAGGGACGATTATTGAAAAATCAATGCAAATAATAGCGTATGCAGATGATATAGCATTAATAGCAAGAGATCCAAATAGTCTAAGAGAAGCCTTGCTGAGACTCGACTCGGAAGCAAAGAAGAGAGGACTTGAGATAAATCAAGTCAAAACAATGAGAATCGCAAGACAAGAAAACATTGGGAAAGCAAAGAAGTAGCGATGGGAAATTACAATTTTGAGAAAGTGGATACATTTAAGTACCTAGGATCCATGATAAGTAGTAAGAATCAGAAAACAGACGAGGTGAAACATCGAATTCAAGCAGGGAACAGAGCATACTATAGATACAAGAAATATATGAAAAATAAGAAAATCACCATTTACAGAAAAATAAGAATATATAAAACTGCTATTAGACCGGTAGTGACAGATGCTGGAGAAACAACGAGATTAACACAGAAAGATGAAGAAGCTCTAAGGACATTTGAAAGAAAAATAATCAGAGGAATTTATGGACCAAAGAAAGAAGATGGTGGTTATAGAATCTTTATGAATCCTGAGATAGAGGAGTTATTGGAGAGAGAAAACAGTAAGAGTTATTAAATCGATAAGAATAAGGTGGTATGGGCATGTCAACAGAAGAAGGGTCAACGTTGAGACGAATTACAAGACGGAAGCCATATGAAGCACGAACAAGAGGTAGACCAAAAATTAGGTGGGAGGACCATGTAGTGAATGATATCAAAGGCCTGGGGACCGTAGCAGGGAGAGCATTAATGTTAAATAGGGAAGAATGGCGAAAAGTTGTGAAGAGGGCAAGAACATATCTATCGACCACAGAAAATGGAGTGACTCACCACAAAACGAGTCTTACGAGCTCAAACAGCGGCTGCAATTCCAGACTGGAATGTATAGTCTTATATATATATATCAAATAGTCAATATATAATTGGAGAAATAAGACAACAGATTATAAAGGAATATAATGATTTATTTAGTAAATTTTTCTCATATAAGTAATATACGAGTACAATTCATATATATAACAAATATTCAAACTATTAACCCTAGAAGGTATACCGGGGTTACGAGTGACCCCAACAGAATTGAATTTTCCCACTTATATTCTTATTTCGCGCTTGGTGGCGCTGATAATTTAGGTAAGGTTAGTCGATTGTGAATAGTATAAACACGTGCAGTGAACGTTATGTTGCCGGTTATCTTTTTCTCAATAAAAATTATTTGGGGTTGTGAGTGACCCCAGGATACGTTTGCGTATTGTGAAATAATACTGTTTGTAATTTCGTGTGATAGAATATTTGTGAAACTTGTCTAAAAATACCGTTAGTGCTCTAGATCCTAACTTTGAAAAAACTGTCTTACAATGGTACGATGAAGCAGAAAGCGATATTGAAAACAATTTTGCAGAAAGTGACAGTGAGGACGAGGTGGAAGAGTTGTCGGAACACAACGATGACACTTCTTCTGAAGATGATGAGTTTGAAGAACGTCCACTTCAACGTGAAGGAATTTTGAAGGGCGGAAATGGTTTTGCATGGAGTTCACGAGAACCTGCAAAAAGCAGAACGCCTTCAAGAAACATCGTGGTAAAGGTACCTGGAATAAAGAGTGCACGTGTAATTACCACAGAAATAGATGCTTGGGCCATTTTATTCACTCCTACAATTTTAAATGAAATTATAACTCATACAAATGAAGAAATAGAAAGATAAGGTGTCAAATACCAGCAAGGTACGAAATACGTACATCCTACAGATAATGTAGAAATCTATGTCCTATTAGGCCTTTTGTACATAGCTGGTGCTCGAAAAGATGCACATCTATCTGTAGAACAAATGTTTTCTTCACAAGGACCTCTAATATATAGATGCATTATGCCTGCAATACGTTTCAAATTCTTATTGAATTGTCTAAGATTTGACGATAAAGTAAAAAGAAATCGTGAAGACAAATTTTCACCGATAAGGCAAATATGGGAGGATTTTATAGAAAATTGTACAAAGAGTTACTCTCCTCACTGCTACGTAACTATAGATGAGCAGCTACTTGGTTTTAGGGGCAAATGCCCGTTTCGTGTATATATAGGATCTAAACCTGACAAATACGGAATTAAGGTTGTATGTATGTGTGATTCCCGTACATATTACATGATAAGTGCTATTCCATACATTGGAAAAAACACCAATCCAACCAACGAATCTGTTCAAATGTATTTAGTGAAAGAGTTATCCAAATCTATTCATGGAACAAATAGAAACATTACAATGGATAACTGGTTTACGTCTGTTCCATTAGCCAAAGAAATGCTTAGCAACAAAGGTCTAACAATCGTGGGAACAATAAGACATAATAAAAGAGAAATACCACCTTCTTTTTTACCTTCTAAAAACAAACCCGTACTAACTTCCGAATTTGCTTTCTCAGACAATTTGACGTTGGTTTCGTTTACACCAAAGAGAAATAAATCTGTCACACTAATCTCGACCATGCACGCTGACAAGAATGTTAACGAGGTTTCGAAGAAACCAGAAATTATTGAGTTTTACAACTCCACCAAAGGTGGAGTGTATACATTCGATCAGATGGCTCACAACTACACCGTATCCAGGAAAACAAGAAGGTGGCCACTTAGATATTTCTATGGGATGCTTGATCAAGCCGGGATAAATGCCTTTGTGTTATATAATGTGTCGGGTAACGCTAGCAAAGTTACCCGAAATAAATTTTTGCAATCACTCGGACTGCAACTAGCTAAACCTTGGATGGAAAGTAGGCTCTCCAAAAAGATATCCGGTAAACTGAAAAGTGAAATACGAGAAGTACTGGGACTAACACATATTCCAGAAGAGGAACAGCTTGGTCCAGGGCCAAAAAAACTCAAATCGTTAAGATGTTATGTATGTCCTCGTTCACGCGATCGAAAATGGAGAGTTGTATGTTATATGCGTTCCAACAATGTATGTAATGAACACCGTACTGATATTTGTCTAAACTGTAAGAGAAATACTTAAAGTTGCTATTGGCTTCACTAAATAAACGTTTTAAAAAAATTTTCTTTTATTTTTCCAAAATTAATTTCTGGGGTAACTGGTGACCCCAAGTATACGTTTTCAAGTGTGTTATTTTGGTATACCTTCTAGGGTTAACATTATATCTAATACAATGTACATTTAAAATGAGGGATGTAAAACATATCAACACACGAGTGTGTATGTAATATTGAGATACAGACAATTTTCGAAAAATGCTTCAATTTTGCTCTACTTGTTAGTCTCTGAATTCGAATTACTTCCAAATAAGCAGTCGTCCAAAGGGATTTACAATATCTTCCGAGCATGCTTTGAATAATTCTATGTTGCTATACTACTTCAATTTTGTATAAATATAATTAAAATAAACATAACTGGGCTATACAAGTTTAAATCACTCACTGTAAAGTAATGTATACAAATACTAGCAAGTACATTAGTACGTGTTATAAAATAAAGAAGAATGCAATAATACACAGAACATAGTATTGACTACATGGTTACTAGTACTTAATTTATATAATATGAGTATATTAAGTTAGATTTATAGTAAATTAAACTAGCATATACAGATCATAAAGTGTTTCTTTACAGTTTATACTGCCCAAGTGTGAACCGCAAATTGTACTTTATCTTTTTCTAACACATAAATACGCGCTGTAATACTACACAACTTAGTCATATTAAGGGATTCTTATGCCTTAAATTTGATCACATGACTGCAAAGAGACACTTTATGAACTGTACTTACTTCACTCGCATATCATTATTAGCATTTCAAATGAAAGAAAAATACACAATAATATGTATGTGGAATCTAGTAGATTATCAAGAAACGAAGATGAAATGATAAAAAATTAAAAATATAAGAACTGTGATATTACATAATCTCTTGTTACGTGTTCATAGACACTCATTTATTAGTCGTAAAATAGCGTGTTTCTTTATTTTATTCTGTTCTATCAATTTTGAATCTATCTCTAAGTAAGTTAATATTCTTACGTTCATTTATCTGTCTGTATTATTGCGTATTAGCTTTTTTGTTGCTTTCCTCCACCTTGATGGACGTGCCTGGTATATTTAACGCGCCGACGTAAGATAGACATCGATCTTTATCAGTCGAGGTACCATCGATCGGATTCCGGTGACGTATACCACGTGTTCTTTATTAAAAGGCATAATTATCACTTTCCTGCAACGCATCTCTTTGTTTCCAGCCGTACCTGCATTTAGGGACTTATTAAAGTAACAGTGCCAATTTACCCGAAAAGGGGATTTTTACGGTGTTGAGAGGAATTCGCTTCCATTAATGATATATACTGGTGTATATAAAAAAACATTAGAACAATTCTGGTACGTCATTTTGAAATTAAATTATTTCATTTAATTTTTATTCGTTTATTTGCATCTTTAAAACACATGGTTTTTTGGATGGGCGACTGAAGTCTCTTAGTTCGTTGAAATATATCCATTTCTTTTTTCCACAGCCTGCCATAGGAGATTTCATATTTACTTGAAACAAAGGACAATTAGATTAGGATTAATGTTCAATCTATTTATACGTTGTTGAAATATTCAAATTTAGTCTTTCTCTATGATACGATACATATACAATTTTTCTTTACTTTTTACTCCGTAATTCTATTCATTAATTTTTAGTTA
Source organism: Melolontha melolontha (assembly GCA_935421215.2). NCBI lineage: Eukaryota > Metazoa > Arthropoda > Insecta > Coleoptera > Scarabaeidae > Melolontha > Melolontha melolontha. The sequence goes on from OW285235.1 coordinate 119,094,674, forward strand.
TTTAATAGCATCATTGATTATTACTTTTTCATTTGGTTTGCTATATTTAAACGATTAAATTTATTTCAAGAGTACAACGTAATTACATGCATGTTACACTTTAACAAAAAACAGCTTTTGCACTAAATATATAAAAATCTTTTCATTGAGTTTTTCTTTGTTGTTTTGCACAAAGTAGAAAACGTATACAAGGATATGTGTTTCTTATATCTACACGTTAGAGTAATTGAGTTTTCTAGTTTTTTTTAATTTGGGATTTTAAATTAAGATTTACATTTTCTTTGTTATTTGTCATTTTAATTAATTATAATCATGCATTCCTTTTTTTATATTATGAAACCGCAAACATTTGTTTAATTTATTTCAATATTAAACTTTGTAAATTTTAATTTAGTGTATTTTTAAAATATCAAAAAGCCTCCAGTCATATACCAGGTCTGCCCATTAGATCGGGCTTATAATTTTATATTCATAAATAGGTAGAGTTTACACAGGAATTTTTTTTTATTATATACAGGAATGTTATCGCTCTCTTTTTTGTGCTGATACACTTACTAATACATATATATTAATACGTTTTATAATAGTAATTTAGTTTCTTATTTTGTGAATAATTAATTAGCCTATCTTACGAAGTACCATTTTTATTTTTTGTCCTTTAATAGCAAGTTGGAATAAAGAGTAGTGTTACTCAGCTGAAGTCCGAATTTTTCTTTTCTTTGTCTTATCGTTTCGGATGACTTGGTTGCGTCACTTAGCCGATGCGCGGCGTGTCATATTTCAATATCGTGTTTTCCGAATTTGCGGCGTCTAGCGGTACCAAATTCGGTGGCGCCCTATTCCACCTTCTCTTTTACCTTCTAGTACCCTTGGGTCTACCCACCCCTGAGCGGAGGCTTTTTAGTAGCCAGGTGAGCCGCTAGTCGTTGGCAGGAGCGGGTGGGTTGGGCAATCGTAGGTGTCCGAAACCATGTGTTTTTTTTCCTTCTCTTTTGTTTTGTTTTTCTTCCTTATGGCACGACAGCTTGACCGTAGTACTCTAACGAATATAACAAGTAATATGCTAGTCTTAAAAATATTAAGATTTCCATTCGCAAGAAAGTTTAAGCTGCTGTAGAAACATTGTTAACACTAGCGACAAGTTTTTGTATCGAAAATGAAATGATTACGATATTACCTATTTCATTCAAAAATTTACATTAATTTTTTTGAAAGATAGAACTAAAGGCAACGGCAGACAGAGCTACTTTTGTTATGCAGTGTTGCGACTGCAAAATCTTCACGTTCAATCCTTATACACTAACTGAAAATAGCATATAGGTCGCAATTTATTTTGGTATTGTTCCTATTTAAATTCAAATCTACAAGAAAGTTGGAGAACGTTTACATGTATTGCGCTGCTCATAATTTTAACCGATTGCGTACAGAACACGAAATCATCATTGATGATTTGATGCATTATTGTAGTTGTGATCGATTTGTAACAATAAAACTTTAAATTGAATGAGAAAGTGCAATTGAGGAGAATTAGCTAAAATACTATTCTGAGACTCAAAATTGGCAATCACCTGTGCATATAAAAGTAGCCGCATTCAAAATTAAATTAGATACAGAGCATGAAATGTACTGCCTACTTAGAAATTTTGGTTATAAACTTAAATTACTTGGAAATGGAATAATTTCAATAACTCAACTTGTCTTTAATATATTCTGAAAAGATAAATTGAATTAGACAGAAAAACTTTATCAAATTTAAGGTAACTAATCTACATGATTACTTCTGTAGAAAATTTGTCAATAATCTTAAAAAAAATTAAATAACTAAATCAAAAATTTAATTTACATGTATCTGTGTATAATTTAATAAATACAATTACATTTTAAATTTTCGTTAATATGAGGGCAGCTATTTACACCGGCTTTCTTTGAAATAAAAAGAAAAATGGCAAGGTGTGAATATATAGAACATAAATTCAAAAACATTTTCCCAAAATTTCCTCTCATAAGCGCGAAAAAAAAATGGCAAAAATATTTAATAAAAAAATTTTATAACGCCACTGTGCGACCGACTATATTATAAAAAGTATTAGGAACGATACATTAACGTTGACCGACAATGAAACAGCCAGAAACAATAAAAACCACTAACCACAAAATATATTAATAAATTCTCTATATGTCCTTCGGCAACTAAATTGCTATCTTCAGTAGAACAAGCTTAAAACGAAAATAGTGCTAAAGGTAGCGTAAAACTTTGAAGATATGCTCTTCACCAAATTGCCAATGGGATAAGACTAATGTTATTATTAAGAGCATATCTTGAAGAGTTTTACCTTAACCAAAGACACCACGTTTAGCACTATTTTAATATTCAGCTTGTTCCACTGAAGATGATCTTAGTTGCCGAAATCGTATACATAATTTATTAATATATTTCGTGGTTAGGGATTTTTCTTGTTTATGTCTGTTTCATATTTCAAGCCACAGCCTCCAACTACTTCGGATTGACCGGCAATAACAAAAAGAATAGTTTTGTTACTGTCAGTCTCGCTTTAAGTTTCTTTCATTTGTCCACCCTAACATACGTTCAATAAGATTTACATTTACGTCTTCGATTAAAGATAGATTGTTGTCAAATAGGACGTTAAATGCCGTTTAAAAATGCTACGTTAAATAACACATCATACATATTCTTTTTTGAATTCATAGACATCGCGTGATACAATTTTCAGGGGTTTTTTAATTGTGGGATTCGCGTCATAATTGACTCATGATATTTTGGATTTTCTATATAATTACTTCCATTTATCGTACATTGTTTGTTTATTTCACCCCGTACACCCTGTACATTCGGAACTACCACTAGTGTTGCTAGGCGTCATCTCATATATTCATCGTCAAGTTTAATATTTTTGACGATATACTTAAAACGTTTTGTTATGCGGACGCTATTTGTATTGTTTGCACTGACTTAAAAATTCGATCTCTGTCAAAATGGAATTATCTTCAGAAAATTAAGGTGCGATGATTTACTACGACTTTCGACGTGGATTATCTTAACAACAGTGCATTGATCAACTCATTTCGACTTTTGGCAATGAAGAACCATCTTAAACCACTATGTGTGAAAGCACTGTTTTAGTGCACTTAATGCGTCAAGAACCGTGTATAACATCTACATAGGTGACAAATCTTAGATCTATGCGTATGAGCCCGCACAGCAGTGGACTGTGTTAGTGCTCCAAGATGAGCTAAACACAACAAAACTTGTTCGCGCGTAAGACGCAGTTTGAAGCAAATTGTAAACTGTTCTTTGGGAAAAATAGACATGTGGCTGCAATGCCAATAGAGAATCGTAGAACAGTCATGGTGAATGGTAATGGCACCATTTGTTTGCCAAAAATTTTAGGAGAAATAAAGAAAAAACAATAGGCGATTCAAGACCATTCTTCACCATAGCAATACGAGCTTTTAAGCATCGGCGCAAACAACTCAATATTCGAAAATTCAAAAATAGAATTGATGGGTCATTCGCCATACAGCCCTAATTTTGTACTCAATAATTTGTTTCTGTTCCTGTATGTAAAGTATAAGCTACGTGATCAACAATTTTTGACTGAAAAAAAATTGGATTATATGTTCTAAATGAATATTTTGAGAACATCTTGCCGGAATGGAAAAAAGTTGTGAAAATTGCATAAAACTTATGGAAAAGTGTATCAAGAATCACTAAGAATATTTTGGAAAACAATAAAACCATTTTGGTATTTTGGTTTATTGGTAGTACAACATAGCTAATAATAAAGCATTTTGAAATATTCAAGTACGGAAAATTACATCTGGCATATGATGTCCGTTTTCATGGATACACTGTTGCAGCCGTTGACGAAAATTGGCCTCCACTCTTTCCAGCATGTCTCTGTCGATTAGGGAGATTTCATAACGAATCGATTCCTTTAATGCGTCTAACGTACGGGGTTTGGCCTCGTAAACACGTGACTTGAGGTACCCCCATAGATAAAAATCACAAATCGATAAGTCGGGAGACCGAGGAGGCCACAAAACGTCACCAAATCTCGAAATTAGACGATTTGGAAACAGGTGGCGAAGAACAGCCATAGATGCTCTGGCGGTGTGTGCCGTGGCCCCATCTTGCTGTAACCACAAATCTTGAATATCCACACCTCTTCTTAACAATTCAGGTATGAAAAAGTTATTCACCATATGAATGTAACGCGCAGATGTTACTGTAGCGGTGACCCCATTTTCTTAAAAAAAATATGGGCCAATGATGCCAAATTTTCCCACCGCACACCAAACTGTTACCTTAGGACTAGGCAATGGCATCTCATGTAACTGTCGTGGATTCTCATCAGCCCAGTACCGGCAATTTTGTTTATTGACGGCCCCCGTAAAATGAAAATGAGCTTCATCACTCATGAGTAACAACATGTTTTCATTCTCCTGAACAAGTTCAAGCATTTGTTGTGCGAAACTCAAGCGTTGGGCGTAATCTCTTACATTTAATTGTTGGGCAACCAGTATTTTGTATGGGTGAAAATGTAAGTCACCATGCAAAATCCGCCGTACAGTGCGATTGCTGATTTGAAGTGCAGCTGAATGTCGACGTGCAGAGCGGCGTGGACTTCGCAGTAATGCTTGTCTCGCCCTTTCAATATTCTCAGGAGTACGCACAGTACGTTGACGACCGGGCGGCTTTCTTTTCATTATTGAACCTACTGTTTGAAGGTTATTGACCCAGCGTAAGATGGTGTCTCGAGCAGGAACAGAGTCATTACGATGGATATTAAATCTTCTGCGAAATTCACGCAGTCACCGACTCGCCACTTCGAACAAAACAATCATACGCGAACACGCGTGGCTCTAGCATCCACCTCTCCATGATGCCAAGTGGCAACTGAGAAAGTGAAATGCTTTGAGTCGAGGAATGGATTGTAATAAACCGCGCGCCCCTCCCTTTTCTAATGGCCGAGTACTACCCAAACAAAAACACTTGGTTCCTATGCCCCACCCTGCAATGAAAGTAGCTTTATCTAGCCTTACTTCAACTGTAGAACGTTGAATTGTGTAGTTTTATCGTGGAGATTATGCCTATTTACAGTGATTATAAGCGTAAAATATACGAAACATTCGCAAATGTTTAGATTATTGCCAGCGTTCATAATGAGTACACCGATTTTGTGCGTATATTGATATCGTGCAAACGTAAGATATGTAAAGTTGATTAATATTCAACTCCATGTCTCTAGAAAATGAGCTGGTATTTGGACCTTTTAGTAACAGAAGTAACAGTAATTTTGTTTTGTTTTATACATTTCGCATCAAACGAATTACAAACATAAAAAAGTCCACAAGTTTTCTTTTATACGATGGGTGCGTTCTGGAAAACAATGGGTCAACGCCTTCCAGGACGCTTGTCCGTCTATGTTCTATACTTACGTTAGGTTCTTAGTTACGAGGCTAGGCTGAAAAGTAATGCATATATGCTTGCACATGCGCAGGTTTGAGATCGTTGAATTCATCCAGTGTATTTTGAGAAGCGGAAATATGGGGACGTGTTCTAGTACTATGTCAACCCGAGTTAAACAGCGTAAACGCGGTGCTGCTATCGACTTTTTTGTCTGCTAAAAAAGGGAATCCTAGTGAGATTCATCGTCGTTTAAAGGATGTTTATGGTGACGATGCTGTTGATAAGTTTACTACAAATCGACAGGTAATCAAATTTCGTGATTGCGAGCCTGCAAAAGCCAAAATTGTTGATAAAACACGCAGCGGACGGCCGGTCACTGCCACAGACTAAAAACATTGAAACTCGTCACTCATGGGATACCGTAAAATCTGCGCACGATGGGTATCACGCCGTCTCACAGGCGAGAACAGACAGCTCTACTCAAGAGAGACCTTAAGAGAAATCATTATACCTTGAACGATGAGGTGAAGGCAGCTCTCAAGTCCTGGATTCGGGAAAAGTCGGAAGAATTTTTCAGTGATGGAATGAAAAAAGCTGGCACGTTTGGAGAAAAGTGTCTTAACGGTGACTATGTAAAAAAATAAATATATGATTTTGAATCTTAAGGATTGTACTTTAATGTACTTTTTGCTTGATCTTGCAATTTGTTTCTGTTCGCGCTGTACAAGCATGTGTGCATTACTTTTCAGACTACTATTAATAGTGTACTATCAATTATAATTATAAATTTCAATAGTTTAGGAAATCCGCGTCTTTTAGATATGGTCGAAAAGTGCACGATAAATTGTAAATACAGCGTTTACATCAGTTTTACCTCCAATAAATTATCGTTTAAGTTATAGATTTAAGGTTCGTCAAAATTTTGTCAACTCCAGAGACGCTGATTTTTTAAAATATTATCTATGCCCTTATTAGGCAATGTAAGTCCCTTAATAATCAATATACACGTTTTCGATATCTGTAGGGAAAATATTTATAATTTATTATGTATAATATACTACAAGGAAGACATAATTTGTTCGAATTAATTGATTATTCATAAATAGTAGTATAACATTTTACTAATATCAATAATGCCATATAATTTTGTACCAATAATACATATAAAGCTGTCAATTAATAAAGTTTATGAGCATACATGCCATAGTAGTTTGCATGCGTAGGCTATACATGTATACTCGCTTTATTATATACAGTTAAAAATACATTCAACATTCTCTGCTAAAACATAAGTAAGTTGTGTATTTATAATGCCAACTTTACAATAGGCACTGAAAGTTCCACATTATGTCCATTATTTCTTATTAACGCAACACCTTTTTGGCACAGAACGCGTTTCGCATTCCCCTAAAAGGGCGTTTTCCGTAACAGTGTCTAAGGAACATATACTAGAACATTCATTTGACCCGACCGACTATTAGTCTGGTATTGTTCAATATTTTTCAACTTCCATATCACTAGAGCAGAACACACAAATTTCATCAAATAGCATAGACAATGGTCCATTTGCATACAAAGGTCTATTGTGCCGCCTGCTCCTGGCTTAACTCTCTTTACAATCCTGGCTTTTATGTACGTATCCTGATGAATCCGGTCACCGGAAGAGGGCGTTAATTGTGGTAAGTTACGAAGGGGTGGTGGCGGTCAATTTCGATCTATCTCTCTGTTTATTTTAATTTATCATATATCTAGTTTCTTTAATATCATTATCTCTAGAGTGTGCATATATCTTTTATATAATGTGCTAAATTTTCTGTTCAAGTTCGATTAATAAAATACACAGTAATTTAAAGTAACTATATTAATAAAAATAATAAGTAACACTTAACAGTAACTAACAGTATTTATGTTTATGTATACGATGTTTAGTTCACGGTGATCAATGGTTGAATGAATCATCCTACCTTTGAATGTTTATATAGTTATCGGGTAGTTCTGGAATGTTCGCTTTCTAGAAGAACCAGGAGTCCTATGACGCGCACAGCCGGTGAGATCATCGCTTAGGTCCCGGGCTGACCTAACGTGGCATAACGTACGTCATTAAAGAAGAAGTTTCATCCCGGAACATGCCAGCAAGCTTCAGGATAAATTCTATCAAGTTTTGGCGAAATTTACAGGTAGGTTCTTTGTTACATTGCGACATCATATGGAAGTAGCAGTCCACGGTTTTATCTTGTCTGAGCGGAAGGGAATATTTACGCCAGTAACCGTAGACCAAATTCTCATACCAGAACTTTAGAATAACATGTTTTCCAATCCAGATAGTCGAATCCACAATCCAGTCTTGGTACTGCTAATTTCAAAATGTCTTGTTGTAAAATTTGTTCACGCAAATATATGACAGCCTCCCATAACACACGACAGCTTGGCCTTAAGATTAACAGTTCTTTCGTGACCAAATAAAAAGTGAATTGTTCTTTGTTTATTATTTGGAGACTCTTCCTAATCACTGCTGCCTCTTGCGTTAATTCTTTGATTCTGCCAAATCTCTCTTTAAATTCTTTGAGAGTTTTTCTGGACATTTGGAAGTCTCGGGCTACGCAATGAGCGACCGTGTTACCCGACAGCACAGTAAGCAAGAGTACTTCTCTGTGAAGTCTTCAAAGATTGGTTCTTTGTAGTATGCATCTAATTGACGCAAGTCCGTGATTTCGTTATTATCTCCAGAGTATGTGGTTAATCGATCAAAATGCACTCCACATGGTTTACTCTACATTGGATATGCAAGTCGGGCAATATATTCCTTAAATTCCTGAAGATTCTCGTCTTTCTTCTGTAACCGATTCTTTAGTTGCGTACGGTATACCTGTTTCAAATGCGCATGGCCATATCTTATCTCCAACTTTTGCGTTCTTCAGGAGATAATGATTAAAGAAGTAGCCTTCTCGACAAATGTTTTCTTCTTTATGTTTTTCTCAAAGATTGGTGACTAGATTCTGACCTTTGAGATAGTCACAGCTTCTTCTTTTATTTCGATGGGCCGGGACATAGCTTCGTTGTTGACTTGCTTGCCATCAGAATGACTTATGGTTACAGGTAATTTCTTGAGCCATTATTTCCTCTAAAAGTCTAGAATGTTCTTCTAAAAGACTTTGAATTTTCTCCAATTTCCCCCTCTACAACAATAAAGACTTCGTTTAATGCTTCCGAATTTTCTATTAGTCGCAGTTCTAGAATTTTCTCCAAAGATCTCAAACTTTCAGAATTTTTCTGTTACATTTGTTATAATTTCTGCTCCATTTGTTCCAGACTTTTCTCTAAGATTCTAGGCTCCTCAGTTTAATTTGAGTTTGCTAATCTATTAATCGCTGTTGAAAAGTTTCCACACTGTCAAGATTCTTCTACTACATTTGTTCTAGAGTATTCCTGGAGATTCTAGAATTTCCCAGTAATTGTTTTTATAAATTTTTCCCTAAGATTCTAGAAGTTTCCAGGTTTCATTGTTCTATTTGTTTCGTTTCAGTTTATGAATTCTCTTAGTCGCTGTTCCAAGATTTCGAAAAAATAATTACCTATACCCCCTTCTTTGGTCAACACATCTCGAAGTTGTTCCTGGAGCGTTGCTTTCTTACTGGATGTATCTTTATCTCTTTTCTCCAGTTCACATTTCAAGTCAGCTAGTTTTGAATTAGATAGTTTTACTTTAGTAGCCATCGCGATATTTAAAAAATCTCTTTCTGCATTGTATATTTATTTAAACTAATGTACAACTAGCTCACAATAATTGTCCACTTAGTCCGTGATTTATTAACCCAAACATCTCACACTACAGTGATAAATCTTCTGTTCAGGTTTAATTAATAAAACGCGGTAATTAAAATAATTGCACACACAGGTAAATTTAAAAGAACCGACATAAAATCTGTTATACATATCGTTAATATTTCTCTGGTAATTTCCTAATAAGAAGTTATGTGGAGTAATTAAAATTTGCTTTACAAAGGTTGTACTATGTAAAACCTGTTGAAGAATAAAAAACGTAGAATATGTCAGACTAGAACAGAATATTATTTTAAACAGAATAACATTATTGTACATTTCGAGCATGGTTAATCATTTAATGTGTTTTTTTTTGCTCAAAAGCGGATGATGCTGCCACGAGCCACATTTCCCATACTTTTGATGAGGCCATCGATCAGTTCTTGAGGCAATCTGTCCCATTCCTCAATCAATGCAATTCTTCTCTGTTTTGAACAGCAGGAATTCTTAATCTAAGTCTTCTGCCTAGCATCTCCCGTACATATTCTATCAGGTTCACGTCATGAAAACAAGCTGGCCAATTCATTGTTGTTATACCCAGATCGTTTAATAAGTCAATTACATAGTGGGCGACGTGTGAGCGCACATTATCCTGCATTAAGATGTAATTTTCTCCGATATGTGGGACAAAAAGTACCACATTGTCTTGAAGAGTATCTCTGAAGTACCTATCTGTAGTTAACGCTTCGTCATTAATCTTCGTAACTCCACGCATGCCGCAAGCATATGCCGAATACTGTAATCGATAATACCGTTATTGAACCTCCACCAAAAGATAGAATAGTATAAAAATTAAATAGTGCCACTTGTTTTCCTTGGGGTCGATATAATATTCCCTACCGTCAATTGAATTTAAACAATAGTCTCTCATCTGTGAACAAAATTGAACCCCACTGGTCATAATTCCAATTTTGATATCCTCGACTATATTCTAGTCGCGTTACATCATTTCTTTGTCTGTAGATCAGTTGTATTTTTTTTGTTTTGCCAGGAAAAAGTAGGTGCTTTAATAGAGCAACTAATTGTCGAGAAATTTTACATGAAACTTGAAAAAACCGCTACTGAGATTTATCTTTTATTAAAAGAAGTATCTAGCAAGGAACGATTATCATGTGCAGATATTTGAGTGGTTTAAACGTTTCCAAGATGGCCGAGAAGATGATGAAGGTGATGCACGCCCGTGAAACGGGATAAAAATATCAAACAGTAATTTGATCCGATCTGACCGTCGATTAATATTCGTTCGATTGTTGAAACTGTAGTATATTGACAAAGAATATGTGTGGAAAAGTGGAGTCGAAAATTTTCACAATACTTGCAGACACTTCAAGTGCTATTTGAAATGATCAAAACTTCTTGGCAAGAGTGATAAAATGTAATTAATCTTGGGTTTTCACTTAGGATCTGGAAACTAAGTATCAATCAATACATTGCAAGAATCCAACCACACCGAGAGCTAAAAATGCGCGAATGATCAAACCGAAAATTAAAACCTGTGGTGATTGTTTTTTCGATATCCATGGGGTTGTGTACCCTAACTAGGGTCCTGAAGGCCAAACTGTTAATCGGCATTACTACCTCGAGGTTCGAGACGTGAATTGTGAGAATTAAAGTCATGGGTTCTTAATCAGAACAACGCACCAGCGGATATTAAATTGTCTGTGACGTTTCCAGCTAAGGATAACATCCCATTGTTGGACCTTCCGCCCTATTCGCCTAACCTGGCGCCATGTGTCTTTATCAGTTCCCCAAGATCAAATCTGCATTAAAAGGAAAAAGATTTCGGACGGTTGAAGTTTGAAAGGAAAAGCGGAACCATCGACGAGTTCACGGAACAAGGCTTTCCACACCATTTAGCCCAATGGAAAATTCAAATGAAATGGTGTAGGAATAGAGGAAGAGTGTATATTGAAGGAGAAAATAACCCTGTGTCCGTCAATTCTAGATCTGACCAATTAAGTGCTGTTACTCGTTCAACCATATCCTGTTCATATTATCTATCCTCGTAGAAAATGTAAAATATACTTCTCGCGTTTACATTTTTTATTATTTCCATAAAGTTTATTTTTATTTCTTGTAATTCCAATAACGTCGCCGTTAGTTTTTAATTTTTTATAGTTCTTCGAAAACGCAAATATTTCATGAATGTTAACAAGAATTCTAATGTATTACAATTGTTCAGTAGAAATACACACTGTTACCTCTTTCTAAATATAGCAATTAAATTGGAAAATAAAATTTAAGATGGAAAATTCATCTAAAGATAATGTACTTGCTATTTTTATAGTTTTATAGTTATTCTCACATGGCACTGATTATAAGAAAGATCGACAAAAAAAGGAAGTTACTAAAGATATGTCCCGTCCAGGACACACTTGTGTTATAACCTCAGATGACATTCTGTGTGACATTTGAAGAGTGGCATTTGGAAAGCGAATATTAATATTAGGCATATTAAAGTTATAAAAGTTTCTTGTGGGAACATGGGAACATCTGTGTGGGAACTGTTTATTCATTACTCATAGTCTTGACTATCACTAAGTTACTGCTCAATGGATTACATGACTGCTTACTGATCACCAGAATAATTTTCTTTCGCCCTTGTCACTACAAGCTTCCATACCTTATTAACAAGAATAAAACCAAATTATTGCCGATAACCTTATTCATTATCGACAACAATTTGATGTTGTTATTGCTAATAACGTATGTAAGATTGTAGTGACAAGCGCGAACGAAATTTTTTTTTATGATCAGTAAGTTTGCTTGAAAAATAATTTACAAATTGTTCCCGAACTTCGTATGCTACTCTGGTAGATTTTCTACAAATTCTATTAAAATTCAAAAATGTAGATGAGGGTTCTGGTTCGTTTCACCAAGATCCAGGAATTAAAATTCCTATCGAAATATCTTGATTGACATAGGTTCCAGGCGGAGCATACAATGCGATAGTTGATTTATTGTTTTGTAAAAAATTATGCAAATATAAACATGCAAGAACAATTATTTCGGCTTTAACAGGTTGCATAAGCAAGGGCTTTCGCAGAACTCTAAATACAGATGACATAAGTCCAAAAGTATTTTCCACTACTCGTCTTGATCGTAATAACCTGTAATTAAATGGGCACTGGAACGTCCCCTTTTGCATGTGCTTCTGAAAATGGTTTCATCAAGTTCTCCTCTAGAGGAAATACATCGTCACAAACAAACACAACAGTGTTGTTCTATCCTGGTGTCCTGGACGCAGCTTTGAAGGTGGAAAATTTAAAGTACCATCGTTTAGTTTTTTTCAAAAACGTGTATTTTTAAAAACTCCACCATCTGAAATTCATCTCTGACATCCGACACTCACATATAAAAATCGATACTTTGCGTCTATTACTGTCACAACAACAATACTGAAAGTTCCCTCGTAATTATAATATTCACTTCCGCTTCTAAAAGTGGATTGTAGTACTATGTGTTTACCACCTCTTAAGCATTGAGGAAAATGCCACATGTCTTCATAGTCATAGGCAACCTTTCTTCAATTACAGAATGCAGAACCATTTCCTGATACAGTGGAGCAGTTTTTAACATTAAGAAGGAAAACTTCTGGAAAGCGATTAAAAGTCTCTGAACCTCAAGTTGATGAAGCTTTTAAAGCAATAAATGCGCATACAGGAAACCGAACAAAAAGGCTTTGACTTATATGGCGAACACGTCGGAAACAAATTAAGAACGTATTATTCATTTATTAGAGCTGAAGTAGAATATAAAATTAATTGCCTTGTCCACAATGCTGACATGCAAATGTTTACCAATCACAAGGACACTTTAATCAAAGGACAACGTACTTGCCGCCACTAACTGTATCCATCGCAAGTTAGTCTTCTTTTTCATCACCACCACCATCTCTGCACCAATCAGTGTAAACTTTCAACATAGATCAAGCCCCGATGGAACATAGCATGACGCTCTAATTGGATTCCAAAACAAGCAAGGAGATAGCTATACGGAAATGTCATAAAAAACCATGCTATATGCTTCTTTGAATAAATACGAAAAGGTTAATATGATTTTGATTTTACCTGAATATTATCTGCCAATGCTATTAGCGCTTCGCAAACTCCCGGTATTACGATACCAATTAACGGCTTCGATATTCGATAAGATACGTTAGACTGATATACGAATCTTTTGTGGCTAAAAACCTTAAAGTTACCATTAATTTTGTCTTCACACATAGTGTTTCCCGACAGTTCGTATGTTTTTTGTTTGCAATTTTAGGACCAATCATTACGATGAGCCCTTCAAATGTAGTTGTATTCATTCGAGTGAAGTTGTTGAACAACATTTGGTCCTACATCCATAACTCTACCACCGCCGGCACCTACTCAACGAACATCTAAGCAACAAGGTAGGTCGATGTTTCCGAACAGTTTGTCAACTTTTACTACGTTTTTTCTCAACAAGTTCGCCGACAGCTGGTCAACTATTGACAAACTGTTGTTCAACAATGTTTGCTTAGTCTGTTCTCACCTTATGTCTGTATATATGACTGGAATTCACGCTTTGATCCCAATGAATGTCTCTTTTAGTGTCAGTAAATGAGAGTTGGTTTGCCGTACATGTGTGTATATAGAAACATTAATTTTCAAACAAATGATGTTTGTATTCATAAATTCATTCTTGATTCACTTAGTAATTAAAGGGTATTTTAAGAATTTTTACATAATTAATGTTAACGTAATTTAAATAGTATCTTCGTAATAGATACAAATTTTAAATGTGATCGATTGAAAAAAGTTTGATTAAATGTATGTGGTGACTATAAAATCACACACTAGCTATTAAATTGCTTCCTTCTGTTATTTTTTTAATCATTCATGATCCACATAGGTAAGTAGAATATGAAGAAAAAATATTATTAGTTAAAGGTCATTATGAAGCGGTTACTAAATCTTGCTATCTTTTTAGGTGAAAATTTGCATTTATCTCGTGTTAGGTATACTTATTTTATATTTAGCTAACCTAAAGAAAAAATATTAAATTTAATCCTTAAAAGCGTATTTCATCTCATTAATTGGGTTCAATTTAAAGATTGCTTATTAATATTCGAAAATAAGCCATTGACGTGGAAGTACACTGGGGAAAATTTTAAACGACATGAAAGACCTTCTTAACTTTTCAACAAACCAGCACTCTTTTGAAAGGGCTACATCAAAACTTTAACCGTAGCCGCTGAACTCTTTCGCAATTAAACATCCCAGAATTGAAGAGTTTCTCAAGAACACTTCTTAATGTTCAAACTTATTTATTTAGTATGACTTGGAGCGTAATGACATTTGTTTCACTTAATACGCAATCTAAAGTGATTTTATAGGGTCTTGGGATTTATTAAGGCAATAAGAAAGTGTGTTAAAGAATGTTGATTGCTAATCAAATGGTAATTATTATGAAAATGTTTATTTAGTATATATCTTGAGATATATTCTCCACAGAAACAAATACAATTGATTATATTGAGAATAGCTGACTAAATAGATAATACATAATAAATATATTAAAAAATAAATAAGTCAGTTTGATATTCTGAAACGTTTTCATGTTTTTCAAGGCCCGTAAAATTTTATATAACAATATATTATCATTCAGTCGAATAAATTCATTGTAACTGGTAGTCTTTGCTTTTTTCTAGATGTACTTTGTATCGCTTGTTTTTGCTCGTACAAATTTAATAATAATAGTCCCCGTACTAGCCTTTGCAGGCCTTTGGGATAATAACATTGTAGGTTTGTTACAAATGTAGCGTATGATAAAAAAGTTTTGGGGTCACTAATGCGGTGGAATTTACGAGATATCTATGAAGTGATTTATTTCAATTAGTCTTGACATTTATTTGACAACTTTCAAGTCAGCTGGTTATAATTCAAAATGTTTAAACAGAACACAAATTTTCATTATTAAATCATACTACAGTAATGGAAATCTTGGTGAAAATGGCAATTGGGTTTATTCGCCTCGTTTATGTTTGAATGAGTTCCGTGAGAGATTTTTTTCGGCAACTTCAACGAACTGTTGATAAATTTGAAAAACTGGTAATATCAGTGACAGTGTTCGATTTGGAAGAAGACGGGTTAGAAATGATGATGTGATTAATCAGGTTAGGCAACGCATGCAGGAAGAACCTACCTTATCCTTGCGTAGATTTAAACAAGAAACCAATTTAAGTTATGGGACGTGTCTAATTATTGTTAAACATGACTTGAACTTGTTTCCTTATAAAATGTAGATGAATCAGAAGTTACTGTCACCAGATTATCAGAAGAGAGTATCGTACTATACCTGGTTTAATGACTATATGGATAACAATGTCCTTGGCTTAACATTTTTTACAGACCTATCTGGATACGTTAATATGAGGGTGGCACCGATTATTTCTGCAAACTAATAAATCAAAATGTTGTACTCAACCATTATTATTATTATTGTTTATCAAAATATTCTCCCTTAAACTCAATGCATTTAGACATTCGCTAAAATCAGTTATCAAAGCATAAATTCCACTCTTCTTGAGTCACTTCAGATATAAAGGTTTTCAAGCTCTTCACTGCATCTTCTGGGCTTGCAAATCGTACACCACGGACTTTATCCTTTAGTCTTGGAAATATAAAGAAATGTTCGGACTATATGGGGGATGATCTAGTAATTTTAATCCAGAAGCTTTAAAAAATTCGTTCCTTTGACGCACAGTGTGACTTGAAGCATTGTCGTAGTGAAGAAGAATCTCCGATCTAAGGCTTCGTAAACGAACCTTTTGAACAACATCTGGCAAACATACTGTCGTGTACAATTCTGCGGTAACCATACGTTTATTTTCAAGCACAACTATTGTAATAGGTCCCGATTTTGAGAAGAAACTGGCTACCATTTTTCTTCCAACACTTAGAGATTCTTTCATTTTGACTGGGTTCAGTTCTGTTGGAAACATCCATTGAGTCGACTGCCATTTTGGTTCCAGTTCAAATGCATATATCTAGCTTTCCTCACCAGTAATGATGTTGTAAACTGCTTTAGACCTACCTCCATCATATTTCTTAAGCGTTTTTTTTTACACCATTCCACTCAGTATTCTTTTTGTTCCTGTGTTAAATTATGAAGTATTCAACAACAGACTTTCCTCACATCCAAATTATTATGTAAGATCTTGTTTATTGCAGTTATGCCAATACCCAAGGTGCTCCTAATAATCCTATACATGACTCGACTGTCGTCTTGAATCATTCTTCGTACGGCGTCTGCATTTGTTTCAGTAACGGTTGAGCCTTCCTTCGCGAAAATCGTCACTATGTGAAACCCTTCCAAATTTAAATTGGATATACCCGTTCTAAACACTCCTCTGAGAAGGAGCTTGATCACCAAATGCAGCATGAAGTCTTGAACCACTTTGTTTTGGAGTTAAAGAACTTTTAAAACCATGGCAAATCATGGCTCTAAAATTTTCTCTCCTTAAATGCATTTTTACTGCAGACCACTCGGTTTGAAATTAGCTTGCAAAGTAACTGTCGCAGTTATCAAAACTAAATTCGTACTGTCAAAATAGAAAACACAAACATTTGTTTCATAGCATGTTTGATTGCTTTGATTCAATAGAAATATTGGGTGCTATCCTCGTAAACATGTTGGGCGTATATGGAGCGAGAATAATTCTAATTTTCATCGTGAGGCTCCTTTACATAGCCCTAAGATTGGTGTTTGGGTTACAATGTCCCGTAGACGAATAATAGGGCCAATATTTTTTGAACAAACCATAACGGCTGAAAGATATATAAACCAAGTACTTTATCAATCAATTGCACGATGATGAGGTACATAATGGATACTTTCATCAAGATAATGCGAGACCGCATGTTGCTTGAGTAACCCTGGAATATTTACGTGAATTTTATGACGAAAAGTTAATATCAGACGGCCGTTACTCACATAGGTCTTGTGATTTGGAGGTGATGGGAATAAGGAATAATCTAAAGGACTCACCTTATTCCCATTGTTTAAGAATACTATTTATAAAATTCCTGTTCACACTCGAATTACAAGAACGTATTGTTGAAAACTGTCGCATAGCAACACCTGATCTTTTAATTAACGTTTTTGATAACATGGGCCGACGTGTTAACCTGTGTATTCAAGAACAAGGAAAACATTTTCAAAATTTTGTATAATTTTTTATTGTAAAAGTGGATCTGCCAGAATGTTATTGTTCATTGTTAGAGTTCTTTTCTTACATGCAATGGAAAAATGTAATTATATAGAATATAAATCCAAAATATTTTTCTAAAATTCTCTCCCATAAGCGATAAAAAAAATTATAAAAATTTTACAAATGTTTGTCACGCCACTGTGCGACCAACTATATATATCATGAATAACATCGTCACTTAGGCGGCGTTAATGCGTTGGCTTTACTGAAATAAAAGTGCGCGTTATTTAGAAAAATGCTTTAAGTCTAATTACACCTACGCGTATTCGTAAATACGTCTATCAACTTCACACATCACAGATGTTTATGTAAGCATGCAAAGTGCTGGTAAAGTTAGTCTCCCGAAATTCTTGCTTGTCCGCGCTGTGTGAGCCGACCGAGAATGGCGGTGTTTAGTTATAAAGAGTAGGTACCCACTATTTTTGTTATTTTCGGACAGCTTTAAGTCTTAAAACAATTGTGTCTCCGATTCCATCAGTTGTTGATCATTACATATTGCTATGGGATTTTTATTTAAAAATAATTTAATTTAAAAATGTACATTTATTTGAGAGAGAACTGTATACTAAATTTAACTAGTGAGAAAAACTGGTTATCCGGGGTCGTTTTGATGTAGAGACCGAGGTGACTCTGGGAGACGAATACTAGCTTTGAAACGAGAAGGTTGCTTTCTTCAAGAGATATATTTAATAGATATATTTAATTAGTTTCGGGTTTGATTTATTGAAAGTGTTAATAGTTGATGTTTTATTGATTTTAGTTCCCGATATAGTATAGAGTTAAATTCTCGTTGTTCTGATAATTACGTTTTGATTAAGCACCTTTTTTCGTAAGAGTCTCCATTTTGGTTTTGTAAGTAGAATTAAAATTTTATGACGTCATAAGTATTAAGACTATATTTCCATTGTATTAATCTTCTTGTAGTTAAGAGATTTAATTATTAGGCATATAAATAATACAGTTTAGTATTAACAATTCTTTGTGTGGTTCAGAATCTGATTATACAGTGTGGTTCTCTGGGGAGAATTTAAAATTAAACTTGATTATTTTAGATAAGTTTTCCATTCATTTAGCGGGCAATTGTCAATGAATGTTTTTACCTCCAGTATCTTTGTTGTATGATACAGGATCTTTATACTTTGTAAAGATACATTTTTTTAATTTTTTATTTTTGTATTAAATATTAAAACATTTTTATTTCACCTTTTAACTTGCGTTTGTTTTATTTACTCATACCAATATTGCTAATTAATTTATATATAAAAGAATATATTTAAAAGAAACGTAAAGAAAGAGTAGTTCAAAATTAACTTATATAAACAAGATAAAAAAAAAATTTGTGAACATTTCACTGGCGCTCAACTATAAATTTTAGACACGTCTTTCCTAAGTGGAACCCGAGAAGTTAGAGGTCTCAGATTTGAAAATTCACCGGATGAGAAAACCTAGTTGGGAAAACTAGTTGTGGATGGTGGCGGGCTAAATTTTCATACCACTATTCTTAGTAATATGTACATTCGATATTATTTACATTTACGTATTCGGTTAAAGCTAGATTGTTACCAAATTGAACGTGAAATGTCGCGTAGAGCACAGATCATACATCTTCTTTCAAAACATTTCCTTAAAAAAATTCACATGCAAGTCTAATTTCTAACAGCTGACTTCTTGTACCAGTTTATCCAGCCCTTAGCTTTCAAAGTTGTCTAAACTATGTTATCTTTTAGAGTTTTTATGAACATGGACATTACAGCGTGTATTTGCGTGTAAATTCAATAGCGGTATTTTTTAGAGTCATTCTGAATCCATGGACGCACATAATATAATTTTCAGTGGCTTCTTAATTTTGCTGTTGGCGTAGCAATTAACTCACAATTTATTGGATTAATATTCTATACAATTGCATCCTTCCATTTTTTATACGTTTTTTCTTTCTCTTAAGGATACTCGGTACCTATGGATATTATATTAGCTTTCATTTTTTATCCTATTGAATGAAAACGTAAGCATAAATAAAATGCAAAAAACCACTTAAAATACGTACTCCAAAATTATATTAATAAAAATAATCATTTTTATTAATATAATTTTGTATATTCAAATGTTTTATTTCAAGTGTTTCTGTGCATTTTATTAAATGTAATTTCAGCAAGTAACAACCAACTACATCACAATATTACAAAATACCTAAATTGTAAGTGTATGCACAGAAATGGCGCCTTTCGTATGTAGAAAAAATCGACAGTAACCTCCATTTTTTCCAAATTGTTGTCACTAACAAATTTTCGGGAGGTCCTTTATCATTATATGATATCATTTGTCAAGAAGAAACATTCCTCATAATATTTCTAGGACTTAGAAATATTGCTGTGAATTCATGAAATAAAACTTGGTTTGTTCTTTCGTTTGTTGGTTTGAGAAATTTTAAATTAGAAATTCTGAAATACTTTATTATTCTCCTAGTAATAATTATTTCACCAACACTGTGTGTCAAGTCTAATTAATTAGACTCTGAAGAAGCCAGAGTGTTGGTGAAACAATTGTTACTACGAGTATAATCAAATATTTTTGAGAACCAGGCAATCGTGTTTCGTATTTAATTTTACGATGGTTTTTTATCAACTACAGGCCAGTTAATTTTGATTACTAGGGATCGGCAGTCAGGAGGGGATCTATTCCATTCCAGGAGAGTTCTATTGTTTAATGTTATTAGTTAGATGAGTTCTATTGCGTAAATATGTGTCGAACAGCGGCAGTGTCTACACATCTACTTGCAGCTAAAACTAATGCAGAATTTATGTCACGTACCGTAGCTTCGTGTTTGAAATCATTATAGGGTGAAAAGCAGGTTACAAATAAAGAAAAGTGTTGTTTTTAACAGATGAAGCTGCGTATATGAAGGTGGCTGACCGGTTCTTACAACAAACATACAGTAGTATGAGGCATATTGCATGTTTCACACATGCTCTTCATCGAGTATCAGAGGAAGTCAGAAAATGCTACCCGAATGCAGATAAATTGATATCTTCTATCAAGAAAGATTTTGTGAAGGCACTTGCATGCAAGAATTTATTTCGTGAAAAACTGCCACATGCGCCACTGTTATAACACGCTGAGGCATATAGATAGAAACAGCATCCTATTATCACATCCATTTTGACGACGTTAAAAGCATCATACAACTACTGGATCCGAATTATACTGTTTCTATATACACCCTCAACAAGTATTTATGGACCCAACAATTCAGGTAGATATGACCATCTACTCCGACCAACCCACGATATTCTATATCTAACACTATGAGTATTATATATGATCTTCGTCAATTCCTTTCCCAATATAATAGATAATGTAAATAGTAATTTGAAATAGTTCTAAATATAATATGCCCCTATTTCATGGGGAGATGTCGAACGGCCGTTTTCAGTGTATAAATGGATTTACAGTAACTGACAATCATTAAAACATGAGCATATGGAACAATTATTAGTGACTTATTATCATTTGAACTCTGGATATAGACGCTGAACATTCAGAATGTGTGATATATTTTATAAGCTATGCAATATTCCTTCTGAAGAAGATACTCTTACTTGGTAAGTACTTGTTTCTGTATACGTAATTCGCGTGTGAAAGGTGTTGTTTTACCCTATCCAACGAAAATAAACCTTCCTTTTGTAACATCACTAGATTTATGCATATACTCTGCTTCTTCATACCCATTTTCAAAGATCCAAACCGTCGGTTGTTGCTTTGTTTTGATATTATAGCAGTACATCCAAGCTGAAACACCTGTAATGTACGGTAGATGCCACACTCCATTGGCAAGCGACCTAGTATAGATCTTCACTATCTCACACGGTCTTCCTTTTGAACTGAAATAAAATTGTGGGGTATTCAACGTGAACAAAGCTTATGTACATTCAAATATTTGTGTAAGATGATGTTAATTGCCTTCATATCAATATTCAGGGTTGCTTGAATATTTCCTACAGTAACATGACGATCCTTTTCATTCAAGTCCCGATCAAAGCACGACATTCTGGTAGGTAACAGCGGTTTTTTGCTTTGGAACTGAAAACGTGTTACAAGGAAAATGATGAACATGACCTGCTCTTAAATATCTGATTTACTAATTCTTTACGCCTTAAGCTACATATATCGCAACCTCTTTGTTCAATTATATGTAATAATACAACCTGGTAAGTCCCTAGAAGATCCTGGAAGCTACATACATATAGCTCCCTTATCTGTTCGCTACAAACTTCTAGAACAGCTTATCTACAATAGAGTAGCGCCCACCGTCAACGAGATTATTAATAAGGAGCAAGACGATTTCAGAACTGGCAGGAACTGTTGTGACCAAGTCTTGGCGTTAGCAACGCATTTCGAAACAGGTTTTAAGAGGGCCATAAATCATCCGCTGCCTTGGTCGATCTCTTCAATGCCTCTAACACAGTCTGGAAGAGTGGAATGATTTTCAAATTTCAAAACATCATCCCATTTGCATCCCATCATCGCAGGCTGGCTAAACAATCGAACTGGTAATGACAAAGCCTTCAAGAATGGGTCTTCCTCAAGGCTCGGTCCTGGTTCCTCTAATGTTCATTTACACCAATGATCTTCCACTCACAAAATCACGAAAATCTCTATATGGAGATCACGCGGTTTTATGCTCTCAATCCAAGAACTTAGGAGATAAAAATTTGCAAGCTTTAGACGAATATTATAAGAACTAGCGTGGGGCCTACAAACAAACCCTTGAAAATCCGAATCTTGTGCGTAACAAATAAGCCAATAGAGAGCTGTATCTTGAATTTGATGGTGATCGGATCAACTTTAAATATCTGGGCATAACGTTAGACCGATATCTGACATTCGAGCAGCACCTCTATAAAACTAGTCAGAAGTGAAGATATTCAGGTTAACGATAAAATGAGGATCGTCACTGGTACTGTTAGATCCACTCCTAGTCCCCAGTTATCAATTCTTTCCATTATTTCCCCGCCGGATATCAAACGTCTCGCTGCAGCACAGAATGAATGAGTTAAGGTTTCGAACAGCATTGATCTTCCCATACACGATGATCTGGAAGTATCCCTAGAACCCAACTGAAATCCATGAGATCGATTTGGCAAGATACAGAAATTCAGCATCCCATCAATTTGAATTATTGCTGGATAGCCCTCCTTGGACAACACTCTGACTTGAGGAATAGAGATTTAATTTCTAATCCTTCAGAATCTCTGTCAGGAATAACCCTCCCAGGTAGGAAATGGTCTAAATTAAATACGTTCCATACAGGAAACAGAAGGTGCAACTCAATACTATATAAACGAAAACTGGTAGATACTAGCCTCTGCGACTGCGGAAATGTGGAATAAACTCCTGCATTTCTGGATTGGTTGCAAAATGTAGATATTAGTGTATAGTGATGTATTGCTGATGTATTATTTTGGGTGCTTTCACTCGTTGCTTTCGTATGCGACTATTGCATGGGGATCATCGTCTGATTTGAACAGGGTTTTTGTGGTGCAAAAGCGCGCAATACGTATAATGAATGGCGTGGGTTGTCGAACTAGTTGTAGACCATACTTCACCTCAATGGGAATTTTACCACTACCATGTGTCTACATAATGCAGCTGATAATGTATGCAAAGGTAAACCTGAGAAGCATGCCAAAGATAAGCGGTTACCACACATATGTGACAAGAAATAGTTCTGTGTTAGAAATACCTAAATACAGATTATCTTTTTATGAAAGAAATCCTTGGTATTTATCATTCACTAACAGAGTTTTTGAATGATCAACTAAGCTAATTCATTATTTATTATATTATTGTATTGTATGTTTTATATATTGTTGTTCTTGTGATTGATTTAGAGCAATGGTCTGTTTTATTTTATTTTCTATTGACATACTTGGTATACTAATACATGTATTATTTTATGCTGTGTAAATATTGGACTTGTCCCATACCACTATTGTGGTCGAGAGGATTAATAAAGATGAATATGAATATGAATATAAATTAGTTTTATGACCCTTTTTTGTCATAAGAGTGATTTATACATTAATATCTAAATTTCGACTTCGCTTCTCATACGAATTAAATAAGTACATTACATGAGCTTTTGTGTAAATGAATTCTTAAACTTTGTAGTTGAAAAGCAGTCAAGAATATTTTTCCAATGTCACTGCTATTAAACTTGTAAGTAACTGGGTCATAACGCCATACAAAATCTGAATCATAATATCATGACGTGACAGAGAGGCTCGGCGGAAAGACAGCAGGTCGCGTAAAAATATTGGCATTGACTAAGTTAGAAAGCCAAAGAGAAACTCAAATAAACTCATCTGTGGATTAAGGTATTCATTTTGTGTAGTTAAGCAAATTATTAGAAAGCATTTAAAATATATTTATTTGTAATTTCATCAAAATCGTTTTTTTAAAGAATATTCATTCATATGCTCATATTCAATACGCATACAAAATATGTTGTTTAATAGAAGCATTCAATAGTTATAGCTTGCAATGATATTACTTTGTACCTGCATATAATTAATAAAAATATTTTAGAATGCGCGAGTATAATCGGAAATTTATGTATTACCCATAAAATAAGAAGCGATTAAAGTCGTTAAAGAAGTGGTTTTGTATAATTTTAATAGCTCGTAATCGGATTTAATTATAATCTGTACCAATTTATAAATTACATTCACAAGATGTTTTATGCATTATGAGATTAAATGATTTAAGTTAATTCCAAACGTTCATAATTTCAAAATAATTAAGCATTTAATAGTAATATTAGATAGTTTACGTAAATTGCATTATTCCTCGTAATATTGAAAATATACAGGTCAGTACTGGTCACTAGTAAAGAAACAGCTTGTGCATAAAAAATGGACATTTTAAAAATCAGTGCTAAAAATATGAGTAACAAATTAATGAAATTAATGGAGATGTCATGTTTTAAGTAGTTAAGTAGTTGTGGGTATGTTAAAAGTAGATCAAATATAATCTACTTTATATGAATTTATTTAGGCCATCGTAACAAATTTACAAATTCAAATGTATTATTAGAAAGGCTTTTAGATCTTTCAGAATTAAATAATTTGTTTGATTATTGGATACTACTTACTAAATTCGAAAAATGTGATAATTGCGAGATGACAAGGAAATAGTTCTAATGATATTTAATGACGAACAGAAGGCAAACAGAATTGAATAAATAATATAGTAAATGTATTTCTATCTGAAACAGCTTCTTGTACAATGGGCGCTCCTTCGAAGCGTCCTATCCTGTTCATTGTCTGTACTCGTATGTCTGATATCCACAGATAAGTTGAGTGTAAGTGCTTCATTTGCTTGATATGAATATTTATGAATTTTGCTTATAGCAAACTTGAGCTATGGTTGTCGCAAATTGTTTAATTGTGAATTTACCGTATGTAAGTAAGTAAAAATTCTTGATACACATCAAATTTATCGCCAATTATTGAGGATTTGTCACCAAATTAAGTGAGATCAGCTATGCATTTATAATAAACAAATATATTGGTGTGTATTTTATTTGTTGTGAGTAAAGTACGTAATTATTGTGTGGATTGTCACTCAAGCATATTTCTCTTTAGACTCTTTACTATAGTTTGTGTATCTCAGGGCTATATTTTTCGGGCTCTACTTAACTAGGCCTAGCATTCAATGTAAATGTAAAGAAATAATACTAATAATAATAATAAAACGTGAATTGTTAAAATTCTTTTATTATATATTTGTATTTTCGCAATTATTTATTTAAATCTCAAGATATCTCATTTGTTTAAACTAAAAACCTAATTGTTCTCATACTAAAGTTTTATGAGAATTATTAGTAAAACGCACATATATTTTCGTCTTTCTTTCAGATTTTTATTAAATCTTTACTAAATACTACCCTCAGGTATTTTACTTAACCAAGGATATTAACCCTCCGAACGTTAAGCTAGGACTGGCTTGACTCTTAGAATATGGATATCTTGATTCTACTGATATTTTGTTTCTAAAAAAAGTCATTTAAGGGTCCCGATTTCCTTCAGAAAAACGCGTCTATGACCATACTGTATATCGCTTTCCTTTATGCCTATCGATAAATCTTTCCAAATTACTTGTGGAAATATATTTTCCCTATACGCCTACTTAGATATCTTGCACTCACACTGGTGTATTTACTGTTAATTAGTTGAAATTAATAATATACACATGCTTTAAATTATCTGAACGTAGAATGAATCTTGAGGCTGTTTCGCCCTCATATATTCAGTACTTTTTGCATTTAATTTCAATTTTTCTTTATTTTTGTACGTTACTTCCATTTTAACCCTCGTATAAATTATCCTACTGTATGGAAATACACGTTTTATTACTTTATTTGAATTTCCTTTTCCTACTTTTTTCTTCTTTCTTGCCTACCGTCTTTTGTTAGATGTTTGTTTTCTTCCTTTTTCCTATCATTTATGTGTTTCAGACAGGCACATTTCTAAACTTCTTTTATTTTATTATCGCAGATTGCACATTCTGATGCATCTGCCTTTACTTTTTTACTGTAGTTTTGACACTTGCTTTGTTTATATTTATATATTTCTTATTTATGATCGTAAGTAATTGCCATTGCTACTACCAATATTCCTAAATATAATTAGTATTTACTACAGTCGTTTATTGTTTTTCCAGGTTGCACTATTTTGTTGTTTATACAATATACATATATGTATATATATATATTGATGTAGGTCAAGCCTACACCTAAGAATGCCTCAGTTAGCAAAAGATAGAATTTTAAGGTATATATGTAATCTTTAGAATAATTAAAAAATATTAAAACTGAATTCTTCATATGTAATATCAATAAAGTTGATTTCGCGTATTTAATTGTTTTAAATTCATTCTCATATTTGCTTATTTTTATCTTTTCATTTGCATAAGTCATTTTACTCCGATATCTTGTATTTCCAAAGATATTTCAACTTAATTGATTAATAATAAATGACGCCATTTATTTAGGCGACACTGTACTAATTTAAAATAATTACAGCGGGAATTATCCCTACTATAAAATTAGCATTATATACAATTATCAACATTCACACGTCAAACATGTACTCACTAACATAAACTATATAATTTATATTAAGCATATGTATATTTAAAATGATTAAATTGTCATTTTCATTATAATAAAACGTCGAGATTATAAAAATACATACAGTTGAACGAATTAGAAGTTAGGATTGAGAACAAATGAGAGTTGGCGTCACTAGAAAATTCTTCATTAAAAACACCTCGACGTATTTTAAGTGCCTCTCTGCAAATTAAAAGAAAAAGCATTAATAAATCTAAAAAAACCATACGTTAAATCTAGTCAAACCTGACCAGTATATCCAGCTCCTGTTTAACGCGTTTTGCGAGTCCAGGCGGTAACCGGTGTCCAAGAAAACGAAAATTACATTTCACTGGGAAGCCGGCCGTTAGATCGAACAACCAGCGGGGGACGCCATCCGATTGCCCGTTCATACCTGTATCCTGCATTCACGGATCTACCAGCCAAATCTAGAATAATTAAGTCCTGTCCATATCCACATAAGTATTTTTTTAATCATCCTACGAGTTTTTTTGAAAATGATAAATTAATTTATTTAAACACATGAAACCAGTATCAAATTAGTTTTAATAATTATAACCTATGTTGCATATTAATATTAATTTAATTAAAACTAAGTCACGAAGAATACAGTTTCCTGTTAAATAATTAAAAGTAGATAATAGAATTATGTTAGCGTTCAGCTTTATTCATGTCACATTTATTTTGTTGTGTTGTTTAACCTAAATTTTATTTCATATTTATTTAATCACGTGACATGATACACTTTATATATTCCTAATTTAATTAATTTATTCACTTACCTGTTCTTTCTTTGCAATCACTTCATTAAAGCCTTTAATATTAGTCCTTATCTCACTCGTTTTATTTCGTAGTTTTGAATATAAAAATACCATTATTAATTGCATTGGCATCAGCTGATTTTGTAAGTGTCCTATTGCAGTCACCGAACCTACCATTTAAAGGGTATGTTTCTATGCCCAACAACAAGAGTCTAAATTGTTCTTCCTAGCCGGACACATAACAGTAACTTTCGCCCACCCACATACACTTATAAGAAGTTATATACATGAACAGCTGTTTAGGTTAAGTATACTTCGTTATTAACGATTATGTATCTTTGCATCATACGCAAATAATAGATTTAACGTTATACAACCCCATCTATGTGTAACAGTGGATAGCATATTTAATATAGAGATTTATAATTCACATTTTAAAAATCCTATCCTAACAGTTTATTTAAACATTCAATTTTGTAATTATCTTTAAAGCCTATTCAGCGATATATTAATATATATATATATATATATATATATATATATATATATATATATATATATATATATATAGTAAATTCAATTTGTTGGCGATTTAAGGTCTGGTTTTACTTCAATATATATATATATATATATATATATATATATATATATATATATATATATATATAGACTACCAAATACTATCGACCGTACTATAATTTAAAAAATACTTAAAAAAAGTAAAAATTAATTAACGGGTGAGCGGTCTGTCAAGTAAAAAAAACTCCTTTATTTCACTCTATATTTCATCACGGATTTGCTACTTCATCAGGAGTGTAATTGAGAGTTAAAATTCAGCACACAACGACAATAAACAAGTTAAAATTAATCAAATTTAAAACATTAAATTAAGATGATGTTGGTTTATCATCAACCTTTTAAAAACTGTTACTGTAAATTTAAAAGGTTGACGATAAACCAACATCATCTTAATTTAATGTTTTAAATTTGATTAATTTTAACATGTTTAGTGTCGCTGTGTTCTGAATTTTAACTCTCAATTACACTCCTGATGAAGTTACAAATCCGTTATGAAATATAGAGTGAAATAAAGGAGTTTTTTTTTTACTTGACAGACCGCTCACCCATTAATTAATTTTTACTTATATATATATATATATATATATATATATATATATACATATATATATATTTAAGACAGTCCTACATGTTTCGGCCTTTTTCAAGGAATATAAAATATTAATTTACCATAACATACAAAGGTCACGAAATAATTATATATATATATATATATATATATATATATATATATATATATAAATAAGGTAAACTTAATAAGTCGGCGATTAAAGGTCTGGTTTACTTCAGAGTATATATATTTAAAACATCCCTACATGTTTCGGCAATACGCCTTTGTCAAGAGAATATTATATATATTATATTATTTATATTTTGTATTCTCTTGACAAAGGCGTATTGCCGAAACATGTAGGGATGTTTTAAATATATATACTCTGAAGTAAACCAGACTTTTAATCGCCGACTTATTAAGTTTTCCTTCACGAAGATATTATATATATATATATATATATATATATAAGCATATAGTATTAGAAAGAATTTCTTATTTTCTTGGCCGTAATTATAATATAAGATAAAAATAATATTTTTTGGTAGTAGCGGCTGGGTAATTAAAACAACATTTAATTTGACGTTTCGATACTATATATAGTGCAATTTTCAAAAAAGTTCTTGTGGTGTTAATATATTGTGGCGGATTATTTTTATTGTAATATTTTTTGTTGCGCATAATTTATCGATAATTATGCGGAAATATTCATAAAAATAAAAACTTAGTAATAATAAAAACGTAATTGAAAATGTGCATTTTTGTAGGATATAATATGTCTAAATGATAAACTAAACTATATTTATAATATATATATAATTAATATATATATATAATAAATAATATATAAACTATATAAATATATTTATCATTTAGACATATTATTATATCCTACAAAAATGCACATTTTCATATATATATATATATATATATATATATATATATATATATATATATATAATTATCTCAATATCGTAATGGAAAAGTCCTAATGACATTATTTATATTATTTTTTGAGTAATTTATTTATTTATTTCTAATGAAAAACGAAATTTAAAATTAGATATTAGTTTATAAATCATTTTTACGTTTAAAAAAAGGCCATAAAACTAATTTATACGCTAATATCTAAAATTTTCAACCCATTCAGAGCCGCAGGAGTTGCATTGGTCAACTTGTGGATGCCACCAAGGAAACTTCTTCTGGAGCAATCGTTTACTATGTAGGTCATAGTTTATTCCGCAGTCGCAGAGGTAGTATCTGCTAGTTTCCATTTATACAGCACTGAGTTGCTCCTTCCGTTTCCTGTGCGGAACCTATTTAGTTGACACCATTAGAAATTAAATCTATATTCCTCAATTCAGGGTGTTGTTCGACGAGAGCTATCCAGCAATCATTCACATTTGTGGGATGCTGGCTTTCGTATCAACCCAAATCGGTCTCCTAGATTTCAGTTGGGTGCTTGGAACCCTCTATAATAATAATCGAGCGTGCCACTTATGTTGCATATTCAAATGTGCTCCGCGTTTTAGATTAGAAATTATAATTTTGTGTTTTTGTTGTTTTTTATAATGGTACTTTGATTAGCTATTGGTTGGTTCCCGATTTGAGTTGGATTTATTAGTTTGCTTGCTATGGCTCCTTTTTCATCTGCTTTTTTTGTGAAAATGTTTAATTTTTATAACTAAATGTCATTGTAACAATTTTGTTATGTTTTCTTCTTGTTGTTTTGCTTTTAATTCCTTTAGTGAGGGTAAGTGTGGATTACCTCCTCGTGGTACACCCTAGGCAACGTTGAGCTAGTTTAACGGCAAGAAATCAAAACATTAAGAGAAGCGATATTTAACAAAAATGATAACTTTGAAGTAAAATTCTTATTAAATATAAGATAGACCAAACGGTCATATACGAGGATAGTCTAAAAGTAATGCACACATGCTTGTACAGCGCGAATAAAGACAATTATCAAGATCGGGTAAAAATTACATTAAGGTATAATTGTAAAGCTTCGAAATCATATATTTATTTTTCTACATAGTCACCGTTAGGGCTAGGCTAGCATATTTCTCCCAACGTGTAACAAGTTTTTTTTATTCCGACACTGAAAAATTCTTCCGACTTTTCTCGACTTCAAGACTTGACAGTTGCTTTCACCTCATTATTCGAGGTGTAATGGTTACCCTTGAGGCCTCTTTTAAGTAGAGCTGTTTGTTCTCGTCTATGAGATGGCGTGGTACCTATCGTGAACAGATTCTACGGTGTCCCAATTATTCAATAATAAATCCGAAACGTTCCTGGGATATTCCAATATGGTTTGTAATACGCTTTTGAGTGATTCACCAGTCATTTTGAATCAAATCGTCGACGAGTTTGTGATCGTTTATCGTATGTGGCAGTGATCGGACGTCCGTTGCATGTTTTATCAAAAACTTTGGCTTTTCCGAGCTCGCAATCACGAAATTTTATTACCCATCAATTTACAGTAGACCTATCAACACTATCCTCACCATAAACGTCCTTTAAAAGACGAAGAATCTCACTAAGAGTCACTTTTTCAGCAATCAAAAATTTGAAAACAGAACGCTGTTTAACTCACTTTGACATAGCAATCCTGTGCATGTGTATGGAGGGTGCATGTCACTTCCACATTCCACCTGGCGCGCTTCTGAAGGTTATTGTGTTCGCGCTGTGCAAGCATGTGCAGATTACTGTTCAGTCTGCCCTCGTATTTCAAAAAGATATAACATATATTGGCTAAAATTATTTGTAATGGAGTAAAACTTATTCGTTTCAACCAAATTAATAAGTATGTAAGAATAAGATCGTAAATGAAAATACAACCAATTATATATATACTCCTATTATTTTTATTAAATAATTAAAATATTCGCTGAAATTGCCATTTTCAAGGAATCGAATTAAATTATTACGTCAGGTTTACAGTGTCCAAATCAATCTTTCGCATGAGAACTCGCGACTGCAAAGGACAGTTTCAGATGTAGCGACTAGCTTTCCCTTTCCACACATTCACAGTTAATTGCCGGTTAAACCGGAAACTCAAACCGTATTGTTCCGGTAATTGAGACGGACATGAGTTTGAGTCCTTCCGAACGACAATTTGGTAGATATGACTTGTGTCGTGTTGACTTGACCAATCAACAACATAGATGTTTTTATTGCCCCGGAAATTAATTGAGATGATTTACGAGAACACACTATACAAGGATTAAATGGTATAAGAATTATTGCATATCTGCATCAATATATAGTTATAAATGGA
This sequence comes from Melolontha melolontha, assembly GCA_935421215.2. NCBI lineage: Eukaryota > Metazoa > Arthropoda > Insecta > Coleoptera > Scarabaeidae > Melolontha > Melolontha melolontha. The sequence continues at coordinate 119,126,505 of OW285235.1, forward strand.
CACTACTTACTTTTTTTACATTTATATTTATTGAATCACATTTGCTTGTGTCCATTTTTTTTACTCCATAAATATATTTTATGCTTTTACTTATTATTGCATAAAATTAATAACTTTCTGAATATTGACTATACGTATCGTGCATAAAAAATATTTAAAATTTGTAACATTAGCTTAAGTGAATGTTACACAAAAAACGCGAATGCAACTGACATAGTAAAACCATTACAATAATCAATAAATTATTTACTATTCATACCCGATATATTTCATATGCGCATTTATATATATATATATATATATATATATATATATATATATATATATATATATATATATATATATATATATATATATATATATATATATATATATATATATAATTGCAAATGATTATTTTATTTTGTTATTACTTAGTTAAATAGTTTATGATTTGAGGTATTTTTATTCAATACAGTAGAACTTAAACTTGTAATTAAAGAAGTCTAAAAATAGTTTTGTATATAATTAATTTGTAATTGCTGAATTATTTTCCAATTTATACTGAAAATTTGTCTCCTCATAAAAGAATTATCTAGTAAAATAAATACATGAAATATAAAATTAGTTACATATCTTACAGTAAGACCAGATTGAAGAAAAAGAATTCTCTAGTTATGAACAGGAGATTCAAGAGGGCTCATTGGAATTGAAATATGTTCTTTTACTACAATATAAACATAATTGAAACTAAGTTACTATTTCACTATCTTCAACAGTATTTAGAAATTGAATCCTATTTGTAAAAATTATTCAGATTCAATAATTAATAAAATAAATATTAATAAAATTTTATCATTCGCCTACACTGTTAATGCTTAGATGCACAATTTATTTTCACCATTGATTTATGAAACAGAAATAAGAAAAACACCCTAACCACAATATGTAACAATAAATACTATATACGAATTTCGGCAACTAAATTGCCATCTTCAGTAGAATAACCTTAAAACTGAAACAAAAGAGTGTTAAACGTAGCGTTTTTGGCTAAGGTAAACCTTAGAAGATATGCTCTTCACCAAATCGCCAGTGGGATGACACTAAATTCCTAACAGCGAAATAAATACTTATATACTACTTAAACCTAGCGTGAAGTTTAGGGAACCGTGAAGCGTGAATACATGAAGCGTAAAAATAATGCTATTGTCACAATAAGGTATACAAACTGGCTGAGGGATTGGTCCATTGTCAGAATTCATTAATTTATTCTTATTTCTATATATATAAATACTTTCATAACTATCCAATTCTCTATAATTATTAACAGTTTTAATCAAATTAAGGTTATGTGCCGGCACAGAATGACCTGTGTTCCAAATATGTCGGGCAACGCTAGATTTTTCGGGTCTGTTGAATCTAAAGTGGGAAATATGTTCCTTGTAACTATTTGAAATTGAACGTCTAGTTTGGCCGATATATTTTTGGCTGCAACCGTTACAATTAATTTCATATATACCAGATTTATGTTCTACCTCAATTTTGTCCTTGGTGTGATTTTAATGAGTTACTTGATTTGAACGCTATTCGAAGAGAATGGTTTTTTAAGATAGCGTTCAGATTTCTAGAGGCTGAATGGTAAGGTAAACAAACAAATTTCTCACCTCGGTCTTTTTGAGGTAGTAAGCTAGTGGTATCATAAATAAGTTTCCTAAGCCTATGTTTCTTAATTAGGTTGGTTATTATTTTCGAATCGAAACCATTGTATGCAGCGATGCTTCTGATTAATCTAAGTTCTTTTTCATATCTATCCTTTGTAAGCGGGAAACTTAACAACCGATGGATAAGAAAATTAAAGGATGCCATTTTTTGTTGGAAACTGTGATTTGAATCCGCGGTTATAAACTTGTTCACATTGGTGTCTTTTCGGTAAATATCTATTTCTAAGTTATTATTATTCTTAATTACTAAAACATCTAAAAATGGTATTTGTACCTGGTTTTCTTTTTCTATAGTGAATTTAATTGTAGGGAATTTCGAATTTAATTGTTTAAATCTAGTTGGTCATTTAACTAGATTTAAAACAACTCCCCTCTACTAAATTTAAGATTGTAAAAATTTTTCCACCACCATTTCCCCAATAATTTTCACATAAATATTCAAACTTGTATTGTATATGTATCAGAATAATTGAAACATACATGAGTAGGTAAACCCCACCAGTTTTGTATAATACAAAGGTATTTTTAATAATATAAAATATTATTAAAATTATCTTCACACCAGATTTTTAATAATATTTTATATTATTAAAAATACCTTTGTATTGTATTGTATATATTCAGTATTTCATCCACTTGATGAAGCCATTGTATGGCGAAACAATATTGTAGTGGTATTTACAATAAAAGAATTTTTGAAACTAGAAGTTTAATTACTTATTTCTTAGCGTTATAATGAAGTTTCAACAAGTATGTCCTTCGTCAATTAACTATTTAAAACATACGCATATCATGTCCGCATAGATAATGTATTATAGGTGTACTGTGTTGATTGTACTTACGGAAAGAGCAATCATTCATAAATTATACAAAATCCTGACGATAGTAATAAAAAAGAGGTTGCAATCCATTGCAGAAGATCTGATAGGACAATCTCATGCTGCATTTAGAAAACGAAGAGGAATAATTGGCCAGATTTTCACAATAAAGGAAGTGTTAACTTCATGTTATGAATACAATGCCCTGCATTCGTAATTTTCTCGAAATTTCAAAAAGCCTTGGCTCTGTCTTCACAAGAAAACTAATATTAACAATAAACGAATTTGCAGTTCCATCGAAGGTATGAATTTAGTAAAAATTACGATAAAAAAGTTCCAGCAGTATCCAGATCGGAGAAGGGTCCTCAGAAGACTTCGATATTGTGACTGGACTCAGACAAGGGGCTCTCCTATCGACGATGCTGTTCAATCTGGTTTTAGAAAACATTATAAGAGACAGCAAACTTAATGGAGAAAGACACTTGATGAACAAAAGTCATCAGGTCATTTACTACGCAGATGACATGGCGATAATAGCAAGAAAGGAACATCAATTTATAAAAATAACAAAAAGGTTGATAGAAGCGGCGTGCAAGATGGATTTGGAGATAAATCAGAAGAAAATCAAAATAATAAGAATTGAGAGGCAACATAACGAGAGATGCTGTAAAGTAAGGACCCAAGAAGGAACTTTGAAAACAGCCAGATACGAAGAAGAAAAAGAAATGGAAATGAGAGTAACAAAAGCCAATAAAAGTGCAGGAATAGTAAACCACCTAATCAGGTCAAAGAATCTATCAAGAAAAACGAAATTCAGAATTTATAAAACTATTTTAAGATCAACATTTCCATATAGCTGTGAGACATGGGTATTAAATAAAAATCAGAAAGAAAGGGTAACGAGATGGGTGAGAAGAATTCTGAGATGAATCCTTAGACGAAAGAAAGAATGTTACATAAGAGGAACGAACGAAGAAGTATATGACATATATCGAGAACACAAAATAGGCAAAGTAATAATGGCTGGGAGACTGAGGTGGCTGGGGCACTTGGAAAAAATGACGGATGATAGGATACCACAACAAATAGGGTGGAGAGAGTCGGTCGGTAAGAAGAAAAGAGGAAACCCTAGAAAAATATGGAGGGAAGCAGTGTTAGAAAACCCAAGAGAAAAAAAGTGCGGTAAACTGGAAGATAAAAGCGGAAGATTGGTCTATGAGAGAACAACTCTAGGCCTGAAGAAACCATTAAGCTATACTATATATATATATATATATATATATATATATATATATATATATATATATATATGGTAGATTTAGATATTCGGCGATTTAAGGTCTATTTTACTTTAATATGTATATATTCAAAATAATCTCTTACATGTTTCGGTAAATATTACCTTTATCAAGGAATTATAAGACAGTAAATTGATGTCAAAGTTATACATATTGCAGTGAATTGTGATGTTGATTGCTTATATAACTTTGGTTCACAATACACAATAGCTTTGCCGGTCTATCTCAGTCGGGTCGCCTTCCAGAAGCTCTTTAATCTACAGATTTACCCTCGTAGGGTACGTCGCACAAGAATAAAAACAAAAGGTATTAGGAAAACAAACAAAGATTCAACCCTCAATATCTTTATCCCATAAAAAATAAAAAGAAAAAATAAAACTAAACTTTATAAAGTATAAAGTCGAACTGAAACATCTATAATGAGTCAGGGGGTGAGGAAAACTTTGATACTAAATGAAAGCAAAAGGTAAAAACCTCACCAACTTGACCGCGAGCAAATTACAAATTAAATATTTAGAAAAAGCTATCAGATGTTATCAATTACGTTATCCCAATATCAAACGTCAAATAGAAAACTATCTATATTCACACGCAATCTAAATTTTAAATCATGCGCACATTAACATGATATAAATAAATTTTTCCACCTTCTAACCTTCTAGAACATTTTATTTAAAAAAAAATTACTTCCAAAAAATCTGATAACTTTTCTTAATATTTCTCTGATTACAAAAATATTTTATAAACTAAAAATTAATGATTTTACTGAGCTCAACAATGTTATAAAATTATTTCTAAATACATAAATATATATTAACAGAAATATACATACATTAATTAATGTAGCCACTTCACAAAAAAACTATTACGAGAGAGACTACAGATGGGTCATTCAAATCAAAATTACAAGTATAAAAGACTCGTAATAAATCGAGAATTAACTTTAAATACATCAATAAAGCAGCACTAAAACACAAACCGTATTTATCTAAAAATATCTCAATAAAAAGAAGTTCTATTCAGCAGAAAAAAAAACTAGACCTATCTGTTTGATGACTGGTAAATCTCTGAATCTCCTACTTCCCGGAAACAGCATCACAGCCCTACCTAACATAGATAAAAAAAGCTACAATATGAAAATACTTCCACTCCACCCGGACTGCATACATCAAAACTAAACTCGCAAGATATACAAGCGTGGACATAAATATACATTAAAATAAAATATACATAAAATATAAAATATCCTCAAATATTTCTCTGGAATAAAATACACATAAATATATTGTCTTTTATAGTTTCTATTAATTTCTTTCTTCGGGGAAATATCCACGGCATCTCCCCAAAATTATTCGAATTCATTTCTAAGCTTTGTTCAAGGATAATTTTCCGCACTAGCACAAACGACAGTATCGCACTCTGTCATGTTCCCCGCACTAACATGTTGCATAGCTGTCCAGCAGGGTCATCCTCCTCCTGGTGCAACGGTGCAGCGAACAACTACAGCATCTCCATATAAATTTTTTATAAATTTTCAAACAGCAATGTCATATTAACTTTTGACATTTTATTGCTTATGTCATTTTGGCTTGACATAATTTAATAGGTTTTTCGTTACACACATCGTAGACGAAAGAACACGCCGAAGTAACAGTCATCATCGAAAATATACTCGAGCTCTTCCTCGATTTCCTGGACATGGATGTCTCCATTGAATTTCATAAATAGAAGAAAAGCATAATATCAAAATCTCATACATCAAATCATCATCATAATCAAAATCATAACCATTAATCAACAACAACAACAATAAACCCATATCATCATTACATTTTCTTATTACTAACTTTTCCCATAAACAAATCTTCCTACCATAACTTTAATTCCTTCTTTTTCTTCTTCCTCTAAGGACTCCTGGACCCATTTCATTTTTTTCATTAATTATTATTTTAATTTTTTTCTAATACATCAATTCCCATATAGTGAACTTTTATATTCGCAGATAATTTCATTTACTTCCAACATCATCAACAACAACTTTTATTATTAAACTCATCCCGTATATTCAAACTTGCTTAATCCTTATCATTACCTTCTTAATATAATCCAAAACCCGTCAACCATCATATTCAAAAATCATAATCATATTCCTTTAACATGCCAACATTTCGTTTAATATATTCATTATCACCATAATTTTTATTTCAATATATATATATATATATATATATATATATATATATATATATATATATATATATATATATCTATATTTCATCCAAACTTTTTATAATCGTAGCTACTATAATAACGTACTTTTTCATTATCGACGAATTTTTATAAACTTTTTCCATTCAATAAATATTTATTTCATTTTCTTCTTCCATAAAAATACATCATACAATTTTTTTATATCCTCGACGAATTTCATAAAACAAATTTTTATTTTCATATACTTTTTCTATAACCATAATTATCAAAATACTTTATGAGTCTTCTCGAATACTTTTTCTAGTACTAATACAATCTTCTTACCATCTACTACCATCTCATCTTCATACCATACTTTAATTTCAATATACATCCTACATTATATTTATTTCAAAATCATAAATCATATCCAATAACTTTTCCAAAATTTTAAATTCTCTATTACATCGAATTCCAATTATTTATATCAAAGGCAAAACCCGTATTCTCGCACAATCAATTTTTTTCAATAGTTTACAACATTTATGATTTTATGTTGGGCGTATCTAAAATATCCGACTGTATATACGTTTTGACTTATTTTAATTTTTACCTTTATTTTTATATTAAACGTGGGTCTAATTATCATAAATCTAGTACCCTTATAATTCATACTTTTCAAAATATTTTGTTTTATAAGATCGTTGTTGACATGACTGTATTTTTCATAATTTGATAAACAATTGTGTTTTAGAATATAATTACAGGAATCGTTGTATTTATTTTCTATATGATTATTTCTACTATAACTACAAATTCTGTTTGGAGAAGCCAATTTACTTTTATTTTCTATTTGTTCATCATTAATAGTATTAATGACAACTGCCTGATTTATTTCTTCATTTACGTTTCTATTTAATTCATTTATCATCTCAACATCATTACTTTTAATCATTCGACATTTTAAATTAGAATTTCTTCTAATTATATCTAACTCTCTTATTTCCTTAGTTTTAAAATTAATTTTATTTAATATAAACTCTTTTCTTACCCCTATTTGATTATTTATTCCTCCAACTTCATCATTGACTCCTTCTTTAACTATATCTTCCTTAATTTTGACCTCGTCAGGCACCATGTCCTCCAAGGTTACAACCTCATCCTCAAGACCATTTCCTATCTCCTGGAGCTTATATTCTTCCCCAGGCACCTTCTCCAAACTAGCTTTCATCACTTCCTCATTCTCTCTTCTAATTTGTTTCATTTCTTCTTTTATTTGTTTTACCTCATGTACTACTTGCAATTCCTTCATTATAACTTCTTTATCTTGATCCCCATCTAACGCCATTACACTATCCAGCATTCTATTCACCTTTTCCATCTTTCTTTCCATTCTTTCTTCCATATCTTTCATCATCATTTGTTGTTGCTTCCACATAATTTGTATCATGTCCATAATCATTTGACTGCTTTCCTCATTGTGTCCTCCTTCATGCATGTAACCAGCATTACCTATTCTTTGTTCTATATCTGACTTATTTTCCATTTTTAAAATTTATTTTAATTAATTATAATTTTGCTTATAATTTTTCTTCGTTCGCTTTTCGTTGGTTTTCCATAAATATCGCTCTATCCACGTTGGATTTCCATCAAATGTACTTTTGATTCTTCTAAATTAGACTCATGTTGGGCGCCATAAATGTGCAGTGAATTGTGATGTTGATTGCTTATATAACTTTGGTTCACAATACGCAATAGCTTTGCCGGTCTATCTCAGTCGGGTCGCCTTCCAGAAGCTCTTTAATCTACAGATTTACCCTCGTAGGGTACGTCGCACAAGAATAAAAACAAAAGGTATTAGGAAAACAAACAAAGATTCAACCCTCAATATCTTTATCCCATAAAAAATAAAAAGAAAAAAAAAACTAGACTTTATAAAGTATAAAGTCGAACTGAAACATCTATAATGAGTCAGGGGGTGAGGAAAACTTTGATACTAAATGAAAGCAAAAGGTAAAAACCTCACCAACTTGACAGCGAGCAAATTACAAATTAAATATTTAGAAAAAACTATCAGATGTTATCAATTACGTTATCCCAATATCAAACGTCAAATAGAAAACTATCTATATTCACACGCAATCTAAATTTTAAATCATGCGCACATTAACATGATATAAATAAATTTTCCCACCATCTAACCTTCTACAACATTTTATTTCAAAAAAAATTACTTCCAAAAAATCTGATAACTTTTCTTAATATTTCTCTGATTACAAAAATATTTTATAAACTAAAAATTAATGATTTTACTGAGCTCAACAATGTTATAAAATTATTTCTAAATACATAAATATATATTAACAGAAATATACATACATTAATTAATGTAGCCACTTCACAAAAAAACTATTACGAGAGAGACTACAGATGGGTCATTCAAATCAAAATTGCAAGTATAAAAAGACTCGTAATAAATCGAGAATTAACTTTAAATACATCAATAAAGCAGCACTAAAACACAAACCGTATTTATCTAAAAATATCTGAATAAAAAGAAGTTCTATTCAGCAGAAAAAAACTAGACCTATCTGTTTGATGACTGGTAAATCTCTGAATCTCCTACTTCCCGGAAACAGCATCACAGCCCTACCTAACATAGATAAAAAAAGCTACAATATGAAAATACTTCCACTCCACCCGGACTGCATACATCAAAACTAAACTCGCAAGATATACAAGCGTGGACATAAATATACATTAAAATAAAATATACATAAAATATAAAATATCCTCAAATATTTCTCTGGAATAAAATACACATAAATATATTGTCTTTTATAGTTTCTTTTAATTTCTTTCTTCGGGGAAAAATCCACGGCAATATGTATATAAATTTGACATTATTGATGATTTTAAAGAATTATTCTCCTCAATATGTCTATAATGCTAACGAAACAGGTCTTTATTACCGTGCCATGTCAAATAAGACATTTGCATTAAAAAATGTGAATGGTGCTGGAAAGAAGACAGCAAAACAAGGTTTGACTATTTTACTGTGTGCAAATATGGAAGGTGAGAAAGAAAATCCATTAATTAAGATCCGGGAAAAAGTAAAAATCACTACTATCATGTCGACAAATTACCCTTAGAATGGGTTTCTAACAAAAAAGCTTGGATGACAACAGAAATTATAATAAGATGGCTCCATAAATTTGCCTGCGACAAACACCATTTCGCATTGTCAGCCCTTAGATCAAGAAATAATTCAGAATTCCAAATCGACATACCGAAATTTTTTGATTGAAACGGTAGAACCGTTTATTAACAGTGAATGTGATTTTTAAAATTCTGAAAAACATAAAATTAGCCAATGCATTTATATGTATTACAGCTGTTTGGAAAAAGGTATCTCCTGCTACAGTTAAGAAATGTTTTTCCAAGACCGAATTCTCCGATGTTATGCATGAAGATATGAGTTCTGATGAAGAAAACGAAGCATCCTTTACCCAACTCTCTCTTACAGTTCGTAACGTAATTGTGCAATAATGTGTTACGTGTTTGAATATACGTCATTATTTCGTCGCCAATTAGCGTGTTACTTTATTTTATTCTACTCTATTAATTGTGAACCTACCTGTATATTCATCCGCTTACGTTCATATATCTGCAAAAATGATTACGTATTAATTTTTTCGTTGCTTTCCCCACTCTGTCTGCCGATCGCGAAGATTCAATCGAGCGAAGCTGCTGTAAGACCGTCACCGTTAACGAGAAGCCGCTCTCTAGCTTTCGTTCAACCCGTGCTAGCTAATTTGTAGGGATTAATTGTTCTCTTTATGTAAAGTATCGCTCGTAGCTTCCTATCTTCAGGGATTTTTTTAGCAATACGTTATTTTAATTGAAAACAATTGAAACCCGTGGGGGTCTTTTTCAAATGAGAAGCTAATCGTTTTACACTAACAAGATATACTTGTGTTATAAAAAATCATCCGAACAAATCTGAAGTTTTTTGGCCTGTGCAATCGTCGTACTCCAGGTCGTTGTAATATTCACGTTGCTTTTCCAGGCCCACCGTAGGAATTTTACCGTGACCTGCAACCAAGGACAAGCAATCAAAGTTAATTCACACTAGCTAAGATTTTAAATTGATTCAGCATTCTCTTATTTAACTTTATCACCGTCGGTTTATTTAAGTTCTTTTTTTTGTTACACGCTACACACGTAATTTACACGAGCAAAAGATATCATAATTTAGCTAGTAAATAATATTCAAATATGTATGAAAATATTAAGATTTAGTTTTCTCTATATATATTCAATTTTTCTTTATTTTTTGTTACTACGTAATTTTCAGTATCATTTCATTCGTTCCTTTTTTTTCCTTAATATTATAAAACCGTCAACATTAGTTTAATTTATTTCTAATATTCAACTTTATTAATTTTCACTTAGTTTATTTTTAATATATAACAAAAACCTCCAGACATATACCAGGTCTGCACATTAGATCTGGATTCCAATTTTGTTTGAATAACTGTGAACCAGAAAAATTCGTATTTGGATGGGGTATAATAATTTTCTGGGTGTAGTATCCAGCTTGTGAATTAGTTTCTACGTAATCGCATTTGCTTTTTTTTCTTTTTTTCTTATTATTTAGACTTCGCTACAGATAAGATAAAGAGCTATATTAAATACATATTTCCTTTTGCTATTTTATTATTTCATTTTCATCGGTTTAGCTTTTATTGTTTTGTCAATCTAAATAAAGCGTAGACTAGTTGCTGCGTGGCTTTCCTGTATTTTGTGATCTCATTTTGGCTTTTTTTCCTTTAGGCTTTTTAGTACCTCTGGGTCTCCCATTCCTGGGCTGAGGCTTTGTAGCCGGGTGGGCCGCTAGACGTTGGCAGGAGCGGGTAGGTGGGGCAATACACGTCGCCCTTTTTCCCTCTTCTTCTTTTTTTACTTTTTTATCGTTATGGTATTTTGCACCGAAGCAAATGATGAACGGCTCTGATAATAGTGATGTGGACGAATGCTAAACTCCAAAATCTACTTAATCTAGTATGAGCGCAAAATTAGCAGACATACCGAATTATTTATTGTGCAGTAACAATGAAGAAATTTTTATGGATGTTTCTTCAATTTTACTACCATGTGAAGCTGTAGTTTTTCAATCGAAGCTAAAAAAATTAAAGCATATAAAGATTGAACCATACTTTAAAAAAGCTTAACAAATTATGTATTTTCCTATTAATATGTTGTAATAACATGTATAAATAATGAAGATATTGCTATGAATTGTGATTTTGAAATTTGCTTATTCATAATTCTTGACAAATCTATCCAGCTAGGATACTCAGTCGGTTTACTTTCAAAATGGTACTGCTTAGATTAATTTAGTTGAGCGTCACTCAAAATTTATTTAAAAAAAATAGTAATATTTTTAAGTTACTTGTTTTCTTGAAATAAGGTTCAATAATAATAAACACAATAAAATTTAAATGAAACTTTAATACAAAAATTAAAAAAACATTTTATCTTTATTAAGTATAAAGATTAATATTGCCTCATTTAACAATATTATTAAGGTAAAAATAACGCATGGAAGTGACCGCAGCATGCGATCAAAAACCTTAATGACTTCCGATCAAAATTAAAACTAATAAATTACAAAAATGCTTTTTAATTTTTCCCACAAGAAAAAAAATCAAAATAAACTATTTTACAGACCGAAACAAACTCTAAAGCATGTGCAACCACATGTAAAAAAATATGCCCTTGATATCCCAAGCATACTAAAATTTTACATTTACAGAAATGTTTTTTATACCAGAAATTTTAAAAAACCTTCTTTGTCATTTATATAAAATAACTAAGATTAAATTTCAGAACGATAATAATAATACAATAGAAAAATTACAATATTCAATTCGTTCAATATAAAAATAAGATATCTTTTATAAAATATATTACTTACGTAAAAAATATATATTCATATACTCGAGACACATGAGTAAGAAAGTGCTAAAAATCAATTACGAGATTCACAAATTCATAAATAAATCGGTAATGATATAAGCAAGCACAAAAACACAATTAAATCAAAAAATAAAAACCGAAATTACAAAAACAAAGATAAAGATTTATCTTTAAATAAATACACCTTTCTTACTTCACTCAACACTTGTGTCTGAGTAAAGGTCAAATCAAGCGCGCAGGCTTAGAATATAAAACCAGTTTTTTTCACAAACATAATAAATTTCAAAAAATATACACTCATAAATAATTAAACTTTTCAAAATATTTGTGGGGAAAAGATCATAGCAATATGTATTATCTATAATATTTATATGTATATATTATCTATAATATGTACCTAATGTATGTTTTGTACATATTACATACATTAAAACAGTTTTAATTTTTTGTGTACATATGCGTATTTATATAATATTTACTTTAATTCATAAAATAAAGGAAAAATCATAAGAACCAATTATGTATTTTATTTATAAGGCGCAAAACCTGACAATTACAGCCATCTTTATATAACGGCCAATATTGTCCCTTTTTTTGGTGGCCGTTATTGACAGGTTTTACAGTGTATTTAAACAAAAAAATTCATTTCTGTAGTAAAGCTAAATATTAAAAGTATTTGAAATATAATTGCTTTCTTAATAATTAAATCTGCATTGGCTGTAAGAAAGTTAAAATAATCCATTTATGCTATATTTAGTAATTTCCGTTCCTCAACATTCATAACATAATACATGAATGTGTCGGCAACAGGTTACATTTTTCCGTTTTATATTTTTATCTAGATGTTGGTTGTTTAACTAAGGAATTTAACGACTTCGTGCTTTAAGTTCAAATTTTATATCACGTGCAAACTGCGCGATTAAAATTACGACCGCACATAAAAAACACGTTAATCCTGAAAATAATAAAGGGCTATATAATGACACACTTTATTAAAACCACATGTGGAAGGCAACCCAACAACAACCTCTTCTTATATACAAACCCACACACGCATAGGTCATCATTTAAGCGCCTTCAGACAGTGCTATCGTTCACGATAACCCCTTAAGTAGACGTCTTAAATACTTACAGATAAGATATTTCATATACCCCCAAATTTATACATTAAAACTATAAATACACCACTAGTTTAGAAGTCATTCTAATTTTCTAAACGGATGTATAAAGTGTTTTTGTCAAAATGAATACATGATTTACTGCTAAAAGTTATAACTGTCAACTGTTCACGCATTATGGTGCTTAAATTATGATGATTATCTTAAAGTCAAATCCTACTTTATTATCATGTTATCTTAATAATATCATTTAAGATAAATTAATGTAAAAATAATCCCTACGATAATTGTAGTAAGTTTCAAAGCTTTATTTGTATACCGACACTACACTTTCTTTTATAATTTATATGTTTATTGTGCAAACAAATATGTCCATATGTACGAGCATATTCAATCAATTACAAAAGTTTCAACTACTGATTCTTATTTTTGTCATTTCAGAAAATACTTTGAACTAGAGGAAAAATTTACTTTATGAAAGCTTACCTACATTATTCAAGTACATAAGTGTATGTCCAAACTTTCGCTACGCTATATGTACAGACAATCTATATAAAATTTACTTAGCGCTTAGTTTGATACAAAAGCAGTTATCGTTTTGAAAAGCCCCTTATTTATGTAGGTCTAAGGTACACAGCTTCGAGCAAGTGTGCTTTGCTTGTGATTCTACGGTGTTCTAAAATAATCAGAAATGTAAATATGCAAACGATTAAATGTTCAATAACGCAAGTTTATATCTTATAAATATCTCCCAAACTTACATATTATTAGTATTACTATTATTACATACATGGCTAGACATTCCATCTTAGTTATTGATGCCGACCAATTTCTCCTAGCTTTCATCTTCTCCTCCATCTTGTTATTTAAATAATAATAATAGCCCCGTAACTTCATATACATCCTATATTTTTAATTAATTGCTCCTTCCTTCTCAGCGTAGAGCTTTTGGTCTCAATTGCGGTTTCCATTTTGTTATCTTTCTTTAAAGACTGTATACTTTATATGCAAATTGTATGTTCTAACTATTTCTTTCTTTCTGTCGTTTACTTTATTTATTATCGTACCTAGATATTCGAAAGTTCCCACTTCTTCCATTTTCTTCTGCTTCTTCCCCTTCTATTTTAAACCGTAGCCTGTTCTTCTTTACGAATGTTATTATATCTCGGTAGAAGCCGACACCCAACTTTCGAGCCATCTCTTTTGGGGTCTTCCAGAGATTCTTTTGCCTGCTGGTCTTTGGTCTCGTACAATTCTTATAAGTCTTTCACTTTCAGCTCTTTGAATGTAGTCACTCCATTCTCTCCTTCTCTTTGTTATGAATTTTATTATGTCTATTATACCACACTCGTCTCTGAGTTCTTTATTTCGTACCCGGTCTCTTCTGGTTTTTCCGGCTGTGTCAATTTCTGATGTGCGCAGTAGTTTTTTCGTCCTGCTTGTGTCTGACCGTGTTTCCGCTGTATATGTCATTACCGGTCTGATGATCGTTTTGTAGATCTTCGCTTTCTATTCTTAGATATGTGTTCATCTATATCACGTCCTCGCAAGTATCCTGATATACGCGCTCCCTTCATAACCTGTTGTCTCACTTCCTAATTGTTGTTTCTGTCAATCAACAACTCAATTCCCATATCCTTTACACTCATCACTTGCTCTATTATTTTTTATCCTATTGGCAGTTTGCATCTAATTGGATCGTTAGATATTACTAATGATTTTGTGCTTTCCCTTGAGACTAGTATATTATAAGTTTATGCCGTTGTCGAGAATATGTAGAGAAGTCTCTGGAAGTTCTCTTCTGAGTCCGCGATTAATACCGCGTCATCTGCATAGCATAAGATTGTCAGATTTTTATTACCCATGAGTAAATAAAAAAATAAAGTTTCTTGACAACTTTAATTAATTTGCTCAGTATTCAGAAAGATATTTAGCCGAATACCGTTGTGAATATTTACTTCATCAGTCATGCCAATTCACGTTTGGATTCTGTTGTTTATCTTCCACTACTTTTATCAGCTGTGTTAATGTATGTAAATTGTATGTCTCTTAGTCGTACCCGATCGAATGTCTTCGTTAAGACCACGAAGCACATGAAGGCTGGCGCGTTGAATTCAATCGTTTTTTCGACTATTTGACGTATCACAAATGTGGCATCGACAGTTGACCGATTTGATCTAAAATCCTGTTGCTTTTCTTTCTCGTTTAGATATGGCTTCAGCTTCTCGTGAATTATTTTTGTGAATAGCTTTTGGCTTGAACATAATAAGGTTATTCTCCTATAATTTGCTGGGTCAGGTTTCTCTTCTTTTTTTAATATTGGGACAGTTATGCTGGTCCGCATTTCGATAGTATTCTTCCGCTTTTCAATATGATTTTAAATAGTTCGTTCAGTTCTTTCATCATGGACTCTCCTCCATATTTCAGACATTCATGGATTTTTGTTGCTGTGCGCCGAGTTTACTTTAACTCTTTTTTTTCCTACTTCTTCTTCTCCGGCCCTTTTTACCTAGTTTCTAATCTTCACCCAGGTTTCGTAGGAATTGTTGTCGCTTATAATAAGTGATCTGCTGATGTGGTGTTTTAGTCTTTCTTTATATAAGTATTTGTAGTATCTTGTTGTAGTGATTCTATATTGAATTTTTCTTACTCTCCGGCAATTGTTTTGGGCCTTAGGTATTGGTTCAGTTGTAAGTTGCTCAATGACAATTAATCCTATATTTGCCGAATTGAGCGTTCTTATATCCAAGATGTCCGTTGGGATAAATTTCCAGTATTTCAACCAATCCTGCTTTAGCTCTTTCATGTAAGTAGAGCTCTTTCATGTAAGTAGATTTACTATAATATTATTCCTTACCATTTTGTCATTAAATAAATTTTTAGATTTTTGAAAGAGGTACTATATATAGCCCCTAAACGTTAAATTAAATATTGTTTTATTTACTCGGCCACTACTGCCAAAAAATATTACCTTTATTTCGTATTATAATTAATTAATTAAGAATAATTAAGAAATTCCTTCTAATATATATATATATTAAAATAATAAGCTTTTTTTTTGGTTTAGCGACCTTTATTGAATTTCAATTTATTTAAATAACGACGTTTCGACTTTTTGTGTGTAATTGAGTCTTTTTGAAGTGATTTAGAACTAAAAAAATTACAAAACGAAAGGTAAGAATTATATTTACATTATATGGAAGAGTTAAAATTAAAATAATGATTAGAGTAAAATTATGCACACGGCCAATAAAATAAATAAGAAATAAATTTTAATTTCTTATAAACACTAAATATATATATATATATATATATATATATATATATATATATATAATTCAATTCGTCTATATTCGTATAGACATCAGTTTACATAAAACGAAAAATTTTAAATATATTTCTTCAATAAATTATATATCCAGAATTACTGAATAAATACGGAAATAACATGAAAGAGTTGTTGATGAAGCCTGGCGCCATGTGACAAATTCAACTTCTAAGACTTAATAGTATTTACTTTGAAACGTGTCACTTTCTCTTTTTTTCGCCTTTTTCCTTCCAAAATATTTAAACAGTCGTTGATATTTTGGTAGACACGTTATCGAGCTGTACGCTTAATTAAGTCGGAATGACGTCCAAAAGTCATAAAATGTTTACAGTGCTGTGTAGGTAACGTATCGCCAGAAGAGAAATAAACTTCACTAATTAAACGATAAAATCCAGCCTTTAATTAGTCTCTTTACACTTTTAAAATTCTAGGTAAACTCTTCGTATCGGTGTTTATAAATCAGAGCATATAAAGCGATACACACGACCACAGCTAAACAATTAATACAAATAACATTGTCTGTGGCTTTTTTACGACTTTTAGAAGTTTACGAGAACTCGGTGTGTTCTCTGTGTATTGATGGATCCGTGTGATTAGACCTGAGTGTCGGCATTCCCTAAGATAGGGATTATTTCCCTCCTTAACACAAACGACCAGTTATGCATTTAGAGCAGACAACATTGGATAGACCCGCGAAGAATCTATTGGTCGAACGTAACACAATTCGGAGAACGTGTTGGCTCGAAGCACACATCAATTTTTGATAGAAATCTTCGACGAATCTTACTAGGGTGAGTTTAACATTGATTTTTGTATCCTGCTTTTCCTATATGGCATGGAGCATTGTTCCATGTGAACGTTATTTAACTTTTAACTTCACTTTCGAACACGACAGATTCTTTGAAATTACTTTTAGGAATCAAATTAATTAAGTTCATTGTTATTTCATTTCTCAACAAATATAATTTGTTGGCATTTTGTAACTAAATTTTCACAACTGCAGTTCTATAGCGCATTTAATACTTTTATCGGTTTTGAACTGAACAATGTCTAATAAAAATAATCTAGAGTTTAAAACTAAATAAGAACTTAACGAAACTGGAGCTGTTGCAACAGATTACAATATGATAATTTTTTCATAACAATGAAAAACTGAGGATCTATTAGTCATTATTAGAGTTGTCAGATTTTCCTCACATGCCAGGATCCTACTCAGTATTGTATAAGTTAATATATACGTACGAACGTTTTCAAAACACATCGGGTTTTATAAAGAACACGTGTTCGTATGAAATTACAACTCACCATTTTTGTTAATATATACTGTCCGATAAGATTTAAGTATTAACAAAGAAATGACTTATTGTAAAAGATGTTTACGGAAAGTTTTTTTTTACGAGACGCACCCAGTTATAGATAAGAGATAGTATAGAAGCGACACTAAATAGAAACGTTTTAAGTACCCGTAATGCGCCATCTACTCGGACAAGGGAAAAAGGACTCCTGAAAACAAACCTCAAATTTATAGATTACTAGAAGTATTTATGCATACCCTAATATATATATATATAATTTTTATATAATATAAAAAATTGTTATAAACACACATGGTGATAAATAACAAACATTTTAAAAATTGAAAATATATTTTCCATGCTAATTAATACCTTATAATTAACAACAGATATTTTAGGTTGCAACATATTTAATCTATTACAATTTATTGTTCAATTTATTCAATTTATATTTTATTCTTATTTTAAACTTATTTTACACATACACATACCTTTTCTGAGAGTCTCGTAATAATTGGAACCAAGTGATGAAGGTATAGAATCTTTATCAGTATATGGTGTTGATGTAGATGGAATTGCCCGGCAGAAGAATCCATTTTGGTGTTATGTTCAATCAACTGTTCTGTTTCTTCCATCATTGAAATATCTACTAAAGGTTTTCCAGCTAATGATAAAATGAAACATAAGTATATTGTTTAGTATAATAAATGCTTCCAGGAATATATAGTGTTAGAAAACCTGTTTTGAGTGGAACATTATTTCTTCCAGAGCAAAACTCTCCAAAATATCTACGACAAACTTTAAGGCCTATTAAAGTTTCAGAATAATTGAAACATACATGAGTAGGTAAACCCCACCAGTTTTGTATAATACAAAGGTATTTTTAATAATATAAAATATTATTAAAAATCTGGTGTGAAGAACACAAATGCAGGTTCACTATTAAACCTTCCGTTAGGCGCGCTGATGTTTGCAACGTTAGTAGTCGCGATGGGACTGATAAACCCATGGTGTTGGTTTTGTATTTTTTCACTTATCTGTTTACCTTATGTATAGGAGATTCATTATATATAACATTTTAACATTAAGTGAACATACTACTTAACTTTTATTAGAAAGAAAATAATATTTTATTACAATATACAATATAAGAGAACATTATACAGAATCCATTATTATATTTTCTGCGGTATTACAAATTAAGCAATTTTCACAAACTGTTTTCACATGTTGATTCAAACATAGGTACACGTGACATTTTTCACATGTAAACTTGGTACGACAGTCTTTTTTAGAGGCTTGGTAGCAAGGCTGACATCGTTTCCTTTTTGAGCTGGTAGGAACAGAAGCAGTTTTAACGTTATTAGTAACTACTTGCGGTTTATACTTCTTCAACATACTTTTCAGATCATCCGGTAGACTTGTTATTAGCGACCTCCTTTGTAGCTGCCCGGATGATAAAGTCAGAGCCAATTTTTTCAAATATGCCCGCCTATCTGAGTATTGATTACCATTCGCGAGAAAAATGACTCTTGAGTTTATTCCAGCTGTATTCAAAAGATGGTAAAAGATTACCATAGGCCATCTTCTCGTCTCTCTAGCCACATTATAACTAGCGCATAGCTTATCCACCACATCTACCCCAGACTTGGTATCATTATAATGAAGTATTATTTCCGGCTTTTTATGTATGTTATTAGACACTTCATTGGATGATACATGAATACTTGATAATAGAACAACTGTCTTTCCTGCTTTTGGAACATATGATACAATTGTTTCATTTTTTGAAAAATCAAAAACGCTATCATATTGCTCACGACCTTTCACTGTTACAAAGTTCGATGGAAATTCCCGTCTGTTCTTTCTTATTGTTCCTACGTATGATAGTTTCTTCTTTTCTAACTCTTGCACTAGACTCAAGCTAGTGAACCAATTGTCCAGATCCATAAATTGGTTCAGCCAACCTAAGAACAACAGCCTCAGCAGAATTGTTTTGACGGTATGGACCCTCGGGCTGCTGTCCGCAGTATAATTCCATGTTTGAAGTATAAAACAACTTCGCATCAGATAGGCAAAAAATCTTCAAGCCATATTTGGTAGGCTTGGACGGTATATACTGCCGAAAGCCGCAGCGGCCTCGAAAAGCTTGTAACTGTTCATCAACTGTTACATTTTGATCAAGAGATAATTGTAGCTGACAATTACGGATAAACATTGTGAACATCTGCCTAACAGCTGCCAGTTTGTCAGACTTTCTGCGATCTTCTCTTGAAGCCCTCTCGTCAAAACGTATACATCTGATTAAAAATCTAAACCGTTTTTCAGACATCGCCATTCTAAACATGTTGATACCAAGGTCATCAGTTGCCCACATATCATGAAGGTTTTGGCGCCCACCACGAAAAACACCTGCCAGATATAGCAAACCAAAGCATGCTTTCATTTCTGTAATATCTGTGAGTCAGCTATCTCTTTCTCGGTGAAATTTATCTTTCACAATTTGTATATAATTGTTAGTATTTGTAACTATCAAATCTAAAATATCGTGACTAAAGAAGAGTTTCCAGCATTCAATTTCGGTTTTAGCTTCTCTTGCCGCCTGTGTTACACCCAGTAACACTCTCATAATATTCTGAGGACGACTATGTGTCTTTTTCCAAGGCTGCTTTCTCCATTGTGTTCAATTTTTCCCTGAAAACAAAAATAGGTCTAATAATAACGCTTCTTTTCTAGCGTGTAGCTGCTCACCATAAAAGAAATGTGTATTATCTAGTTCTAGATTCTCTTCATTTTCACTGTCCTCTACCTCATGATCGGTATCTGACATGACATCTCGCATTTCAACACAATCCTCTGTTTCTGAATCGTCACTTTCGTTGAAATCCTCTTCACCAAAGTCGTCATCATCGTAAAGTAGCCGATGTATTTCTTCTATATCGTTCGGATTTTCGAGATCAAATATGTTCTTGTTCATTCTAATTATTATAAAATTAACAAATGGTTATGATTATAGAGTTAATAAATAACGTTAGTAAATGCGCAAGCATAAACATAACTCTTCAATTAGCAAATGAGGCACGCTTATTGAATGGCAAAAAAAAACAACATACCTTGTCGCAGTGGGTCTACTGGCCCCAATTGATGATCTATACACAATTAGCTATCTAAAACACTAGCATCGATTGATGAAATCGAAATATTCGTGCAGATTCAGATAGGTTATAAAGTACTGTTAGATGTCACAACACGATATACACGTGGCTCCATCTATTAGGAAGTAGTTCGCTTTTCTATAAATGATGGGATTATCAGACCCATGCGCGACTAACGGAAGGTTAATATTAATAATAGGATATATTCGGACACGTTCGCAGAAAATATTAATAGTGAACCTGCATTTGTGTTCTTCACACCAGATTTTTAATAATATTTTATATTATTAAAAATACCTTCCTATTAAAGTTTTTTTTGGCAAGTCTGCTTAATAATTCAGGCCTTCCACCTATTTTTTAACCACTTCTGAAAAAGTTCAGGTTATTTTTTCGGGTTTCGAAATATATGCTTGTTTGCCTGACTACCCGTACAACCAGAAATCGCACAATAAAGGCCCACCGCTATAAAAACAACATACTTCATTAAAGTATTTAGGTAATTATTTAATACACAGCGTACTTAAAAAGGTTCAAATGTAATAGATATCTAAACAAACAAAAATAAAATAATTTTAAACGTTCCCTTCAACACTTAACAGTAATAATAACACAATCACACACAACATCACAATAATAAAGTACACAAATAAAAACAAACCATGATTTTGCGCACTACCTAATGTGTACCTAATGGCAACCGGAACATTTATGATACTTTGGACTCTTAGACCCTTGGATGTGATTGGTCTACTTCTAAGGCATATTACGATTTAGTACCGCGAATATTTGAACGTAACATCTACTCGACCAGGAGAAATATTAAACGAATATCACATTTCCTGGCCATCTAGTGCATACCCCGTGCACCCAGTTACAAGAAAAAGATTGCGAATTTGAAGATAAGCAGGTTCATTGTATGCACTGTGTTAGGTCGTATATGCCGGTCAGATGTTTATATTTTAGTTAAGCGTATTGAAATTAAGCGCTTCTGAAAAATTGCAAAATACTCGGCTGTCGTTAGCGGACGAAGTTAAAGCACTGCACAATATAGACGACGCAAAAAATGTTCGCGTAGTAGAATAATTCGATAGTGTTTTGAACAAAAGTGTTGATTTTACTAGATTAAGATAAATTTGTGGGGATGCATCTACAGACCCATTATCTATTTATAAAGATTATTTTAATTATGCGTGTGTTACATTCGTAGATCTTCGTAGATCTCTCGAACGATCTTTCTCAAATTATAAGAAAATTTTCTCACCACGACGAACATTGCTTACCGACACAAATGTAGAAACCTATGTACAGCAGACCGATTCTCATGTGGCCGGTGGGAGAATTTATACGTGCGTCAAGTAAGGGTCAGTGTTAGATAAAGACAGTATTCGGAAAAATGAAATGCAAACTCTTTGTGCGAGTCATGCATTGGGACGTAGTAAGGGATAAATTCAGAAAATCACATTGTTGAACATGTTTATAATGGTTTGTATTTCACTAAATAAAGGCAAATAGAAGTAAAATAAAACGCATAGTTTCATGTAACATGTTTAATTAAAATGTCTTACCTTACCTACTAGCTAATAGCGTACTAACATGACATTAAGGGGATGACTGAATAAGATTGTTAGCTACACTTAACGGTAGAAAGGCTTAGGATTAAGTAAAACTAATTTGGATAATTAACTGAATTATTGGCAAATAATGTTTATGCTAATCTCTTTCTCATTATAATCACATTGTAAACTTTCTATATGTACAAAAGAACAGTATATTCTTCAACGAGCGTAGGCGAGTGTTGTAATAACATTATTTAATAGTCGTGGAGAAAAGAATATTATTAATACTAATATTATTTGGAAATAACAATGAAAATAATAATTACAATAAGAAATAATACATAAATACTCAAAAATAATTATAGGAGAAAACAATAATGAACAATAACTAAGTTTCAAAAAAATTACGGTAAATTATACATATAATTATATAAAAAGTTATGCAGAATCCTGACTCCTGACTTCCTCTTCGCTCTCCGATTCAGAGTCTTCGCCCAAATTAATAATGAACTGGTCTGTAACTTCGTCTATGAGAGGTTCCGCTTCCAAAAACTATTGCTCCCACTTTATCGCGTGGTCACAACATTTATTCCATTCAGCAGCATTAAATTCATCAAAAAAGTTATCACATAACTGTTGAACATATCTAATAGTGAATGATACATTTTTTTGTGCCACATATTGTTTAAGAGATGCCCATACTAACTCAATCGGATTTAAATCTGGGTGGTATGGCGGTAATCGCAAAACACTATGGCCACGTTGTGTTAACATTTCATCTATCTCGAACGTTTTAAATGTTGGCTTATGTACTTTAATAATATTATATAAATCGGGTTTGAGCATGTTATTGTCGAAGTAAATATTTTTAGACCTTAACCAGTCTATCATAACTGATTTCCTGCTATTAGACTTCGGTGGTTTATCTTTTTGGACATTATGATAAGGAGCATTGTCAATTACTAGGACAGACTTTGGAGGCAGGTTTGGAATTAATTTTTCTAACAACCATTTTTTGTAATTTTCATAATTCATCTCGTGATGATAATCTTCCGTTGTGGTATTAGACTTAAAAATCAATTTAGCATTCGGAATGAATCCCGTGTCGCAACCAGCATGAACAATAATTAGTCTTAGACCTTTTGATATAGGCCTTGCTAATCCTTCATTGGAATTGTCACTCCAACAAGTAGCCACGGTATGAGAACTGTGGATGTAAGTTTCATCCATATATATAATCGGTCTGTTTTCATTTCTGTAGCTTTGAATGGTACGCAAATAAGACACTCTTAACTGACGAATGTCGTGCTTTTCCATTAACAACTTTCTGTTGGTTTTTGTTTTTCTCCAACGAAAGCCCATATCTTTTACTACTTTCCGAAGAGAATTTATTCCTCCAGTGTATCCTGTTTCTTCAAATTTTCTTAGAATGTTTGGCATTGTAGGCACAATTTTGTCAACAGTAAAGGTATTAAAATTGTTCTACGCAGCACACCTTTATCTGCCTCGTCTAAGTCGGTTTTAGGCTTGGTTTTTTTTTATTTTTCTTTGGCGATGTAAAAGATGAACCGGCACCTGCGTTTATTTCACTTTTTTCTTTAACAATCCGTCTAATACTTCTCTCAGAAACAGCCGTTGCGGCAATAACGCGTTCTTATAACTGATCCAGTGGAATTTTGAGTATTCCTGAAGTTTTTTCTTCTTGCATATATTTAAATACATTTGAGATCACTTCACGAGTTTGACTGTGTAAAACACATTTATTTAATTTACTTTTAAACTCCATTACTCACTACCTTAATACGGCACTGCACTACTGTGTTTATCGCTTAAAACGATGTAAAACACTGAATGCCAGAGGTTCCCCTACCTATGAATTTCGTGCGCATCTCGAGGGAGGTACTTCTAACCGGCCACATGAAAATCGGTCTGCAATAGTGCAAGTTTTTTGCCGATTTCATCTATTTTAAGTAAGTGTTTCTTTATCTCTCGCTGAGTTATAATATTTTACGGACACGCCTTCATAACAAAACGCGATGTATATTGAAAACATTTGTACACATATTAACTTGTACTGAGTAGGACTCTGGAATATGGGGAAAAGCAACTCTAGTCATTATTAATATTATTATCATATTGCAGGACAATGTTTAGCATATTTGTTAAAGGAAATAGCTTCAACGCTAAGAAATAAGTAATTAAACTTCTAGTTTCAAAAATTATTTTATTGTAAATACACTACAATAAAAGAATTTTTGAAACTAGAAGTTTAATTACTTATTTCTTAGCGTTATAATGAAGTTTCAACAAGTATCTCCTTCGTCAATTAACTATTTGAAATAGCTTCATACTAATTCTTTAACCCATTTAGGGCCACTATTAGACATATCTAGAAAAACGCAATTTTTTTAAAGAATAAACGTTTATTCAGGTATTCATGAACGTCCTAAAAGTTAAAGAAGGCAAAACATTGATTCTTATATATCTTTTTGCGTTGCGTTAACGCAACATTGGGATTATGCGCACAAAAATATATGGAATTCCACATTTATTGCACATGAATACGGGGACTTTTGCATACTCTGCAACATCACCTCCAGTTTTCACAATTTCTTTCAATTATGTGACCTTATCGAACCGGACAGTGAATGATAGAGATGCAGTGGAACCACATCCTCGAGCAGATTGTGTTGTTAAGTTCAGACTCGAAATCCAGTTGCAAGATGAGTTTCTTTGTATATACAGTTCCAAGCATTCACCCCAGTAGTGACTAGCCTACATGTAAATAATGGCCACCACCACTTTTTCCTACGAATATTCGGTAATTTGCAACTGCGTTATCGTGTAAATCAACGCCTGCCATATATTTGTCATATTTAGTTGTGGCATAGAAATTTTTTTTTCTCTACTATTGAACCGCTTCATCAACATATTAGGCTGTATCGACTCAAACTGTAACCACAAAATTGTCATTGCAACGTACCAGTTCATTTATGTGATCGTTACGGGAATTCATTGTATCACGAGGTTTTTTTTTTCTGTAGATTTATAAGTGTTTAAAGGACATTTCAGCATTCTGTTCTCACGTACAGTTCCAATAGAAGGTATCTTTGATCTTCTAGATCAACTAATAATAGCTTGTAGTCCGTAAAAAGTTATCAAAACATACCTTATGAGTCAACTTATTTTCTAATAGTTTCAAAAGATTGACGGCCACAGTTTCACCTAAACCAGATTCTCTTTTGACATTTTCAGCAGTTTTTGTCAGCATAAGGTATAAATTGACATAAATATTCATCGCTAGATGTCAGGCACCACATTTTGAAACAAAACCTACCGGCTTTCCTTTCCAAAACATTTTCGCTGAATGAAGGCCGATGTAAGGTATGTATAGGTAAGTATTGTCTAAAATATCATACTTCAAGAAATTTCTGTTCAAAAGATCAACCAGCGGTCTTACTTTCGCAAATTTGTCCGTATAATTGATTGTTATCTGCAAGATGAATGTTCTGCTTTATTTCGAGAACTATGTTGCGGGACATCGAATTTTTCACAAATTGAACACATTTTTAATCACCAGATGAGAGTAAAGTTATACCTGTGAAAGAGTACGATATCCATTTAAAATTAGTATTCCCAAAAAGTTTCTCTATCACTTTGGTCTAAGGTGAACTGAGTACGGTTATTATCTCTCGCATATTTTATGAAGCTTAAAATAATAAATTGGAATAACATTTTCATCAAACATTTGCATAGAAAAATTTAACATGTAGCGCCTCAACAATAATTCTTTATATTTTTTTCCTCATTTGACATAGCATTCTCCTCGTAGTCAATGGGTGTTTTACACCAAGTAACATCTTCAATTCTTGTCGTTTTGCTTGTTGTAGATAAAGCCGCCGCATGATGTAATAACATCCTCTACCTTAATTTCATTATTCGGACGTACTATCTCAAAAGCTTTCGCCACATCTACATGCAAATTTTTCTACTTCACCTATAACATTATCATCAACGTCCTCCTCGTACGTTATATCATGGACGTCGTGTGGTATACAGACTGTCCCGTAAAAAAACGCCAACATTCATAACTCCGTTATTTATTGTCCGGTTTTATTTAAAAAGTAAATTTAATAGCATCAAAAACACTATAAGATAACAGTGTTTTATTTGTGTTCAATTGTTTTCATTAATGTCAAACGACAGTCAAGTTTTTTATTTTAAATGGCAAGATATATATTTTTGGCTACATTCGTATTGTATTTTTTTTTTCTGAATTCAACGATGTATAACATATTTATTTTTGATAAACGTTTATTGCAAAAAAAAAAAACTTTATAAATTTCATCTTTGTCTTCCATTATTTATAAATATTCGAATGTGTCATGAAACATTTGAAATGTAAGTATTATAAATATTATTATAAGAAACAAAACACTTTACAATAAATGTTGAAATTGCCCGCCACCTTGTTTAACACATATCGCACATCTCCTAATAATAAAAAATAAAAAAAAAACTTTATAAATTTCATCTTTCATTATAGTAGACTTGGCCCAGTCCACTAGCATTATGTCAATGTACCTTAAGTGGCAGTTTGACTTTATTAAGTTTTCTGTATTATCCTGTTTGAACGTTTTGCCGCATTTCGTTAAAAATGAATAACAATGAATTAACGGATATGTTACAAGTGTTCTTTGAATGTAATAAAAATCGCCTTCAAGCAGTTCGTCGGTACAGTGCTCGTTTTCCGGACAGAGAAGTTCCAGGTTCGAAAATATTTCAGAGAACTGAAAAGAATTTAAGAAATTATGGATCATTTACCAAACCAAAAACACAAAAACGGAAATTCTCCGAAGATAAGGAATAGATGTTCTTCTTGCAGTACAGCAAAATTCACGAACTTCGATTCGCGAAATTGCACATAATATTGGGGTATCAAAAACTACAGTTCATGGTATTTTAAGAAAACACATACTTAAACCGTACATAGCTCGAAAAGTTCATGCATTAGAACAAAATGATCCTGGCCGAAGAATCCAGTTTTGTCGTTTTTATTTAAATGCATTAGAACAAGACCCGAATTTTTACAGAAGGATAATTTGGTCTGATGAATGCACTTTTAGCAACAACGGTATTTTTAATAGAAACATACATTGACAGTGGAGTGCAGACAATCCGAGATTTGTAATTAAAAAGAATTTTCAAAGACGTTTCAACGTAAATGTTTGGTGTGGCATTTTAGGTGATCAATTAATTGGGCCATTTTTCATAGATGGTTGCTTAAATCAAGAAAAATACTACACTTTTATTATACGAAAATCTCCAAAACTTTTTAGATGAATTACCTTTGGCAAATTTAAATAGAATATTTTTTCAACAAGATGGGGCTCCCGCGCACAACGCCAGAGTAAATACTGATTTGTTGAACACCCAATTTGGAAATAGGTGGATAGGAACATCCGGTCCTATCGAGTGGCCTGCGCGTTCACCGGATCTTACGCCCCTCGATTTTTGGTTGTGGGCTTATCTACAAGATCGAGTTTATTTAACAACTCCAGAAAATGTTGACATTTTAAGACAAAGAATTATTAACACTTGTCTAGAAGTACCTGCCGCTTGTCTTTTAAATGCGACCTTTGGAGTAATTAGGAGATGTGCGATATGTGTTGAACAAGGTGGCGGGCAATTTCAACATTTATTGTAAAGTGTTTTGTTTCTTATAATAATATTTATAATACTTACATTTCCAATGTTTCATGACACATTCGAATATTTATAAATAATGGAAGAGAAAGATGAAATTCATAAAGTTTTTTTTGCAATAAACGTTTATCAAAAATAAACATGTTATACATCGTTGAATTCAGGAAAAAAAACCAATCCGAATATAGCCAAAAATATATATGTTGCCATTTAAAATAAAAAACTTGACTGTCGTTTGACATTAATGAAAACAATTGAAAACAAATAAAACACTGCTATCTTATAGTGTTTTTGATGCTATTAAATTTACTTTTTGTTTAAATAAAACCGGACAATAAATAACGGAATTATGAATGTTGGCGTTTTTTACGGGACACCTGTATAACAATCATTAATTTCTTTAAGAAATGTTTTAGGATCTTTCAAAGTCAACGTAACTCTAAATCAATTTTATTATTAATATTAAAGACCCACACCAGTTGTACTTAACACAGTATAATATTTCTCTAGCATGGTACCTTAGTATCATAGTATAATATATCTCCAATCCTCAAGATGACATTATTATGAATCCTTTGACCTCTTCAACTTTTCTGTACCACAGCGTAAATTATAATGAACTATATAAACTCGTGCCATACAACGGATATACAATAAACTTTGCCTAGATGTGAAAAAGCATGTTCAGAGAGGAATATAACTCATTACTACAATTACACCATTTGTTCCAATGTTGCGTTTTCGCAACAGTATATTTTAAAGCCGTTTGAAAAATATTTTTATTTATTTATAATTTATAGCTTGAATATTTTCCAAAATAGCGTTATGTAAAGTATCTTTTATATGAAACCTCTTAATGATAAACGTAAAGTAAACCACATGTTATTAAATTTAATACTTCGATACACAAATTTTTTTCTCAAAAATTTAATAGCTTTATTTTGTTTTTATTCATAATTTAAAATGCCCATTCAGAAATTTTTTTATCGGTACGCTTAAATATTTATTAATGCCATACTACTGACACTGCAACCAAAATTATAATTTTTTAATGTGGGGTAATTACCATGTTATATGATGTACTTAATTAAATTATATACATTTACATGAATATTCTCATATTATAGACTTCTTTAAACGTTTGAAATACGTTATTAAATTGTTCAGTACAATAATTTATGTGCATGTGAAAACTTTTACAGTATGATGAGGGTTGAATTTTCTGAATATTACGTGAAAAAACAATAAATCAATATATTTGATCTAAATATATTTTTTTGGAAAATATTAATTAAAGTTATATAATGTTATATAATGCCTCATGAATATGAAAGTTAAATATATAAACATTGGACACAAATAAGGCTACAGTGCTACACATATACGAGTATTATAATTACATTAATGTTTGTATTATTCATATTAATGTACTTGATGAATCTGAACTTCTATATTTCTAGCTTATCTAAGAATTGTTGACTATTATTTCAGTTTATTACCTTGATTTTCATCTAGTTTCAAAGTTTCTACTTCCCCTAAGAATGCGCAAATGTTTACGTATTTGATATAAATATAACTTTCTTCATATGTTCTATATATTTTTTCAAATTACTTTTTCCAATGATACTTGGTGATAAGCTTGCCCAATTAAGGATTTAGCACCTTTATTTATTGAACACTATGTAATTGAATGTTTATGTATGATATATGATTGCGCACCTAAATCGTATAAATTTTATTTACTCCATCTAAAAAAATTTACAATTTTGAAAACAATTAAAGATGCATACAATAAGCGGCGATTCCAAGCTGGTGATCAGTGGTTTGTCACCTCTACCCAGTGAGTCTGCAAAGCTTCCAAGAAAATTAATTGTAACCACCTGGGTACCAATAATTACCAATATCAAACATTAAATCTGCTAAGCAATCCAAATCTGCGTCATTTACAACCCAGTGCAAGTTCCTTAGTTCGGTGTTTTACAATCGAAATGTTTAATATAGTAGTTTGGTGTGACTAAATTTAAAATACATTCTTCATTATTAGAAGAAATTTGTTATTTTCTCGGTCGCAATAATAATATATTTTGGGAGTAGCGGCCGGGTAATTAACACAATATTTAATTTTAATATCATATTTATATATCTTGATATATAAATATGACATTAATACACTGTCATTTATAATTTAAATTTCTTTGAAAAAGGCATTATGTGCCGAAACATGTAAGATTATTTTAAATATATACATATTAAAGTAAGACAGACCTTAAATCGCCTACTAATTGAATCTATTATATATATATATATATATATATATATATATGTATATATATATATATACATACAAAAGAATGGAATTTATTATTTACTTACGTTAATTCAAAATGCAGTTCCTTTTCTATACTTTTATTGAAGATACATTTAATATCCTTTCATAATATTTTAATTTAAAACATTCTTTATAGTTAAATACAAGTAAATTTAGGATATAGGATTCAACTATAACATTTCCAAAATTATAAATATTCAACGTTCATTTTCTAAGTTAAACCACTGTATGAACAGAATTTTATTATCACATTCAAATTGTAAAACTTTCTCCAGATTTTAAGAAGCGGCATATTTTATATTTGCAAATTTATTTATTAATTTATACATTAGAAAACTGCTTCATTATTACTTGGTTTTATTAACGAACAAAGTGCTTAATCTGGATATCCATTCTTAAGATCACGTTTCCTAAATAGGTATCAATAAATTTCATTACTAAACAAGGGAATTTATTCTCAACTGTACACTTAGATTTACAACCAATACTTAATCAATTATGACATGTTAAGATTAGACCAGTTAAAGCCCTATTGTAAACCTTGATATTGTTGCCAGTAGGAAGTGCGATGAATTGATCACATACAAATTTTCTCAATTATGACGTCAACCAATAGTTTGTTGGGGTAGTGATGGCTTTTTACCTAATAATTATATGTTAAGAGTAGACCAGTTAAAGCCCTATTGTAAACCTTGATATTGTTGCCAGTAGGTAGTGCGATGAATTGATCACATAGAAATTTTCCCAATTATGACGTCAACCAATAGTTTGTTGGGGTAGTGATGGCTTTTTACCTATTTTCAAAACAGTCTTAACACAAAAGTCTCATTCTTAACATCATAGCAAGCAACAACATTCTCAACTAGAGTCTCACGTTAACATCAACACAACACTCATACTTTAACAAGAGACACCAGAGAGAGCCTCAACAGCAATTTTATATCAGTATAAGTCATTGTAGATCCAAAAATAAATATATTATTAGTGTAAATAAATATATTTATATGAAAGTTCATTACTTCATTTAATAACAATCACCGAAGATTTAAAAAGTGAAGTGTATATAGACCGGTGCACGGTGAAGCAACGTCTGGATTTGATTCTAGTAAACGGAATTAAAACATCACCGCCAGAAACCAGAGTCATTCCCAATAACTTTAATAACTAAATAAAAAATATTGCCAGCTTTCGTATTATATATGTATTTTATCTCTTTCTAATGTACATACATACTCGCTGTAATACTACACATTCTAAGGGAATCTTATGCCTTAAATTTGGTCATTTGACTGCAAAGAAACACTCTATGAACTGTAGTTGTATTCACAAATACCTCTAAATATTTGAAAAAGGCAATCAGTCAAAACATTGTTTCTCTCTATAATATCCGCCTATATTTTTTTCATTAAAAATTATAGGCAAGAATAATTTATTCCACATAATATTTTGTAAAGCTGGTAATTACCAATTTTACAAATATAAGGAATATTAGTTCCCTTCCCCTATAGACTAAATATTTATTTTAAGTGTCACACACTGGCTGGTTTCATTTTGAGACAATTCAAGTAAAAAGAATTTCAAACTTTTCCAGGCATTTGTGAATGAAAATGTTTGTTTTTGAATGCGTATGTATTTATAACACAATTATGTGATCCTTTACCAGTTCAAATAAACATTACATTGTATGTGTTTTGCGTTATGTCTAGTCTGTATTGTTTTCATAAAACATATGGTCTGATTTTATGTATTTGATTATATGAATGAATATCCCTTTTGTTTTCTTAAGTTTCGAGTTTTAGCTAAGGTAAATCAACGCATCTACTAAGAATATACACTAACGATCAAAGTTAATTTTTCTGATGAACGTTTATCTTCAATCACAACTCGAATTTGGACTACAGTCATTACTATTAATTTCTATTGATAGCTTTTTCTAGAATTCTTTTAGAAGAGTTTATTGAAGAGAAAAGCGAATCCATATGTATGCAATTATCTTGAAACGTTTTGATTCCATACATATTCTCAACAGGATTCGAAGTATGTGAGATATCTAATCTACATATATTTTGGAATTTGTGATAATATTGCAAACAAATTTTTTCTTTGGCAATGTGTCTGTTCTGTGCAACTATATTTAACTATTATTTGCTTAATAAAAGTAAGAAATATAGCATTAGATTATTCAAAAATTCTTCTGTTCATATTGCGGATGATTTTGTAGAAAAAGTCTTTCATTGGAGACTGTTGCTAGAAAAAAACTTTTAAAAAAGGTATAAAACCAATCACCACATTTAATATTCGTATTCTAAATACGTATTTCGACAATTAAGTTGTTATCCTCGGTGAAAAAACAAACTGTTAAACATGGGACACAGTAAAGCTAACACAAAAAATTTCTAAACACCTTTCAAGACGTCCAGTATTTTGTACCTATGTTTTGGATTTTAATACGAAAAGGAGAATTAATTAATTATTTATAGTGGCCCAAAACTAGAATTTAAGTTTGAAACGCCTTATGATCACGATAACTTTTCAAGTAAAAATTGTATAAAAAGCCTTTCTCTGGAGGCTGTGGTTAAATAAAAACTTAAAAAACGTATGAAACACATTACCACAATTAATAATCGAATTCTAAATACGTATTTCGACAACGTAGGCAAAATGACTAATCACAGTGTTGAACATCGGCACGGTCAAGCACAAAAAACACAAAAAATCGCGCAGCACATTACAAGACGTCCACGAATACACACAATTTAAGAAAACTGAAATTATGTCAACTTACCCCTCTTCAGAAATGAACACGTGTGTTTATTCTCACGCCCTCAGATTTTTATGCCTCTTTTCTAAGAATGTAAAGAGACAACTATATGGGATAGGATCGTTGTCCGAGTTGAAAGTATTAATTTTGTTTTTAACGATACAAGTGTTTTCGTATATATCCAACTCTCTCTTCTACCGTGATGTTATGATCAGCATCTAATACATGGCATGCAATGCTAGATTCTTCTGATCTATTAAATTAATATGTGATATACTTTCTTTACAATGGGTTATAGAAATCACTAAATTGTTAGCTATAACTGAATCAGCCGCTGCTCCTGAATGCGACATTGCAATTTCAATTTGATTTACGAATTTAGAAGATGCAGTTTCAAAAATCCTGTTTGTATATCTGCCTTCAGTGACTATCTTGTTGTCTCTATTTCAAGCAACGATCGACAGCGTAGTTTTATGAACTTCGCATAACGTCAACGAATAGTCCCTCTAGCGGTTTTATTATAACGAACAAACTCAAACCCTTTGTAAATCATAATTTGACCAGCTGTCTTACCAACACCATATTCAAAATTATCCATAATAACATTAAAAATTAATTTTAAATATTTTAATTTATGAAGTGCCTATAAATGCAATAGTAATTACTTGTGTATCATTTAACACTTGTTGTATTGGCGTAAGTAAACAAAAACTGTAGAAAATAATAGATAACTTTACTTTAAATATTCCCAAAGGGCCTAATAATTTCTAGAAGTTTATATTAAAATTTGACAAACGTTTGGGTTAAGTAATCGAGGTGACTAATCGGATTAGGTAATCGAGGTGGCTAATCACTAATCACTATATCCACTCTACTAATCACTATCCCGTTCCCTGCTGCAGCCTTTCAGTTAAGATTTAAGTTAACGTTTATACTATAAGGTGCTTTGAATACCATAACCGCGACACTATTGTTGCACTGTACAAAATGGGAAAGAATGAAAAAATTCTATTTTTTCGTTCCTTAATATTAACGGATATTTTGCATATCATACCATAGCTTGCCTTCGAGATGCTGGTGATATCGTTGATCGTATGTACTGGTCGTTCTCTACGTGCATCAAACACTGTAGAAATTGTTTGTGCAAGAATGTTTAGAAATCCACTACGAAAGCAAACAATCTTGTCTTGTGAATGAACATCGAACGCAGAACATTCTCTCAAATAATTCGGTCAGATTTGTGCGTAAAGGCTTGCAAAAGAAGCAAACACCAGCTTTTTAAGTAACAAGAACTAAAGCAGCAAAGAAGTTGTTCAGTCGTCATGGCAAAAGAAACTATAGCAGAATCTTCTTCTACGACGACGACGACGACGACGACGACGACGACGACGAAATATTTACTATTGAGGAAAATTTTATCGAGAGAATGATAAGGTGTATGCTCAAAGTTCCATAGTTGTGCGAAAGATCGTGTCACCGTTTTATTGTAATGAATATCTGAAAGTTTTTTCTGAACATTTTAGGAGATTATGTGTGATGTGAAAACATTTGTAAGGCTGTACCAAGAAACTGCGTGAGAAACTGTGGTGAAGCCTCTGATAGACTCTTTAGGGATAAGAAATGAGTGTTTCAAGATGGTCCTGCACCATCACAAAAAGCTAAATCGATTCGAACATTGTTGGAAAGCAGCGCTAGAAACAGTGCGTAAATTGATAAGCGAGTAGCTTACACAATTGTGCGAAACATTTCCAACAAATTAGATATAGTTTAAGAGCTCATTTTTAGTACTTTTCTAATATGTACGTATTTTTCAGTTTTTTATGATGAGTTCTTTTTATGCGCTATTAAAATACGCACGATATTTATAGCTAGATTGTATATATGTTTGTTAAGTTTGCAGTTAAAATTTTAGCTTTTAAATACGAGATGCTACTCAGAAATTATCGGAATGTGAAAAAAAGCACAATAAATTGTTCTTTCAACTTATTTACTACCAACCTCTTCAGAGTACTCGCCTTCCCCATTAATACACCGATCCCAGCGACTTGCCCATGACTGGAAGCTGCGCGTAAGTCTTTGCGTGTTAATGAGTTCAACGCTGCCAACGATTTGGCCTGGATCTCCTCAAGCGTCTCAAAACGGCGCACCTTGAGCTTCAGTTCCAACTTCGGAAACAAGAAAAAGTCACAAGCGGCAAGATCTGAGGAATAGGAAGAGTGGTGTAGTATTGCCGTCTTGGTTGAGACTAGAAGCTGACGCACAACAAGTGACATATAGGTTGGTATTATTATTGTTATGTAGAATCTACGAATTGTTGCCCCACTTGGCAGGCCGTTTGCATCGAATGTTTTCTCTTAGTCGCAATTGTTCACCAGTCTTACAGGATAGCATCACGTACTTTTACTATATTTTGTGGTGTGTTTCCTGTCGATGGACGACTGGAACGCTCATGATCATCCATCAACACATGCCAATTTTTAAAACGGTTGTACCACTCATATGTTCACGTCTGGCTAGAAGCATCCTCATTACATTCTTGTTCACCATTTTCAAAGTTTCCCATTTTACAAAGTTTGAAACAGAATTTTATGCACATTCTTTGCTCTCTAACATCAGACATTATAGTGTCGCAGAATAACTCAAACATAACTCAACAAATATAACCACAAAAACTGTTTCTCACTACCTAGCAAAGTACCGTTTGACAGACTGTGGGTTTTCTAGTACATAGTTATATCGTAAGTTTTAGTTGTATTTATCATAAAGCACCATACTTTTACAGCCTACTGTTTCTACAATCTGCCCAGAATATCGTTAAAACTTGTTAGGAAAATGAGTATTCTGTAACAAACGCATTTCGCCAAATTATTTCAGTCGATAGTAATCGTCAAAACAGAAAAAAAAAATGTTTGGTATAGTGCGTAGATTTGAGATTACATGGCCTATTCAAGATGTGTGTGGACGTCTCAGACGTTCCACTTAAAATATTGCCCCAGTTCTTTAAAATGTGGGGAAAGATTGAGAAATGTCAATTCTACACGATTCTTTTACCTCCATAATTGTCTGGTACATCACGCAATTTTAGAAATAGAAATATTAATACAATACGTACCTTTAAAGAATTTGGAGGATCCTGTAACAAGGATGAAGTTATTACTGAACATAACAGTGAAGATATTGAAGCTGCTGAAACTCTCCTAAGTTTATTAGAAACTCAAATTATCAAATTATGTTGAACCTAAAAACTTCAGAGACGTTTCAGTTCATGAGAATACACTAAAAGACCTAACAATTAGTGATCGCCCTCATAAACACATTTCGAGTTTGTATTACCATTTAAATATCGTAAATGCTCCATTAAACTAAACATTTAGTTGGCACGACAGAATCCATCAAATACAATTTTCCTTTCTTAAGTTATTCAACATTATTCATATATTTTAGGGAATATTAACATGACTTACTTTTAAACACAAATATATAATAATAAATGCACTTTTCAGAAGTCTATAGTTATTGGAAGTAGAAACATAAGTATATCCATTGAAAAACACGTGTTTTATACAGTGCTTCTCAAAAGTCCCCCCCCCCCCCCCTCTTATCTTTGGAACGATTATACATACACATGTGAAATTTGGGAACTGAATATTATAGGTTATAAACTTCCATACTAATGATGATAGATGACGAAATCGTCATAGATGACGTCACAAGGCCATTGTGACCAATAATTTTAAATGGAATGCTACGGCAAGCGATACCTCTTTTAAAAGATATCGAAAAAAACCTATTCAATGACACTAATTTTGTTTGTGTTTGAGGCAGTTTTAATGGCTCATTAGTAAACATGAAAATTTAAATTCCATTCAGTATGATATTAAATACAGATTTAAGAAACAGTATGTACTTAAAGAAATTGCTCGAAGTGACCTCCATTTACTTCCTGACAGTAAAATATCCTATTTTTAAACTCTTCTCGTACTTATTCAAATGTGTCTGCGGAAACAGCCTCACATTCTGCAACAATACGTTGTTTTAAAACGTCAAATTGTCAAGTTAATACTAAAATTCCAAATTCAAGCTCCGCCTATGGTTAGTTGTCAAATAATCTGACGTTTTTGTTAGTCTCCAATATTCGATGTTTTTGTAATTGTCCAAGTTTTTGTACATTTAATAATTTGTGTATTGTTGATCGAACGTCTCACTGTTTTTACAGCTTATGGTACTTTTAATATTTTTGTACATTTTAATAATTTGAAACACATACCCAATTTCCCCAGAAGTTGAATGTTTGGGCAGGTATCCTGGGAAATCGTTGGGCCTCTTTTTTTAAATACTAATTTAACTGGTGAGGTTTATCTGGAGATGTTGCAAAACGCAATAGAACCGTTAATCCTTGAAATTTTGGAAGATAATCCAGATGAATTCGGCAATTTAGAAATAACATTCCAACAGGATGGTGCTCCTCCACACTATTACGGTGCAGTAAGAAGGTATTTGCATGAGGAGTATCCTGGTAGATGGATTGGACGACGAGGTTCAACGGAATGGCCACCTCGATCACCGGACCTCACACCTTTGGATTTTTTTCTGTGGGGGTACCTTAAATCGAAGGTTTACGCCACTGAACTTGACAATATTGACATTTTAAAACAACGTATTGTTGCAGAATGTGAGGCTGTTTCCGCAGACACATTTGAAGAAGTACGTGAAGAGTTTAAAAATAGGATATTTTACTGTCAGGAAGTAAATGGAGGTCACTTCGAGCAATTTCTTTAAGTACATACTGTTTCTTAAATCTGTATTTAATATCATACTGAATGGAATTTAAATTTTCATGTTTACTAATGAGCCATTAAAACTGCCTCAAACACAAACAAAATTAGTATCATTGAATAGGTTTTTTCGATACCTTTTAAAATTATTGGTCACAATGGCCTTGTGACATCATCTATGACGATTTCGTCATCTATCATCACTAGTAGGGAAGTTTATAACCTATAATATTCAGTTTCCAAATTTCACTTGTGTATGTATAATCGTTCCAAAGATAAGAGGGGGGGGGGGACTTTTGAGAAACACTGTATAGTTGCAAGTCAGGTAAATGAAGATAAACACGTAGTAACAACCAATAAATACCTACGTAGAGTGAAAACATGTAGAGAATAGCACATACGTTATAATGGGCTATGAACATATTTGGGTTGGGCGAGTTCATTATATCCCATCTGGTCCCGTTTATCCCTGTTATTGTCTTTATTGCATATGTATTGTAATATTACTTGGCAAAAATAAAATTTTCTAAATAATTTTGTCTTACAGATGTTAACTTGTATTAATTATAACAATGGAATAGCTTGGAATAAGCTAATATCTATTTCAAATTATAATAATTCTGATTTGATAAATGTAAAATAAACTTTAACTGCTACGCTGAGTTCAAAATAATTCTCTAAAATAAGAAAGTTTATGAAGCGAAAAATTTATTGAGTTAATTTTATTTATATTATACATACTAGCAGCAATATTCATAACGAGATAGATTTAAAGATTCACAGTAATACTTCTGTAAATAATAATTATAATTTACTTCTCTAATATCAATTAAATTCACTCAATTGAATTCATTAGAAATGTTGTAGTTTCATGAAAAAACATAATTTTCACAATTATATTGTTTTTCAAAAATCACCCCTAATTCCTCTGCCCTCGAAATCACCTATACCTCCGGCACTTTTTGTTTGCGCAACTTTGTGATGACGTAGTGCTACTCTCTAAATGGTTTCACATTACCTAGGCGCAAATTAAGATGAATAGTTCACAATTTTTATACTTTGGCGATACGATCCTAAAAATGTATCCCTATAACCCAAATGTCAAGATAATTTTTGTAAATTTCGGAAATTTATTAACAACACGAGGGCTGTTTGCAGGCAGACAACACGACGGTACAACTCGATTAGTATCTTTATATCAAATGTATTTTGATAATTGTATATTTGTTAGAGTGGAATTTCTGTCAATTACATGAACGCATTCTCGTCGCGAAAATACTATATAAGTAGCTTTTGTAAATTAAGCTAGCTTTAATTGGTTTTAACATACTAAGTTAAATTTATAATTTATTTACGTGCATATAGTCATATTCTCTTGCATATACTATTATGAATATTCTAAACGAGGGAAAGTTACATGGAAATATGTTTATGTTTAGTGGTATTTATAATAGATTTTTTGTTTGTCATTTTCAAATTAAAATTATAATTTATTAATGGTAGCGTACTAATTGCGCATATTGAACAAATTGCAATAAAAGGTCCTTTAATTTCTTGCAGTTTGTATAACGAACTGCTATCGTTACTGTAGAAAATTTTCAGATTTTTGGAAGCAAACAATAAAAAATTAATATTTATTCTATCCAACCAGTAGTAGTATTAATAATACAGAATTTGAATATCGTAGTACCAGCTAAGACAGTTTTAATAAATAACAGTTGGATGTTTCTGTTGATGAATCAGTTTCAGACTGCAAGATGGAATAGCGACTCCAGGAAGAGCACAAGTATAATAAATGATAATTTAATTTAATATGGTACAAGATTTGTGTTTATATTATAATCGTTAGAACGAATCACTACAGTACTGAAAGAAGCATTCTTTTTTATAATAATATTTAACAATAAGATCTTTGTGCTAGGTTATAAATGCAGTAGTAATAAAATTTATTTATTTTTTATAAAATTTGATTAATAAGCTTTTAAAGTGTAAACAGGTTTTGTTCTGCAATTTAATTTTAATTGAATTCACTTTATCTTTGAAGTCGTTAAAAAGAAAAATTTTGTACATCTTAAACAGATATAAATTGTCCAGAACAATAAAAAAGGAAATACAATGTACAGATTGCAATGTCATTACGGTTTTAATTTGCACGAGGCAGGGGATTCAAAAACAAAGGAAACTGATTTTCTTAAGCTCTGTTAAATAAATTTAAAAATGTAGACAGGCGCCGACCGGCATTACACTCTAAAAGTTTTAAATTAAATATTCTCAATAGCGCTTAATCCCTACGAGAACTTTTAAGTTTGTTATAAACTCCTTATTGATGCAAATGTGTCGTTACCGATGCAAGAAATCGAATAGCGAGTGAGACAGACAATGAAATAGCCATAAATGTTAATCAGATTTCTGGTTTCGATAAGAATTATCAAATTAGGATTAATCAATTGATCACACGCCCCCGATTCCCTCAATCTTCCTCCCAATTCAATTTTGCCCGCACGCCATTTTAGTCCTCAGTCTATTTCGTCTCGTCAAATCAAATTTGTTGTACACAATCTAATTTTTATATAAGATTTCATTGTTAGATTGTAAAGAGGGTATTTGAATAAAATGTGAATTGGTTCGTATTCTTCATGGTAGAGATGAAATTCAATGTTAGAAATTTAACATGTTTTCTTTTTATTAATGTGTATACATAAATAAAACCTTTTGCATTATTTATGATTTTCATTCTAATTCATGAATTTCATTTAGTGTATTTACATAAGATCTAAATTTAAATATATGTATTTATTTGATATACGAAGTTCTTAAGACCCTTTTTTCTTAGTTGGTAAATACATAAATAGGAATACAGAAAAAGAAAACAAAAAGTTTAATTTTGCTGGATTGGAACTCAAACAAATACATATTTATTTCGTTTTTGCATACTTTTATTCAAAGATTATGTATTAAAAGCAATTTCTTTGAATATAACAGAAAATATAAAAAGCATTAAATTTCATATACCGGGTGTTCTAGAAATAAAGAGACAACGTATAAAAAATGGAAAGATGTAATTATATAGAATACATATCCAAAACATTTTCCCAAAATTCCCTCATATAATCGAGAAAAACAATGACAAACATATTTAAAAATATTTATCACGCCACTGTGCGACCGATTATATCATAAAGAGTATCGGAGACGTTATCTTAAAGCTGACCGATAATTACAAAAAGAGTAGTTTTGTTATTGTCGTTCTTTAATTATCGTCTCTGATTCAGTGACTTCTCGATCGTTACATGCGTACATGTGTACGTTTCATATGATTTATATTTACGTGTTCGAGTAAAGGTAGATTGTTACCGAATTGGAGGTGAAATACTCATCTTACGTTTTATTTTAATACAACTTCTTTAAAAAATCACATGCAAGTTTAAATTCTTAACATGTGACTTTTCGTACCAGGTTGTCGAACATACAAAGCTCCCTGAACAATGTTATCTTCTAGAGTTTTATAAACCTAAACATAAACATTGCAGCATATTTTTATAGACATTCTAAATCCATATTAATATTTTATATTTATTACTTCTCGTAGCAAAAAAAAAAACCATTCACATAATAAACATGAAATGTTTAATAAATCACTTGAATTTATAAACAGCTGATTTTGTACATAAACATATTGATGTGTGACGTATGTAAACAAACGCCGCGTATGTGTGTATGTAACTTCAATAGAAGTATTTATTTTTTATACACATTCTGAATATTTTGAATTCATAAGCGGCACATAATAGAATTTTCAGAGGGTTTTAATTATATACTTCGTGTCGTACTTGACACAATATTTTGAATTTATATTAAATATCGTCTTTCATTCTTCATACGTTTACTTCAAGGGCACCTTTATAATAATCAACATATATTATTGCAATGTGTAAAGCTCACGTTCGGTGCCAAAGTATCTTAGGTTTTCTAATGGACTTCAGATTTACGTAAACTAAGTCAAAATATTCTCCATACAGCAGAGAGCATATATTAACATGCTCCCAGTTTAACTAGATATTAAGAGATATTATATTGAGTAAATAAATATATGAGGATAACAAGAATAACTTTGTATTCTATTAGATATAAATACAAAATAATATGTCAAATATTAAATTTAAAGATAAAGTCAAAGATAAAGTCAAAAGAGTTTCCATTCACCAAAAATGTATATACGAACACCTCTAGCTTGTAAAACTGCACACATTTTGGAATACGTAGATTAACTTATTGGTCACTTTGGTAATGGAATTTAACTCTTGTAATATTGTCACGTCAAACTGTTTCCGCTTTTTGAAACTGTGTTTGTGAATTCTTCATTCCATCTCATCCCACGAATGTTCAATAGCGTTCATATCCAGCGATTATGGAGGGGTTTTACACGTTTCACTATGTGCTTGGGATTGTTATCTTGCTGCTAGATAAATGATTCCGGAAGAGTGAGCTTCTCTTCATTAGCCTATAAATTTTCTTGTGAAATTTTCAAATACGCCTGGTGGTTCTGTAACGTTTATTATTCCCACCACATTTCCACCACCATGTTTTACCGTAGCACAAATATGTTTCATTTTTCTTTCTCCAAACAATTTCTCTTTCGTCAGACGCACACACATTAAATTTGTATTCTTTACTAATAATAAATGATTTATAATAACGCCCGCCATCTGTAAACTCGTCCAAGAACGAAAACCTTGGTGTCGCAAACTATTTGTAGTATATAATCTTTCGCTATCCTTTTAGTCAATACATGACTACTCCATCTGAGATTTTCGTTGATTGTTCTTATCTATGTACTGTATTTAGTTACGTGTGAATTAAAAACAGTTTCTACTATTTTTCTGATTATTTTCCTCATTCCTCTCCC
Source organism: Melolontha melolontha (assembly GCA_935421215.2). NCBI lineage: Eukaryota > Metazoa > Arthropoda > Insecta > Coleoptera > Scarabaeidae > Melolontha > Melolontha melolontha. The sequence goes on from OW285235.1 coordinate 119,169,422, forward strand.
ATTGACACTCGACATCGTGCTGCTCGAATTGAGTATTGTAATGCGAGATCAAATTTTGAAGGAAATTGAGTCATGTTGTGTTTTCTGACGTATCTCGATCCTGCCTTAAGTCACGATGGTCGCAGATGAGTAAGACGATTTCGTAGAGAACTTAGAGATTCAGAATTTACTGTAGAACGGCATACGACCCTTACACCGGAGGTGATGGCAACATACGGTAGCAGGTCACCTCTAGTTTTTATTGACAGATATTTGAATGCAAATGATTTCATATGAAACGTACTATAGCCTGCTGCACTGCCATACCTACCAAGGTTAATTCAACACCATTTCCAACGTCCTCATACAGCAAGAGTTATTACAAGCTTTTTACAAGAAAATAACGTGATCCTGCTACCATGGCCTTCTCGCTCCTCAGACTTGTCACCAATCGAACATGTGTGAGATATGATTGGTTTTCGACTAGGTAATTTATCCCAACCATCAAATAACCTACTTGACCTTCGTCACCGAATTCAATAAGCCTGGGATGACTTTCCTCAGGATACCATAAATCATTTAATTTCAAACATGCCTCGAAGAGTTATTGATTATACTTATAATAAACCGCGGCGGAACCACTCATTATTAATATTAAATAATATTGTTATTTTTTAGTATTTTAGGTTACGTATAAATTTTATTAAAATTGATTAACTCCTACTGGTTGTTCGAATTTTTTTGAAAGTCACTATTTATTCCTTTTACTATTCATTTGTGGTAGCAAAAAAATATATTTTTTTGACAGTCCTGTATTTATTTACTTATTACTAGAGAACGGACATTCTTACCACATGACTAAGTTCTCCTAATACAATAGCCGTTGTCCATTGTTAACGCTGGCGAAATCAGGTGGCCGAGAAAATCAAACACAAATACTTCATTGTATTACGCCGGAATGTACTCAGCGATGTTTATAAACATTTCCAATTGCCGATTGCGTTTAATGGAATATATCCTCCGAATACAATAGGTGTGTTGTCCATTGTAATCGCTGTCGACTGGATGGCCAGATGGTCTAACAAATACTTCATTGAATTACGCCGAGTCATCTGGTAAGAATGTCCGTTCTCTACCTATTACTATTTCTTGTAGTAATTTTTATTTCTGCCAAATACTTGTTAAACGAGAGCCAACAATTAATGAAGTCATCTTGTTTATCAAAACGTTTCAACCCAGTGTACATGTATTGAAATTATGAAGCAAAATTTGTTGCTTCTAGACGTTCATATTTTTTATCTTAGATTTAATAATGTTATGTTAATAGAATCAGTGTATAAGAAATAAAAGGTTTGCTTTATATTTTTTTAACGAGATTTTTAGTATAAATAAATATATATATATATATATATATATATATATATATATATATATATATATATATATATTAAAGTTAGGGTGATAATGTTAATTATGGTTAATGTATGACCGTACGAATATGAAGAAAGTACAATTCTTGCTTTAAGTTCGGATTAACATAATGGAAGGAATGATAGGTAGTAACAAGTATGTAGTAATATGACAGAATTATGTAATGTCATTGTAATGGTAATAAAGTAAAAGGTCGATAGAGATAGATTATGTTAGCGATGTTTAAATTTAATCATAGCAATATGAAAACGAATAATTTCATAACCTCACATTATTAAATTTAGATAAAATTCAACTTAAATTGATAAACACATACCAGCAAAAGGTTTCTTTTTATTTTGGGTTTTATATACTACTGATATGATACTATGATTATACTTACTTCTAATAGTTATTTAACTGCAACAACAAATTTAAACCAATATCAAATTTCTTTTCTGGATAAATACCATTGCATTAAAGTTTGTTTAGATAATGAACGCTGACCTTCCCTAGGAAAATGGCGCTTGTGACGTTAGCAATAATAACGCATATTTGTAGCCAAATAAAGAAATCTGAATATATCCTAAAATAACATAATTATTTGTTGTATGAAGAATTATTAAAAGCGAACCAAGTAGTATTAATTTTTATAAGTATCTAATACAATTCTGTAATAATAAAATTATTCACTTTCTCATTATAATTACGAGGGTGGTCTGAAATGTTTTGAGCCTAACATAGAAACAAATATTTTTCCGGCCAAAATTAGTTTTATTTTTCAAAATAGTCAACTTTTAAGTTCATTTACTTTTCTTAATGTAGCTCTAGCAGGCGCGGCTCGTGATGACGTATTTAGGGGTGTAAGTACACTGATGCGAGTGCTTCGTGTATTCTCGTGTACTAACTGTAACGTTTTCTCAGTAAACACCGAAAACACACGAGGCACTCGTATTATTGTACTTGCACTCCCAAATACGTCATCACGAGCCGCTCCTGCAGCTCTAGTATTTTTAGCCCTACCTATCTGGCGTCTTGCTCCGCAAAATAGGCGAATTATTTATGAATGCGATGGTCACCTCGCTCGATGAAAATCTGTACCTCCAATCGAAACTTTTATCTTGAGAATCAGGAAAAAGTAACTGGCGGCCAAATATGGTGTAGTCCAACAATTTGAAGTACAATTCGTGAATTTTGTCTATTACGACGGCCAAAGTGTAAGCAGCTCCGTTGTCTTGATGGAACAGCACTTACTTCAAATATGGCCGCTTTTTTTTGCAATTTTTGTCTTCACCTTATCAAATAATGATGCAGAATACACTCCCATTATTGTTTTACCTTTTTTGAAGATAATTTCGTGACTATTCCAAAAACATTCGCCATCACCTTCCCGACCGATGGAATCGTCTTCACCTTTTTTGGAACAGGTTTGTCCTTTGAAGTGTATTGGCGGATCCATGTGTCATCTACAGTTATGAATCAATTCAAAAACCTGACTGGTTTCACTTAAATTGCTCCAACAGGACCTTGGAAATGTTAATTAATTCGATTGCGTTTTGGCCTCCAAATTGAGCAAAACGCGTTGATAGCTTTCGCATTTGCAATTCTTCAGTCAATATATGACAAACGCGTTCTTTCGATAAGTGCATAGCCTCTGCTATCTCTCTAACCTTAATGCTACAGTCGTCCAGTACCATCTGGTGAACATTTTCAATGTTATGGGTGGTGGTTGCAGTTTTTGAACGTCCCAAACGCTCATCATCAGCCAAGCTGGTACGACCACGTTTAGGTTCAGCTGACCATCTTTTCACGGTGGCAAAGGATGGGTCAGAGTTTCCGCAAGCAACGCCAAACTCAGTTTGTCTTTTAAATGTAAGAGTTTAATCAAGACGCGATATTCGATTTTCTACATTTTTACCAAAACACTGACATCGACTGACACAAACGACTGTCAAATAACAATTGAGTGCCCAAAATGGTTTAAATTTTCATAGGCTTCTTTCAATCATACACAATTGTATTACCAGAATAATTTTGGTGAGGCTGGCTCGAAACATTTCAGACTACCTTCGTATATAGAAGTTCTCAAACTTTTTCAGTCCGAATACACTTAACGGGGCGCCTGGAGCACGCATAGAGAACCGCTGGTATAAGCAAACATTAGTCGACAGCGGACAATGTGGCTGTGTATTGAAGGTAACAATATAGCAATTAAATTATAATACAGCTCGATTTATTCAGCTCATCGACACCGAAAGGTAAAAGAAGGATATCAGAATAAAGGAATAAAGAGATTATTATTAAATAATATTATTTTTGTACATCAACTTTAAGAATACCTTCGCCGTATAGTGTATTCCGTAACCCAATTTTGCGTTTAAGTTAAAATTTATAATAAATATTGCGCAATGAAACACTATTTACATATTGAGTCAACAGTGACAGTAAATAAATTTACCAAATTGCCTTCAAGTGGCGCTACTGAAATATAAACCAGAATTAATATCCTTAGTTATTATTATGGCATGCCGAAATGAGTAGAACATGAGTAAATATGGACGTTAATATAATTAATACTATCAGTATATTTTCGCTTTCATATTATGTATGCATCAGTAACGTGTTACAACAGTTAATATCTTTGCGTTGTAATACAGAAGAAAAAGAAAATAATTAAAAGAACTTAAAAGAAGTTACTGACGAGGCCAAACATTATTTTTTGCAAACTGTATGTGCGTATGCCAGTACACATAGTGCATACCTTACCATCCTATCTTAATAGCATAAGTTTATTTGTTTTAAATGATATATATTTTGTTACGCTTAGCGTATAGAAGTTTTAATTCATTTATACACATATTCGTCTTTAAATATCTCGATTAAATATTATTTTACATAGACATTTTTTTTCATTTGTACAAACTGTACATTTTCGTTACAAAGAGAAAACATTTCTTTTATCATCTTCTTGACCGCCGACGACCCTTATTACCTGGACCGTCAACCGATAACCGTAATGTAGAATTTCTTCTAGATAAATTCCATATTTTAAAAATTGTTTTAATATAATATTATTTACATCTTCTTTTATATGTCATGTTTGATATCGTAAGGAAGCTCATGTCACAAGGGTTATTTTAAGAATAATTATGCCATTGACAGACCACCCCTTCAGGTCGCGCTTTTTATTAATTATTATTCGAGTTATCGATCCCTCCCTCTACTTAGGTCATAAACAGCCCTTTTCAAAACTTTACTTTTCTTTCGATACGAACAACGATCAGGGCTTTTTCGCTAGTACCTCCGAAGGTTACACACACCTCGTGTACTGTCCAAGTCACGATGTCACGCCGTCCAGGTGTGCTTCAGCTTCTAAGGTAAACTGCATTGTTCTATGCATATTATTCTTTTAAGCGAATTCATATTAATTTAAACTAATTAATTTCTTATTCCTCCGGTCAACACCGCTCTACATATACTTGTCCGAGTATATCTTCAGACCACGTGGCCGCCCATCGCCGCAAATCAAAGGTAGCTCTGTATTCTTCGATACAGAGGTTATTTTATATACATTAATTAACCCATAATTTACTGCACAAGTTAACACTCTATTTCAGATATTTTGCATTAATATTTTAATCTACTTATTCACCGCTCCGCGTGTATATAGTACTTTGTTTTATTACTGTTTCACCTTTCTATTTCAGATATTTTATATTAATTTCTCGATTACTAATTTATCGCCCCTTGTGTATATATTACTGATTTAATTACTATTAAATACATCAATTTCTTTTATTTAAATATACCAATTCGTTTTTTATTTTATTCATTAAGTCTTTGTGTATTTATTTTAATTAACCATCATCACGCACGTCCTGGACCTTTGAAGGAACTTCACCAACACCACTAATATATTTTATATCAAATAATTTCATTATTATTATCCCTAGCCAAGCCCTAGTTAGTAATAATTTGTGTTTGGCACCATTTTCTTTCGTAATGCCATCAAAACTTTAAAATAATGTTGAAGTCTGACGGGGTGAGTATAAACTTTTTATTTTTGAATTAGTTTTACATATATCATAGAAAAATAAAAATCAAATATTATGATATGTAATACTAATATTTTCTCTATTTTGATTACCAAGATACATGCTAAAGACCTAAAATCATTCTAAATTTGAAAAGGTTTTCTCCCTCTTAAAATAATTTTCGCTACAAAAATCGTTCTAAGCATGTCTAGGAATCGACTACTTACACGACAAAGTTGCAATGGTTTTTGGTAAGAAGGGAAACTTTTTGAACTCTACTGTATTTTCGCACACACTTTAGAAATCATTTTGATTGGCTATACTATAATTATATTTAAATAATTACCCTAAATTTTAATATTGGCAGAAACATATAGAGAGATAGTGTAGATAAGTATGTTAAATACTAATTCAATGATATTTTTATAGTCTATATAATGTAAGATTACTGAAAACAAACAGTTTAACCTGAATTCGTTTTCCAAGAAAACTATGTTAACACTTTAAACATCAGTTTATTATCACTGCTCAAACAGATAATATTTTGCATTTGTAGGTATTATATAAATGTAGCATTCCTTCTCTTTATAAATTTACCTTTGTACAGTAAATAGAGATTAAGGTAAACGATTTCTAGTTTATTTACATTGAGCGGATACCTTACATATTTACATATTCTTATTTTATTTCACACTATTTATTATTTTAAAATCTTATATATTAAGCTTTCTAAACAATTAAAAGCATAATCATTTTAGAATACACATAGTAATGTCGTTGGCATGTACCCAATGACATTTGGTATTAAATAGAATATCGTAAAATAGTTACTAATAAAACGATAATGATTTTTAGACTATTTCCAGCAAATATTCTTTTTTGGTATTTACTATATATTTACATAAATATTATAATATAATTTTAGATAGTAATTAATAGGTTTATTTGAATAACATTCCACCGGTGCCTCGTCCTAGCACGTATATATATTTTGTCAGTCGCCGCCCAAACATTGATCAGTACACTTTGCTGGTTTACAATGATATATAATAATTTTGTAATGTCACAAATAGTCAGAAAGAGGTCGTTTTCAATGTAGTTCATAACTTTATGATGGAATATTCAGTGGAACCACACCAATAGTTACCTTCAATTTTACTGGCTTGCAGAACAGTACAACAACGTACTGCCGAAATAATTTCAAAGTTAGTGTTAAATACATTGGAAAAGTTTGAACTTTCAATAAACTAAATTTTAATGTAGGTGAGTTGTGGTGCCGCTAACATGCTCTTTGTAGGCCGGTCTCTAAAAAAGATTGTGCTACCTTGTTACATATTACATATAAAATCCATGTTTTACATTTGGCGATAGAAACTATTCATAGATGTTATCCATATGTAAATACTGTGATTCTCAAATTCCCAAAACGTGTTCGCCAATATCGCAGACTGCGCCTCGATATTCCTGAACTACAACAGCTGATTCGTACATGTTGGGGGAACATGGTTACAGGCAGCGTTCTACTATCATATATACTTGAATAATATTAAGAACGGGGTTTAAAAAAAAACTTCCCAAAAAAGTTGCAGCTATCAAGTAAAGGAGGCAGTAGAAAAATTAGAAAATCCTTCGGTGTCATTAGTGGAATCTCTGCAGGTAGTGCAATATATTCACGTACGGCTATGCGCGGTAGAAAACGCTAAAAATGTTTGTGTTCTAGAAAGGTTTGAAAGTATTTTAGAGAAAGATTCAGATTTTGCCACATTAAGATAAACTTGTGAAGGTGCGTCAATAGAAGCGTTAAATTGTTTTAAAGATTATTTTAATTATGCAACTATAACATCAGTAAATGTAGAACGCTCCTTGTCTGCATATAAGCACATCTTTTCTCCACAACGCACTCAGATTTCGGAAATTATTGTGGAAGCACATCTGATATTGCAAACTTTTAACCGATTTTACCTAGTTTGTGACTTCGCGGAAGTAGGTATTCCACCACTTTTCATAAATTTATACTTTATTCATATTTATTTATACAGGTTTCGGTGCGCTTCGGTTTTTAACGGTAATAATTTATTACTCTAAACGAGCGAATCGCGATCACCGTTTCCAGCGACGACTGACAAAATATATATACGCGCGAGGACGAGCCCACCAATTTTCTAATTTTGGAACCAATGAAGATGCCCTCATTAAGTTTTGCGACAGACAATCCGGGAAATTTATTGTTTATACTTTATACTTTACATACTAAAAGAAAACTAACTCACAATAAGAGCTCACGACGATGTTTGCACAAGTACTGTGGCTGCATAAGGAATGTACCATTTACAAACATCAAAAACAAGCCAACGTACCCTTAGGTAAGTTTGAACATGTGCAAGCTTCTATACTTGGAACATCTAATACGATTACGAATGCAGCGGTGTAAAGCTTGTAAACCGTGCCTGAAACTATAGTTATGTACAGATTTGCACATATAATCTTAGTAATACTTTGTTACTAAATTGTGAAAAATCTTTACTTGATAGAAACAAACGGACTACGGTTTAGTATTTAGTAAATCTGTACAAAATACTGGCACATGCTTCTATTTACAGTCCAGATATATTATAAACCAATGTTATCAAACAGATGTTTACGAAAGATTCTTTTCCCAAATTTGATAAATGAAGCAATAAAATTAGGTAGAAAACAATCAAAGCAAATGGCATCCCATTTAAGGATTTAAGACTTAACACAACTTTACCATAGTGTTTTTAACCTAAATTACACGTGCATAATTTTCATTTTACTAAGGTTTATAAAGACTATAGGGATTTTCTCATATCTTTAAAAATATTCATCAACATTTCTGCAGAGATATTATTTACGGCTTCTTTAATAGCAACTTCTAATTCATCTAAATTATGAAATCGGTCAAGAAACGTATGAATCATCTTAACATAATTAATAATCGTATCCTAAATACGTATTTCAACAACTAAGTTTTCATCGTCAGTAAGTAAAACCATTAATCAAATTGTTGAACACGGGATATCGGTTTTTAAATACATTGTCCTTTAAATTTACAAACAGCAAGAACTCGAAAGTTGAAGTGCCAAATCTGGTGAATGGCTAGGCTATAAACTAGTACTTATAAGCCTGTTATCATAAAATTGTTCAAAATAATTCAATGTAGTTTGTGCAGAATCAGGTTGAAGAAACTCGAACACATTTCTTATTTCAGTGTGATACTACTCATGGATAAACAGCTCTGAAATAATTTGAATAGCGGTCAGTATTTATTATATCATTAAAGGAAGTAGGTTCTCCAATCTGTCTTCTGCTAATTGGCAATCCGAATAACAATTTTCATGAAATTTTTTGCTTCACAAAAAAGTTATGACGGTTGTCTGTTGACAAAGTATGGTAATTCTGCGAATTCGCTTAACCTGACAAGTAAAACTACGCTTCATCAGAGACAGATCCATTTAAAGTATCGTTAAACAAGTGACAATAATTTTGTCATTATTTGAGCCCTTTTCGAGTAAGTGATGTGAAACACACATTTTTGTACGTATCCATATTTTCAATGCAATGTTTCTAATAACTTTTGAACCAGTCTGTTATAATAACGTTTAAATGCGCCGACATCTATGTCCTAATCAGGATTTAAAGCCGCAAACGGCATTCAATGTCTTCGTAAATATAAATTTTTAATCAGAGTACAGAAATATACGAACTGAAGACCAATAAAGTACGATACAATGATCAACAAACAATAATAAAAGGTAAACAAGGACATACAAACGTGAACAATGCCGCCAATTTGGGAATATTAAAATGTTCTAATTTAGGAATTTTAGTACAGCCAACTACAAGTAGTTGATTTTGCTCACGTTACACACGTTTCGTTTATCTTTCAAAAATTTAATTAATCTTCTTAATATTTTTACGTACCTGATTACATAATGGAATACATAAAATCTTCCATAAATTGTTGGTGTAGATGCAAGGATGCAAGAAAGTTTTTGTTCGACTTTGTTTTTGTTCGTGCATTTTCTAAACTGTATAAATATATAATTTTGTAATTGTACAATGTATATGTAACTACATACGTAAGAAAAATTTATTTTAAATTGATATGGAACGAAGCCACATTTTTAGCAGTGCAACGTTTAGTTTATTGACATCTACTTATGTGGTAAGGTATAGATAACAATTTAAATAATAAATTATCTACGTTCTATCCTTTTCTATAATAAATACATAGGTTATGTATACAACTTCTTTATCTCAATATCCAATAAGGAAAAAAATCTACTTAAAAATCAATAATAGTCATTAAAAATTTAAACGACCGCCAAGAAATTTTTATTTAAACAACTTTTATTTTAAAATTACGTTGCTAAATACACAAGAATGAAAATAATAATGGACAAAGGCATTACAGAGAAGAGTTCATGTTTACACAATTAATGCATTAAAGGTATTCCCTAGACCAGACGTTAAGTTTTTATGTTCGAGATCGGAGAAATTTGTTTACATATCCAAAGGTCTTCTTGAACAAATATCCTAAACAAATAAAGACAACACTCCCTTATTTTGAATAGGGGTGCCATATTGAAATTGAAGATATCACTTACGCTTTCGGGGTAGTTACTGGACGAATCTGTTTTGTTTGTTAAAAATATAGAGGACTGCATTCAACTATCGAAGGAAATCTCATGAAATACGACACTGAAATAATATACGTAGACAAAAAAATGCCCGTAAATTACATACGTTATAGAGGAAGTACTTCGGATCGCTCATAAAATGTGGGAAACTGCTATATTTATACTGACTTAATTATAAATAGAGTTGATTGGGGTAGATATTAGGTACATGTTACTCGCAACATTTATATTATCGGAATAATAGAAACGTAAAATGTATTTAGTTTTGATAAAGATTTTTATCACACCACAATGTTTGTTGATATTATTTATATTCTTAATTAGCGTAATTAGCTTTCAGTTTTCACATTTGTAATTTATATCATTATCAAGCGTGGATTTCTCTGTTTCTCTTGGCATATTTGCCATTATTTCAATTTACTGTGGTATTTAAATATTTAATAGCGATTTCGTTGCCACCTTATAATTATTTTGCTTTTTCTCTGTATTCTTTTGTTTTTTTTTCCGTTCTTTACATTTCTCGTTGTACACCATTAACTATAATTATTGTAGCACTAATATTTTACCTGCAACCTTTGTCTTTGCTAAAGCTTCTTTCCGTTTCTTTTAAAACACCAAGAGGGGCACCGCTGGCCTGAAGAATGTCCTCACTTTTAATTCCTTGCAGTCACACGTTTTGTTACTTTTAGATATTAATATTCCGAAAATGTGTATATTCTGTGGTGTGTCTAATTAATCAAATAAATTTGTTAGTACGAGGGCGTATTTTTATGTTATCTACCTAGCCATGAAACAAAAGAGTGACGATGTCAAACAAACTATTGAAAAATTGCTGTCACTGTTAGAAGTACATGTGCTATGTTGTGTTTAGTTTGTGCTGTTTATAGAGATTTGAGATGGTCTATTTCTCGATAAAATGAGTGAAACTAAGGTTGAACATCGCAGCGTAATAAAGTTCCTGACAAAAGAAGGCAATGGTCCAAAAGCAATTCATGAAAGAATGGTTGCTGTGTATGGGGAAGATACACCATCTTATTTCCAAGTAAAATATTGGTCTAAACTCTTTCGATGGGGTCGAGAGTCAATCAATGATGACCCAAAGCGGACGACCCGTTGAAGCTCGAACTGATGACATTGAGCGAAAAGTCGAAAATTTGGTACTGAAAGATCGGCGTGTAAAGATCTCTGTCATTGCCAATGAAGTCTGTATATCCGAAACAAGTATCCCCAAAATTTTGCATGATGATTTGGGTATGAAGAAGGGGTCTGCACGGTGGATACCCAGATTGCTTACACCTGAACAAAAACTGTACAGAAAAGAAGTTTCTCAAGAAAATTTGGTCAAGTTGGAGAGGGACATTTTTATCTCGAATTATCACCGGGGATGAGAGTTGGGTATATTACTGGGACCCTCCTACTAAACAAGAATCCATGCAGTGGGTTCATAAGGGCTCTCCACCACCAAAAAAGGCCAAGACACAATTTTCTGGAAAAAAACTGATAGCAACTGTTTTATGGGATGCTGAAGCAGTCTTATTGAATATATGCCGAGCGGGTCCACCATAAATGGAGAGGCCTACGGAAACACAATTAAAAATTTAAAGACTGCTCTGGAGGAAAAACGCCCGCATTCTTATCCACAAAAAAACTTGTTGCTGCACGACAATTGTCGGGTTCATAAGGCAAACAAAGTTCAGCAGATAATCAATGACTGTTGGTTTATAGAGTTAAGGCATCCACCTTATAGCCCCGACCTAGCTCCGTCAGACTCCTTCTTATTCAAAAATTTAAAAAAGCATCTCAGGGGAAAGCGTTTTGCTTCTGATGAAGAACTCATTGAAGCTGTTGAAGAATATTTTGTGGGGTTACAGAAGCAACTTTTTTCTGAGGGTATGGGGCAACTGGAAAAAAGATGAAATAAGTGTATTAGTGTTGAAGGGAGTTATGTAAAAATTATTTTTTTTTTGTTCTCTTATGTGTTTATTTTCATGGCTAGGTAGATAACATAAAAATATGTCCTCGTAATTGCATTTGTGCGAACCGATTCAAAATGGCGTGTGCTGATGTCTCTGTTACTGAAGCTCGCAAGATAAACTTGTAGCCTGGCATTACGTGAATTTATAAAGATTGTATAAAGTATGGAAATGATTTTACAATTTTAAAATGTATGATAGTTGTACCTTGAAGTACCTTCAAGTTCTGAAAGAATCATGTTACATCCAAATTTTCAAGTCTTAACACGGAAGATATTATTCAATACGACCGTAAGCAGCGCAAAATAATATTGTCATGTTTGGATCTACTGAGTTACCATGCAGAACAAGTAATGAACAAGCTGCTGTAGATTTGGCTTGCAGGCTTCAACGGTTGTCCATAATTGCTTCTGAGATTCCGGTCAGAACCGCGTCTTTGGCACTACTAGATTCTTGGTCGACGTTTCTTTCACTGCTGCAAAGACCATTTTCAGGGCTGCTATGACTGCTGCTGCACGGAAAATCAGAGTCTGTCAGTTTGAGACTGGGTTCTATAGAAGATGTACCGAATCACTGAAGCGCCACGGTTATGTCTTAGTTTTGAGATGGAAGGGCTTGCCAGGTATTGTGTAAAGAGCATGTGTCATCACGGTTTATATTATATGGATGATGAAGTCACATGGGTTGCGGAATAGAACCTCAGCAAATCGATATTGAATTTGGTATCCAGTTTACAACGTATGTTTAGCAAGTACAGACCTGGTTAGGTGCGGCGTCCTAATACAACTCTCATATTCAGCAACACGAGTATAGCAAATGCCAATTAAGTTGGCGCGAGTAGGTGGTGCGCAGAAGCCGTTTTTAAAAACGTACACCCCCACTACGAAAGTAATTGTCAGAATACATTTGTTATTGACGTTTGACGGAACATAATGTCTTTGCTAGGGGATCATAAAGTGATACACGCTTAGAGGTTAGAATTATCTGACATTTGATGTAAAACCAAATACAAATCTCCCCACTACTTCTAATCCTGCGCGAACTTACCCCTCCTCGCGCCAACTTAATTGGCGTTTGCTATACTTACCGGGTGCTTTATCTCCCCAATTTATATGTTACCAGATGCTTGCGGTTCTTAACAGAAAAGGTGGCCGATAATGTGATGAGGAGTTGAAATATAGTTTCAATGTTATGTTTTCATAAGGATTTTCTGATACGGTCGACGAGGTTTTTTATATAAGGTCAAAGGACAGAAAGGGTTGATTTATTGTGCGTTGAATGTCGTGCTTGGAATAGTTATTGTTGATTAAGGTATTGGCAGCATGGCTGCTTTTCTTAGGTAAGAAGTTAGGTAGAGGTATAGAAAAGCCTCCTTGGAGTATAGCTTACGGGATTAGATTTTTTTTGCAGGATAATAGTGAGAAAAAGCGTTTAGGTATCTGTCGGTATACGCAGGTTTGCTATCAACAGGTTGTCCTAGTAACAACCAGCATGATGATTCACAAGGACGTCTATAGAAAGGAAAGAAACTTTTCGACTCAAGCTTGATAGAGAAATAAATGGACAATCTGTGTTGGGAATTAAGTAACTTAAGTAATTTATTAAAAGAATCAGTTCAAAAGTTCATGTGGACAAATAACATAAGTGTCGCGAATCTATCCAAATCAACACTTCGCTCATTGGTTATAAGAACAAAGTATTTGTAATTTGAAGGCCTCAATAAAGACGTTGGCGACCTCAGGAAAAAGTGGAGAACCCATGTCTGCCCTAGAGTGGAGAACCCATGTCTGCTATTCATTGTCGTCGGGCTGGTTGTCAGAGCACAGAGCACAATAAATTCAACAAAACAAAAATTTGCCTATGAGGCAATGATGCCACAAAATTTATGGAATTCCTCCAATAATCTGAAGGGAAGTGTGGCGTGATATAACGAAAATGAAGGAATTTGCATCGTAGACTTTCAAAGTATATCTACTGTAGCTATTTTTTTATTAAACTTTTCATTTCGTCAACTGTAGCGTTGGTATGCAGTTATTAGTTAAAAAAAGAAAACATGGCATCATCTGTCAACGGTGTCTACATTGGAGAGTAAGTTTATAAAAACTTTTTTCGAGAAAATTTTTAACATTAAACAAGTTGTCTCTAACCACGTTCTCTAGTACCATGCCTTCAAAATCTTTCCTGATTGAAGATGGCCATGCTTTTTGATAACGATTGGTAAGAGTGTCTGCACGTACTAATCACTTTAACAGTTTGTATGTCACCAATATGTGTGTAGAAATTAAAAATTTTACTTTACTAAAAATTGTTTTCATATTAGTTAAATTTAAAAATACTAGTACTAAAGGTTATGCTGAAAGTGTTGTCCATTATTTTGAAGACAAAGTCGAACTCTACGTTTCAAGTTCTCAAAACCATTTACCAGGAAGTTGTGGGGTTATGTCATCACAGGAGTCCCTAATGGCATTACGATTATGTCTGGTGGTAAAATGGTATTCTTTAAATATTGAAAAATAAAATCCAAAATGATCAGATCCGGAGATCTTGGAGGAAAATTCTTAATTCTATTGTCGAAAAATTGTTGCAAAGTGCTATTGTATTTCGAGATTTGTGTGCCGGTGCATTATCTTGCTAAAAAAATCCTTCTGTATGTTTGTCATCATGAAGTTCATTAATAAATAATTCATTTTGGCATATTTCAGCAGTTATGGTTTGGTTGAAAAATATAGATCCAATAATTCATCTCCTTGAAACTGCTAGTCGGACGCCAATTTTTGGTGGATGTAATACAGTTTCTATGTATTCATGAGGGTTTTCTGCTGACCACATTCTCATATTTTGCTTATTTATATAGCCAAAAAGATGGAACCAAGTCTCATCAGAAAAAGACTGTTGTTGATTACTGTGTTCTTGTACCAAAATCCACCTGCGTGAGCTCAAAAACTGCTTGAATTTTATATGGAAACAACTTTAAGTCCTTTTTTTAAAACGGTATGACATGTTCACACTGACAAATGAACTTCTTCAGAAAGCTTTGCAATTGATTTTTTAGGTGAGTTGTCCATTGGACGTCGAATATCCTCTACGTAATCTATAGTTCGTTTTTTAGGTTTCCGCCGCCAAGTTTACTAGTTCTTGTCCCTGTTCCATGAAATTAATAATGGAATCATAAACATGACATAGCAGCTGTGTATAAGTAACTGACAGATTAGTAAACTGTTGCCGAAAATTATGCAAGCACTGATTAATGGAATAGACTCATTGTCCATTACCTAATTTTCGAACGGTTCTAAAGTAACTTTCAGTTATAAACTTTTGTGTTGTAACTTTAACATGTTAATAATAAAATAATACAATCAAATGTAAGGTTTTCCAATTTAAATTTGTCATTGACAGCTATCACAATTTAAAATACAATTTAAAAGTATCGCAATGTCATCAATCTTACTAAAGAAAATACTTAAAAAACAGCGCTCTAATCATGAAAGTTTTTGAAGGCTTGGTATGTGAAAATAAAGGAATTATTCTAAATTATATTTATTATCCTATTTTAGGAAATTTATTTTAAATATTTTACTTTGTATATTCAAACACGCAATGTTGTATTACGGAAAACTACGCTGAAATTATCTATAAACAAATCTGCAATTTTAAATTTAGTTCAAATGAATATTAAGGCAAATAGAACAGCCGATATACAGTACAGTAAACATGCAAAGATTGTATTTTCACAGTAGCCAAAGTGACCAATAATTAATAGATATTTAGATTAATAACAGCGTAAGTGTTCAAACTGGTGTTCAAATAATTGATCTCGAGATCTCAAGATTAAAATTATTTCCACTTATTACATAATGAGAAACAAATCATCTATGCGATAACTTCTTTTGAATGTTAAATACTTAAAATATGTGTGTAGGTAACGACATACAATCTTAGATTATTGATTACAAAAATGTTCCACGTTATTCTAAAATATAATTTTCTAATCTAATAATCGCTAAAACATTTGATGTTTCTGAAGAAAATTAAGATAAATTTCTAATTACGAAAACAAACAGATCACTGTTTTTTTTATAGATATTCCAATTTTTTCAATGTGAATTACTGGTGGTCTTCCCTGCAAGGTGTGCAAACGTCTATACTACAGACAGACACAAAGTTTATGCCAGACCTGTACATCTCAAAAAGTAATTATCCCTAAACTTGAAAGAAATACGGATTTACGGCTATTCAGTTCAAGCAACCAGCGTTCTCTAATTCGAACGGCCATAACAAAGGTCACGATGGTTTTTCGATCGTACTGCTTCGGATTACGGAATAGGCAAACTAATCCCCTAGAGAGTAATTTTATGTAACTCACGCACTATTGCCCTCTAATAAAATGTCTGCTCCGTGATGCGGTGAGTGCGACCATGTGTCGAGCCATGCCATGCGTCTTCTTAAAATAACAGTGTAAATGCACACACCGCCCATCCCTTCAATATTTTGAAAAGCGCGTGCACTAAGTTTGCATTTCAATGCCAGTTGGTTGCAGCTTGCCGACCCCTAGTGAGGATCAAAGGCAATAACACCGAATAGCTAAGTGCGTTGCTGTGTAACTAATAAATAATAAATTATTATAGAGAAGTATGTCTGTCACTTAGCTACGGTAAAAATTGACATTTAATTAATAACTATATGTTGTCGGCAACATTGATTTTTTTGCTAGTATATGTATACCCACAAGGTCGGAATGAAATATTATCGGCCTGGCTAAGAAAACACAAGGTTATATCTATAGTAAGTATTAATTTTTCGACACTGTTCGCTTCCAATTCTACATAATTAGTATCCAAACTTCTTTATATCCCTCCGATTGTAAGATTGTTTAAAACCTTTCAAATGAACATCAATTTCAGATATAACCTCTTTGTTTGAGTCAAGTTCCATTGTAGGGTGTAACTTTTTGAATTTCAGAAAATAAAGTCACTAAGCTTTAAATCTGATGAGTAGGTACGAATGGCTGTAATTCGCTACGTAGAACAAACTTTTCTGCTTGTGGAGTTAATGACGAATGAGCTGTCTATGGTGATGAAACAGATATATTCTATGTTAGGTGCTATTGCTTGCTTTTGTTTTGAGTATTCAATTTGTGTCCAGTAATGTTGCATAATACTCACCTGTGATGATTCACTCTTTCTTTAAATATGCGTGCATTCCCAGAAAACAACAATAGCTATGAGGGCGGTTCAATAATTCCTTGAAACAGATAGACAAATATATTATTTTGGAAAATTTTTAAGAATATTTCAACATAGCCTGCTTTTAGCTGTATATATTATTCCCCTCTGCAATAACGTTGGATAATACTCTCCATGTATGGTTTGTCCATTTTCCAAGTAATCGATGCAAGATGATTCCGCGTACATCCAAAAACACATTGGCCATCACCTTGTTAGCCGATTTCAACATCTTTGCCTTCTTTGAAGCCGGATCGCCTTTAAAAACCCACGGGTTCGACTATTGCTTTGTTTCTGATGTATAGCAGTGTATCCAAGTTTCGCCCACAGTTATGTAGTGACGTTGAAACTCGTTAGGGTTGCGACGGAAAAGTGCCTAACCAGTCCCGATTCGATCATACGATTGCGTTTATTCTCCACTGAGAACAAACGCGGCACCCATCTTGCGGACATTTTTTTCAAACCCAATTTTGACCTGTGGCCTCAACTATTTCGCGAACTTCGATTCGTCGATCACTCAAAACCATATTGTGGATTTTGTCAATCATTTTGGAGAAAGTCATTTCCACTGGACGTCCCGAACGATGTTCGCCTTTTGTGGATGTACGGCCACGTTTAAACTCATTTACCAAAGTGTAAACAATCGCCAACACAGGAGCAAATGTACCATGAACTTCGTCCTGCTCGACTTTGATCTCTTTCTGTGTAAACCTTTCAAATAAAAGTGTTTAATCACCGCACGAAGCTCATATTTTTCCATTTTTCTCAATGAATCAAAATTTGTTGCTTCAATCGAGTATAAAAATAAACTCACGCGATGGGTTTAGCTGAAAGTTTGACAGCTGTCTAAAGACAAATAACGCTTGCAAAATGCAAACTTTTGTCATATTACTAGCGCCATCTCTTGGATTTTCCAAAGAGTTATTGAACCATCCTCCTATATTATCTTCTCAGACAACAAAATTGTCTTTTTATTCTTCGGAGCATTGTAATCATTCTCCATTCATTGTCTGGACTGTTGTTTTTCTCGGGTGTATCGTGATGAATCCAGCTATTATTTTATTATTAATATATGAAGCGGCGCATAAATTCAGCGATTACTTTGAAAAAGCTTCAAACATTGCTTTCAAATATATCACCTCAAGCGTTTTTGATCAACTCTTAAAAATCACGGCATTACCCGTTCATTGTAATAACCATTCAGCATTACATTGCAAACTCGTTCGATGACATCATTAGTTGTGGCCGATTTTGAATTTCCAAAATGCTCACAATCTTGAATCGATGTACGAACTAAGCGCTATGTTCTCGGCCTGACAGATTTATACTTGCTAAAACGTGTTGTGTCATAGTCACACATCCGCTAAGCCTGCGCTATAAATAATAAAGTTCTTCGAGTAAAAATTAGATAATATCTAAAGGTGATGAGTGTCCCAGTCGGCCATTAAAGTAGTAACACAACAATAGATTTTATTTATTGAAAAATTGGTATTAGAAGTCCGCTGTTTGAAAGTAAAAATTATAAGTAATATTTAACATTTCTAAAGAAACGTTTCACTGAATTCTGCGTAGGTGTGAAAAAGATTAGTGCAATATGAGTGCCATGATTTATTTCTGCTCGTCAACTATTCAATCTACACGATCGGTATTTAATATGTGTGGAAACCCAAAACCGATTTTGCAGTCTATTGTCACAAGAGATTAAGCAATGGTTCTGTATTATAATACTGTATCCAAAAAGGAGTCGATGGGTGACCGCGACCAAATGAACCTCGTCCTGTAACACTCATTCGATCAGGGAGAAAGATTATGATAACAATATTTTATAATTGTAAGGACATTAAACTGATGGACTTTAAAGATCGCAATAAATTTGTCAACAGCACATATTATACTTGTTTGTTGCATAAATTGAGCTCGTTTGTGCAATATTCGTGAAAACGTTGAATCACCACAGTTTACCAAAATTACAAAAATTGTTTACTTCAAACTCGAATTAAAACTTGTTGTATATACCATGGCGATAAAAATTATATGGAGAGTACATAAGGCCACTTGTGAACGCGGTAAATTGAAGCTGCTAGGGGAAAGACGAAAGCATGCATTTTAAGTATGCAACCCGCAAAGTACGTACCAAAATAATAGATGTAGCAACTATGCTAGAGTAAAATCATTTTCGGATGAGACTGGCGCAGAAACACATTTTAGTAATTACAAAGAGAGCCACCTCATAAATGAGAGAAACACCTAGTAGTATAAATCCGTGTACTATATGAGCCACAAACGTTTATCGATTATTTGTCAGTCGGTACCAGGCACTTGATCGGTGTGTTTCGTAGTGGTGTTGTACGTACGTTGAGAGTTTTCCTATTTGTAATATTATTGTTGTATTTTATCTATTAATTTTTTTTTTTTCAAAGCTATTCAAGAGTAAGAATGCATCCTCTTGTAAGTAGAAATATACTTATCATAAAATTCCTGAAAATTTAGTTGTATTTATTTACACAAGGTAAAATGTCTGATATGGCAACAAACTCTGTCCTGGAGGAAGTGAGCCCTTGTTCGAAAAAGAGAAAAGTTATTCTTGAACAATAATTTTTAATGTATATAACTATTTTAAAAAACAAGGTGTGACAGGTAAATATATTTACAAATTAGGTGGATACATAATATTTAACCTGTATTAATATTACTTTTTTTAAATCAAATTCAAAATTATAATTTATGTTGATCATCATTTATAGGTCAGCTGCTAGATACAGTTGCAGAAGCAACAGGTATTTCTAGGAGCACTGTAGGTCGAATAATTAAAGAAGGTCATGCTGTTGAAACAAGAAAAGTAAATTAATTCTTATCGACAAAAATAAAATCACCAAAACCATCACCAAAATCTACTGTCGATAACTGTGGGGAAGAAATTATTCGCAGAATTATACATAATTTTCATGTGACTGAAAAGAGAAGGCCCACAATAAAAGTCGTTTATAATAAAATTCACGATGATGAAGGAATCGGTTTTGCAGGAAGGCTATCACCTTTTAGGAAATTATTGCTGCGAATAGGATTCAGGTACTTTTTTTATTATTTCTAGTAATATCACTCTAAACTTTTTATTTGCTAGATGGAAAAAAAAAACTACTGATAACCGTAAGATTTTAATGGAGCGGTTTGACATAAGAGAGCTGAGGTGTTCTTACATCCGCAAAATAACAAATTATCATACCCAAGGACGTCCAATAGTATATACAGGTATAAAAAGCATTTCGAAAATCTATTTAGTACATATTTTAAGTACATAAGTAATTTTTAGATGAAACTTACATACATACAGGGCATACATCTCCTTTTGGATGGGTCGATCAATATAATGAAGGATTAAAGTGTCCAATTTCAAAAGGGAAGCGTTTAATAATTGTTCATGCTGGTTCTGCAGAGGGTTTTGTTAATGATGCGTTATTAATTTTCAAATCAGGTCAAAAAAGTGGCGACTACCATGACGACATGAACTTCATAAATTATAAAAAATGGTTAGAAACATCTTTAATTCCTAATTTGCCTGATAATTCTGTGATTGTTGTGGATAATGCCAACTACCATAATGTTATGTCATATAAACAACCAACATCAGCCAGTAGAAAGTGTGATATGATACAGTGGCTAAACGAAAGGGGCATAACTTACGATGCAAATTGTACTAAACCGGAGTTGTACAATTTAGTAAAACTTCACAAGCCAAAACATATACAGTACAGCATAGATGGCATATTTGCAAAAAAGGGCCACACCGTCCTGAGATTGCCACCATACCACCCAGAACTAAACCCGATTGAAAAAATCTGGGGCATTGTAAAAAATCGGGTTGCATCAAGAAATGTTACATTTCATATAAATGATGAAAAATTGGCGAGAGAAGAATTTTCAAACATCAAGGTAGAGGAATGGTCAGAAACTTGTCGACATGTAGAAGGTGTAGAAAAAGATTACATTATGAAGGAGCACATAATGGATGATTTTTGTGAAGAATTTATTATTAATGTCAATAATGACTCTGAAGATGATTTCTACGATTTTTCAAGCAATGAAGACTGAAGATTTTAAATATTTCAAAATATATTATATTAATTTTGTCATCAGCGAAAATAAATATTTGATTATACATTGTATGTATGTATATTTGTTTTAATAAATACAAAAATTTTTCTAGGCACATGCTTGTGTATTTATCTTCTTTTAATGTCTCTAAAGTGAGATTTTGGTTAGGAGTAAAATTATAATGAGAAAAAACTAAATTAAGGATTAATGAAAACCATATTACAAAATATGGATTAATATAATAATAATTAATAAATACAAAGACTTAAATGTGAAAGCACTATAAAAAGAAATATTTCATTGTAAAATACATTTTATAAAAAATTTGTTACATAATACCAATTGATTTAATAATTATTTTATTCTTCGCGAAGTAATAAGTTTATTTAAAATCGACAACAAAACATAATTATTATGATATAATATAATTAAATATTATTTAAATTTAAAACTGCCGCCTATATTGTCAAGACTGCTCAATGTTTTTAAGGTGTTCAATATTTTTGTAAAGTCATCGCTCGCGCATCTTCAGTCTCATCCGAAAGTAATTTTACTCTACATGTATTATTTTGGATGTTAAAATTCCATATAATAACTATATTATATGGAATTTTAACATTCTCCCAAAAAAACTGTGAATATTTAATATATAAATTATAAAATAATAGTGTAAAAAACAGTATCCTACTGTGTATTTTTGTAGTTGATTGTAGAATTGTAACTATTTTGTGAATGTTATTGTATGATCATTTATATGGTTACAATCGAAATGCTACGTCTCAAAAAATATTTTTATTATATGAACAATACATATTACAAATGTATTTTTCTTTCACATCTGTTTACAGGCAATAACTAAAAATATTTATATTTTATATTAATTAAATAAAAGTAATATAGCTTTTTGCATATATGCTGAAAATACATGAAAAATTGTGGTCACTGTATCTTTCTTCAACCATGTTATATTTATAGATGTATCAAAAGAATTTTCTGTAGATAGAACACAGAACACGTCTATCACTTAGTAACCAGTCCTTACGTTTTACAGCATTAATCCACTTCATGCGAATTTCACCCTCTTTAGGAAACCTATGCTGGTAATTAATTAATTCTGAGTGAATGCTAACCTCGAACTAATATACTTACAGGTGAAAAGTCATGTTCTCTGTTTTTTTTCTCCTTTCTGTCCGTCCGATTTGAACAACCAAATGCAGAGCAGCAGCATATCATGTTGAACAGCGGAATACAATGTATAAACTTATAATTACGATTACGACTGAACACATTCAGTCACTGCGCGTGCAAACAATACAAATGAACACAACACTCAAATTCAATACCTAACTTAATATAGTCCAAATATGTTAATGCAACACAATAAGTTTATGCTATTAAAAGCAAATAAATCCAAATTGAAAGAGAGAGCTATCTCCATGTTTTAATTTGGATTAAAACTGATAACTCTGGCGTACCAAAATGGCGACAATAACGTCACGCGGCTACCCTGTTGCACTTTCAAATTCCCGCCTCCTAATTTTTAACTCCATGGTATGTACATTAATATATGACACATGACAGATCATATGGTAACAGATTGCAGTTTGGTAAAAGAAACTGCATCTGATACTCTGACCTTCTATGTGTCCGAACTAAAATATTTCACTCCAGCATCATACCAGGTGGCGAAAATGTATCGCCCTATTTGAAGACGATAAATTTTTTTCATTTAGAGGTTAATATAATTGCTTTTTTAACATTTGACAGGTGACAGTTACGAAATTTATTGTGTTGCAAAATGGAGAGGTATACGCTACCAGAACGTGGAATAATTGTTTAATTATTTTTGCAGTCAGTGGTTTTAACTCAACGTGAATTTCGGAACAAATATCCCACCGTCTGGCGCCTACCACTCAAACAATTCGACGTCTGGTGGCTCGACTTGAAGAGATTGGGTCAAGCCGAGATCAGAAATCAACAGGATGGTCTCGAACAAGCCGGTCACTTGAGAACATCCAAGCTGAGGGTGATAGTGTCGAAGAGCAATTGGCAATTTCTCGGCGATCCCTTCAAAGAATTTTGACCAAGGATTTGAATATGTTTCCATACAAAATTAAGATGTTTCAACAATTGGTGCCAACCGACCGCCAAACCCGTGTGGCGTACAGTCAGAGGTTGTTGCTGCTCAATAAAAAAATGTCCGATTTTTTCTATAAATTGATGATGAGCGACGAGGCGCATTTCCACCTCTCAGGACATGTAAACAAACAAAATATCCGGTTTTGGGCAACTGACAATACTCGTGTTCTCTATGAGACACCACTTCATCCACAAAAAGTGACCGTATGATGCGCTGTTTACTCAGAACATATGATTGGGCCATACTTTTTTGAAGTCGACAATGGAAACGCGGTAAGCGTCACTGGTGAATGGTACCGAACCTTGTTGAACGAGTTCTTAATACTGAAACTGGAT
The DNA here is from genome assembly GCA_935421215.2 of Melolontha melolontha. Lineage (NCBI taxonomy): Eukaryota > Metazoa > Arthropoda > Insecta > Coleoptera > Scarabaeidae > Melolontha > Melolontha melolontha. The sequence continues at coordinate 119,193,268 of OW285235.1, forward strand.
GAGTTGAAGGATATGTGATTCAAGCAAGACGGTGCCACCGCCCACAAAGCGCGCGATACCATGGAGATTTTGAGGAACACTTTTCCAGACCCTTTGATTTCTCGATTAGGGGATTTTGGATGGCCAGCGAGATTGCCCGATCTGACGGCCCCAGACTACTTTCTGTAGGGGTTACTTAAAGGGGATGGTCTACTTAAACAAGCCGCAGACCCTCCAAGTCCTCAAGAACAATATTCTCCAAGAAATCGACAATCTAACATCGCAAATCTTGATGAACCTGATGCAAAATGCCATCAAAAGAGCCGAAATTTGTATCAACTCTGGTGGCGGCCACCTATTAGATATCATTTTCGAAATATGAAAAAATGGAATTCGTTGCTTCAAATAAACATATGTCGTTAAAAAAATTACATTTTTAAATTATTTTTGGAATTACAGCTAAAGAAAATCGTGTGATACATTTTGCGCCACCTTGTATATGCGTGATGTTTCTAAAGTTAGTAAATATGTATAATTATGGTTACATAATGCAGTAGCTTTGCCTAATCTTGTTAATAACAGTGCTTCATATTAAATCTTTTGTTTATAATATTAAAGAGTAATAGTACTATCCATTCAGCCGTATCGCAATTTCTAGATCGTTGAAATATTTCTTATTTACAGTAAACATAAGTAAGTTTAGCATCTGAATTTTAGGTATTTCATAATACTATCTGAAATTGATTAATAACTTGAGCAAATGAGCAACTGCTTTGGGAGGTCCTGACACATGCCAACAAAATGAGTGCCGAAAAACGATTAACCCTAGAACTACCAGGAAAACGGCCTATCGCTACTTACCGCGCGTGTATATAGTAATACGGGTCCAATGGACCCGTATTACTATATACTGGGTTCCAACTAATATTCGGCGATTATTTTGAATTCAATATAGCGTAAGCTTTATTATATATGACTCTTATTTTATTCAACATAAGAAAAGACCATTAGAATATACCGAAGCAGTAATAATAATAAGACATAAATATTGTAAAATAAAATATATAGATGACTTACATAAAAGTAAAAGTGGGTTAAACACATTTCTTACATTTAACTACTGAGTATTCACCGCATACATTGGTTTAATAACATGCACAAGTTGTTCCTGTTTTTCTCTTTTGAAGATTGATATACATCACATCTCTTCTTCTTTCTTGGAATCTCAGAACTTGTAGATGCTTCAGCTTCTTCTTCTGCTTCTGGTTTTTCGTGGTCCTTGTATTCTGCTAGATCTCTTCCTAGCTCAATTAGAAAGTTTTTTCTCTTTTTCAAATCAAAACCTGAATTAGGTTTCAAGAACTTCCATAGTATGTATGCGGTCATGGCGCTGATGTCTATCATGTTATAAAAAACTACAAGAGGCCATCTCTTCGTCATCCTTGTCACGGTGTATGAACGTGTCATTTTGTCCATGTTGTCTACGCCACCTTTTGTTTTATTGTAGTCCAGGATTACCTGAGGTTTCTTTCTTTGGCCATTATCAACATTTTTCTCACTGTGCCGAGTACTCAGCAACGTTAAAAGCTTGCGTTTCTTTGGACAATACGAAATAATAATCGCATCGTCTGTAAAACCAAACTGTGTGGAAAACACTTGCCGATTTTTTGGATCAACAAATGAAGATGGCAATGGTACCAACTAATGTTAGGTTTTTTGATATCAAATACTTTGCAAGATTGTATGAAGTAAAGAAATTATCGCAGGTTACATTTCTTCTAGAGTTTTCAATTTCTTCTACTAAACGTTTTACAACTTTTTCGCCTTGATTCTTGTCTCTTTCCTCTCCCTGCTTTCCAGGATAAATTTCCAGTTTCCATGCATAGGTTGTTACTCTATCACAAATGCCCCAAAATTTTTTATCGTCCAGGTTTTAATGGAATATATTGCCCAAAGGGACATATGCCTCTGAAAGTTACAAGCTGTTCATCAACTGTCATACACCAATTTGATACATACGCATCTCGTAAATAAGTATTCCATAACTCAAAGCATTCCCGTATTTCTATTTTCCCGTAGTTCTATTTTGTTGCCACTCCTTTTTCTTCGCCTTTCCGCTGCATCGTCGAATCTCAGTACACGAAGTATATTTTGAAATCTATTTCGAGCGATAATAGTACCAAAGATTTTCGACCATTGTATTTGCTCCAAAGTTGTGTTGCGTCCTCGTTATAAGATTTCTATACGCCTATTAGTATTAAAACTCCAATAAATTTCTTCAATTCTTGGACATCCATTGTTTATCAAATTTTTGCTGAAAGCAGTCTCTCCTTCTTCATTCGTCCACTTTAGGATAATTTCAAGAAGAGGTTTACGAAAATAAATCAAAAAAGAAGAAGCAGGTGTGTCGATCTCGCAATTTTCAAAACGTGTTGGGCCTGAACGTTCTCGTAAAATATTGTGTCGTGCTTGTCTCTGCTTGTGAGGTACAATAGGATCTTGGTACCAAACAACTTGTTTGTTCTTTGATATAAAAGAATTAGTTCCAGCCGGATTTCTGTTGTGGTCATGTGGTATCATCGCTGCTCTCAGCAGCTTATTCGCTATCTGATTCTTCTGCTGTGCTTGTATCATCTCCATCGATGAGGCTTTCGACTGCGTCTACCTCTCCATCGTCGTTTGAAGCTTCATATCCGCTATTGTATTCTACGTCACTCATTTCGGCTACTATCGCCTCTAGCTGTTGTTGTATAAGGTTTTCCTTATTTCTACGATCCACTTTCCGTAATGAGTAAAGCACAAAGTAGAAAATAGTCGCAATGAAAGATTCAGAAATAACTACCTGACAATTGATAAAAAATGATGCTAAAATATAAAATCGCACATCACAACTGAACAAAATATAAATTTTATCTTATTCACAGTAACAAAGTAACACTACACAGATTCGGCCAGCACTAATGCATTGTTCACGTCGTGCAGCTATAAATATGCTGAAACACATAAAGTCCCCAAAATCCGCATGATAGAGGGATTTCCCCTTTGTGTATACTCCGAGGAATGCCAGGAAAGGTTTATCAGAGCGGGGAAGTCCGGAATTTATAAGCGAACCACTATCATTGTAAAACACACTCGCTTTACCTACATTTACACAGTAAACGACATATGGTAACGACGGTTGGTAAATCGCGAAAGTATTTTTATACTGCCACAACAATTCTTTCTAAAACAATTTTTTTGTCAAAATTTTAAATCTATAACTCGTACTTAAAAAATCTATTAATACCAGTAAATTAGCTAAACCATAAGTACAATAAAACAATGGTTAGAAATCGTTTCGGGTCCATTGGACCCGCTCGGTAGTCCTAGGGTTAAATAAAATAAACCAGTGGTTATAGATAGATCGAGAATTATATACAAATATATTGAGATAGGTCAAGCCTACACCCAAGAATGCCTCAGTAAGCAAAAGGCAGAATTTTAAAATGTATATATATAAGTTCTAGAGTTATTTAAATATGTAAAAAACTGAATTCTTCACGTGCTAAATCAATAAAGTTGATCTCGCGTATTTAATTATTTTTAAAAGTCATACACACATTCATTATTTATATCATTTCATTTGTATCAGTATTTTCATTTCGATAATTTGTTTTTTACAAAAAAATATCAACTTAATTGATTAATCATTAATGACGCCATTTATTTAGGCATAACTGTATATTATTTGAATTGTTTACCGCGGGAAAGTTTCCCACAATAAAAACATTATGTACTATATTTGACATTCAAACAACAAACATTTACTCATCAAAATGAATTAGATATTTGTTGCTAATTATAAATATATTTAAAATTATTAGGTTGTCATTTTCATAATAATAATATGTCGAGATTAATTGAATACATACCTATGGACGAATCAAAATTGGGATACGAAAAAAAAAGAAAGTTAGCGTCACTAGAAATATCGCCATTAAAAAGACCCTAGACGTATTTGTGTGTCTCTCTGAAAATAATAAGAAAAAGCATTAATAATTAAAATAAAATCATACGTCCGTTCTAGTCAATACCTACAAATATTCCCAGTTCCTGTTTGACATATTTTTCAAGACTAGACGATCACCAGTGTTAAAGAAATCACAGATTGCAGTTTGCCGGGAAGACGACCGTTGGACTGGGCAACAAACCGGGGTGACGCCGTTCAATTGCCGCTGAAAGATCCTGTCTCCACAGACCTACAAATTGATCCCATACACCGAATATCCTAGTCCAGATAACTTAAGTATTCCAATTATCTCCTACACATATTGAAAACGACAAATTTATTGACATTTTTTATAAATAGTACATCATATTTTTTTTAATTGATTAAATGATAATAATATATGTCGTAATATAAGATTTAGATATTCTATTTGAAAGATAAAGAAGAATCCAGATTTTAATATAATTTAGTTTTTAATATTAGATTTGCTTTGTGTCTGTTTTGATCTCAATAATATGTTAAATTTAGCATTAGTCAAATTTTATACTCGTTTATGTATCTATATTACTTTTAGTTCGTTAGTTATATTAACCTTAATTTCATCACCATATTTGTTTCAACACGTGACATGTATATTATGAATAATTCATTATAAGTATATTTTTCACTTACCTATTTGTTTGGATAGTAATTTCATTAAAGTTGATATACATTAATTCGATCTCTAACGTTTTATTTTGTAGTTTAGAATATAAACAATACCATCAGTCTATCACTTTAGAATCAGTGAACTTTATGAGAGTTTGATTGGAGACACCGAACTTGCACTATTTAATTTGGACATATCTCAATGCCCTATCACAAGAGTCAACATTGTTCTTGAGTTTTAGCCGGACCTTAATCACAACATACGCCCACTAATTAATACTTATAATTTTTATATCCGAACAGCTGTTTAAGGTTAAATTTATGGAGTTATTTACAAGCATGTACCTTTGTATCATGCGCATATAGTTCAATATTGTGCAACTCCATCTACATGCTATTTAAGTAACCTTTTTTTTTAATTTTGAAATTGATAATTCACTAAATTTAATATATAAATTACCAAGTTAATTTTAATTGATAACTTTGAATTTTGTATTTACTTACCTTTGACAAATAGGTAGTTCTTCCGTTCCGTTACAATATATTCGTAAATAATCATATACTCTTAATCTACAAACACATGAATTTTGTAGCTAAATATAAATTAATATTTCTAATATTTTAATACTTCAGAACAAATTTTTATTAGCAATGTATATTATATTAGCATGTTTTAAATTTTCCAAGAAAGGAGTTTCTTATTACTAAATTTACCAACTAGGTTAAGTTAATGTAGAGTATTTAAGTTTATTATATATTGTACTTTAAATGAGTTCATACTACCTTCGAAATAATTTTTAAATAGATTAGTTATGTTGATTGGAAATTTGTGAATCGTGTATTTCGCTGAAAAAATAAACAACAATGCTAATCAATTCTGAGAATTTTAAGGAAGGTAGAGAAGAGAAAATATCTACTAAATCTATTCTAAGAAATTTGTAGGGCACGTATTTAGAATGTTCCTAGGAATTTTTTCTCCATAAAATAAAATTTAAATTAATTTAGCTTCTAAAAAGAGTAGATCCTGTTTTGTTAATATATTAATTTGAAATTAAAAGATGTCTAAGAATACATTATTAATTAAGGCGTGAGTGAATAAAATATTTTTCCGAATGAATATAATTTTTTGTAGAGCATTCTCAAAACCTCTAGGTCACATTTGTTTTTAAACATACTTTCACAATCAGATTTTTGCGAAAAGACGACCCTTTGCAAATCAGTACCTTAAGACGTTCTTTCATCAAATCGCTGAAGTTACAAGTTTCTATATGAGAATAACTGTTCACTTGACATTGGTAAACATGTAATGCATTAATTTCCACCGATAATACCTTAAATAATATTTTGATATCCTCAAATAGATATTTTAAAATGGAAATATCACAAAGAAAAAAAAATTTGGTGCAGTTTCTAGAGAAAACAACTAATGACAACAATTGTACATATTTACTTTATGGTACTTATAATTGTGGGCATTATATCGTTAACTTAATGTTAGTAAATTTTGCATGAAAACATAATAAGAGCTTATTTGAAAATAGGTTGTACGGTTTTGAATAAAGCAAATAATGTTACTGCAATTTCCAAATTTGTCTTTTATTTTTTTTGCCTAAGGCTATTCGGCTGATAAAACGACTTAATGATTTTAGATAGTTTTGAGGAGGTATTTTCTCTCTAAACACCTATCTTATATCACTTGTTTGGCACGTAAAATTAACAAAATTACGTAAAATGTCCAATAAGTTCGAAGCTATAAACGGTTTAATAAATAACATTAAAAATCTATCCACCTTATTACATTATTTAACCATAATAACGCGATGGAGTTAAAACGAAATCAAATATTTTATTTTAGATCTTGACGTTCCCACCCATCCTCTATTGTAAGTCCTCAGACAAGCCCTCGGACGCAAACTAATCCTCGACTGCTAAATCTTACCTACCTTATTACTTAAATAACTAGTTATCATCACCTGATCAAGCCACAATATATATTTTTGAAACTGACACGTGTTGTTGATTATTATATCATGTTTTAAATATTGAGTAGTTTGGATGGGAACGTCAAGATCTACGTTCCCATCCAAACTATTCAATATTTAAAACATGATATGATAATCAACAACACATGTCAGTTTCAAAAAGATATATTGTGGCTTGATCAGGTAACGATAACTAGTTATTTAAGTATGTAATAAGGGAGGTATGTAAGATTTAGCAGTCGAGGATTAGTTTGCGTCCGAGGGCTTGCCTGAGGACTTGCAATAGAGTTCGAGACTGGTAAATGTTACCTCCTGAATTGCTTATAACATTTTCCCCACTCCCTAGACAATAAAATCCTGAAAAATTAAATGTAATTATGATAAACGGTAACGGTGAGCAACCTCTGAATTTAATATTAGATACATCTGAAACGTAACCACAGAAGTGTTGCTGATAAAGTGGGTGATAATAGCATTGATTTTTCAAGAAATGTAAATAAATATCCCAGTTTTGTTAAGAATGTTACTAATTGTACAAACTTTAATATTACCATAAATATAAATTAATAGAGCACGCGTTTCGATGCACTTCTTTTCCCTAGAGAACGTAAGTAAATCACTTACGCCTCGTTGTCATTAACAACCAGAGTTATTTTAGTAAAACCAATTTCCGTCCATAGAAGCAATGTATTAATGGTATGCTTACTATAAGGGGAGTGGGCATTTATCATCACTTGATGAAACCACAGTGTGGCGAAATGTATGTAGTGTCTAAAGTGAGTCTACAAGTCTAAAAGTGTTTCATTGTGTTTAGTTGTGGTTATATGAGCACCAATGGAGTTGAAGGCCTCCTTCGTTTACAGTTACCACCAAGAAAATGATTAGGTAAGTAAGTAATAATATGTTGAAAAATCGCCTAATAAAGATACCTTTACTTTAGTATCGAGTGAATTTTAGGTAATTGTGGACGAAACCTGGATTCATTTACGCCAGAAATGAAAATACAATCGAAACAATGAACACGAAAGAAGCCAAACACATGGTTATGGCTAGTTTTTTGAGTTTTTAGATTCGTACGGTAAATTCATTATTTGGAAAAAGCAAGAACGATTGTATGACTGTACTTTGCTAATTTATTAAAGCATTTCAATGCAGAATTAAAGAAAAAGAATCACATTTGGCGAAGAAAAAGTGTTGCTTTACCATGATAATATATCGGCTCATTCGTCTGAAATTGTAACTTCTAAATTGACCGAATTGCCATCTTATCCCTACATTCATCTAATCTGTCCTCTCTGTGACTTTTCTTATTTTCGAACCTGAAGGAATGGCTCAATGGCCAGAGATTTGCGTCGATTTAGGTCATTGCTGAAACACAGGCGTATTTTACAGAATCTAGAAGATCCTATTTTTTTGGAAAAAGTTGAAATATAGCTGATCGAAATGCGATTATTTGGAAAAATTAAAAAAAACCGTTTCTTATACGAACAATAGTTTTTCGTTTAAAAGTCACTCTTCCGTCAAATATTCCTCGTCTATATACTTGTATTATCAAAGAAATGTACTAGCATAACTACTTAGCTCACACAATGTAACTGTATTTAAAATAATTAAAAAAAAACAGAAGTTTTAGAAGACAATATTTTTGTATAAGATAATGTAACATAAATACTAAATCCAGAAGATAAGTTATTTAAAATAAGGAGGAACATTTGCTTCAAAAATCTATTTAGTAATATTTTAAAGACTCATTTACTATAGATTAATATATATAACACATAGATTAAAAATTAAATAGCCTTCAAGTGTTTCGACAATAAATTATTGACTAACGTGTTAGTAGTTTTTACAATTCATGAATAAAACCGAACTTTTGTTCACCGCTTTATACGTAGGTAATTAATAATGAAATGGACAATTTAATTTTCGCGTGCGTCTTAAAAGGGAGTTTATTTCACCAACTTTCTCTGGAAAATTTAACAATAAGTTTGGTATATTGGTCCCTACTGACTCGCTAATAACGCAGTCAATAAATCCAAATTTCACCCTCGCAGTGTTCGGAGTTATAGATCAACAACTTATGAATGATTCCGTAACAATCGATCGGTTTCGAGCATTAGCTATCGTTAAACATTTAGGGTATTATGATGTAGCTCAGTGAGGTGATAAATAAGAGCTTTTTGACGTACATGTTTTTCTGTATCAAAAAAAGGTGAAAATATATAAAAAATTTAGACTGCGTATATGGATTTTTAAGTGTCCCTTTCAAGCAAATAATAGATTATGTTAAAAGAAGTAATAAATCCACTTTCATAAATTATTTTTTAAGGAGTAATAAAATACAAAAAAAAAATGTATAATACAGCTTTCTATGGTAGATGTGTAAAAAAACTTCAATAATATATGAACCGCGTCCTTGTCACTGCTTCCTTCTATTAGTCATGAATATTTCGAATAATTTCAGAAGGATATTTACATAATTGATTATGTAACTGTTCTTCAAAAGTAATTAATTGTTTGAGCGCGGAACGGAATTCTGAATAGGAACACGCAAATTTGTTCAATAATTAATAGAGAGTTTCATTCCAGTAACATCCACTGGTGGCTCGTCAGAGCGCGTATATATATTTTGTCAGTAGCCGTCCGAACACCGTTCAGTGTACTTCGCTGGTTTACAGTGATGAAGGGATTTCTGGATTTAATATACGATGGCGGTATAATAAATTGTAAAGTGTGTGATAAAGCGCTAATGTGTTCAAGCAAATTTCACTGCGAAAGACACCTAAATAGTGTAATGTAAAATGACAAAAAGTAGCGAGATATTTTGTTTCATTTATCTGTAACTTTCGTTGTTTCGTCTTATAAACGAAACTAATTTGTATTATATATTAAATATAAGTATTATTCATTTTGTATATATTAAATATAAGGAATCATAGAATATAGTATTTGAACTTAAGGGTCAGGTACAAAATTGAAACCTTTGTATAACTATATTTTATTATCGTATTAAAATGCAAACGTTTCCCTGAATTTAGGATGCGGCATCGTTCATATTTATCAACCTTTATTCAATTCGGTACTTATTTGATTGCCGGACTCTTTAGACACTTTTCAATTTACCAAATTTTATGAGTGAACGTGCCATCTACACAGTTTTGAACTTTCAAATGCTTTATCAATCGCACGTTCACTAAATTTTGTACCATAAAATATCAGAATGAAGAATGCCAGCATCATAAACTTGGAATTTTAGTTATAGAATTAAAAAACATCTGCAATGTTTGCTATTTTAGTAGGCACAGTTTACAAACAAGGCTGTCTTGGAAATTTTGCCGACCTTTGTTCGTCATCTGGCCCCATGCGGCCTATTTTGTTAATTGTTCCAAAGTTTACTGAAGTTAGGGGTAAATTTTGTCTACAATTCTTAAACAGTCTAAATAGATCAGCGTAAGCGACAACAGTCGCAAGTGTCAACACAACAGTGTTCAAGACAAGACTCTCAACAGCGTTCTAGACAATAGTCATAAGAACAATGTTCAAGACAAACGTCTATATTTAATATTAAGAGACACCAGTCTCATGTTTTATCAACAAGACAACAGTCTTGCTTTATCAACAATTCTTATGTATGAAATAGTGTAAATTTTGTAAATAAAGTTATTATATTAGAGTGGCGCGTTTCATTAAAAACTGTCACCGACGGTGCGTATACGGCCTTACAACCCGTGCGCGGCGAAACAATACACAGGAGCATCAAGTCCACGTAACAGTTGCAGTTATCCCACTATATGGTCCTTCGAGATCGGATATCAGCGACAAATCAGCGAGTTGCCCCAACATTCGTATTGTATAATGTACCGTTTAAGTTAGTAAACAACGATTCATTTCCATCATTTTGAAAGTACTATGCTAAAAGAACATAACCTAGTCGGAGAAGATTACTATATTTTCTACCATACCTCCATGAATATATTTGAACATATGATTAAATCCGAATTGAACAATAAGAAACTGTGGTTACCTGTGGATGAAACAGATTGTAAAAGAAATACGATTGTTAATAATATGGCACGTATAATCGAACCATATCAACAGTCATGTTCAATTTTACTAGATTACAGAAAAGTACAACAATGCTCTGACGAAATAATTTCAGAGTAAGTGTTAACTACATTGGAAAAGCTTGAACCTTCAACAAATCAAGTTTTAATGTTTGTGAGTGATGGTGCCGCAAATATGCTCTCTGTAGCCCCGTCTTTAAAAAAAAGATTGTTACGTATTGCGTGTAAAGTCCATGCTTTACATCTGGTCGAAGAAACTATTCATAGATGTTATCCAGATATAAATGCATTAATTTCAAGTACAAAGGCTGTGTTTCTCAAATCCGCAAAACGTGTTCGCCAATTTCACAGACTGTGTCCCGATATTCCTTAACCACCATAGTCGATTCTTACATGTTGGGAAACATAGTTACAGGCAGCGTTTTACTATCATAAATATTTTTATAATATTAAGAACGCGGTTTTTAAATTCAATCCCAAAGAAACTGCAGCTATCAAGAAAAGCCAGATATAATTTCAAGATAGTCAGGTTAAAAGAAATTTGAAAACTATTCAGAACAATTACGTCGGACTAGTGGAGGAAAAAGAAAAAATAGAAAATCCTTCGGTGTCAATAGTGGAATCTCTGTAAATAGTTCAACATGTTCACGCACAGCTGTGCGTTATAGAAGACACACAAATGTCTGTGTTATAGAGAGGTTTGAAAATGTTTTAGAGAAGGATTCGGATTTTGCTACATTAAGATAAACTTGTGAAGGTGCGTCAACAGAAGTGTTAAGTTGTTTTAAAGATTATTTTAATTATGCAAATATAACAGCAGTAGATGTAGAACGCTAGTTTTCTGCATATAATCACATTTTTCGCCGCAATTCATTCGGTTTGCGGACATTACTCTGGAAACACACAGACGACTGATATTACAAATATTTAACCGATTTTTAGCCGGTTTGTGAATTCATGAAAGACGTTTAAAACGGTAAATTTCCATCACATTTGATAAATTCATACCTTATTAGTTATTTATATAGGTTTTGGTGCGCTTCGATTTTTAACACTAGTAATTTATTCCTCTAAACGAGCAAAGTGCACTCGACATTGTCCAGTTGCCGCTGACAAAATATATATAAGCGCGAGGACGAGCCGCCGGTGCGATATTGCTCGAATAAACCTCTCCAATAATTAAGTCTTAGACGACGGATTTAGGTTCAAGGTATAATGTAATCATTTGCAAAATACATAATGGAATTGAACAAGGGTATTATCGAATTTTCATTTTTCGAAAATTTCAAATGTGAACTAATAAGCTGCAAGGAATATTTTAAGGAAAACAATCGGTAATTTGATGACAAATCATGTCTCTTAGGTGTCGTAAAGCGATGGTGCAATGAATTTGAACGTGATCGACTTTTCTTAACGAGTTCCTATATTAAAAACGACTGTTGACAAAAAGAATATTGCTCTTGTTCGGGACATGATTGAAGAGGACCGGCATGTTATTATATGTAGTATTCAAGCAACCCTTAAAATTAGCGTGAAAACAAACTTTATTCTCATTGGATTCCCTGCAGAATTTTATATATATATATATTGCAGACCCAGAAAATAAATTCATTGGCATAGGCACACGTTGGAAGTTACGGAAAAAATAGTGATGGGGAAATATTCGAAACATCAAATATAGATAAGACATTTGCAAATGGAACAATGAATACGCCAAGAGATTGATATTTTCCAGTACAAACTGAAGTACTGCCCTGCGTTCTTATTGGCGATGAAGCTTTTACATTGAGCTCCTACTTAATGACACCGTTTCCATATAGGCAAGCGGGTCGTGACATCAGAAAGAAAAAGTGTAATTATCATCTATGTAGGGCTTGGCGGGTTGTCGAAAATTGTTTTAGAACGTTAACTCACAATTGGCGCGTATTTTTGAGACCTTAGAAATGAAAGTAGTGTTGTGTTTAATCAATTTGCCACTTATTAGATAATTACTAAATTATTAAAATATTAATCATTGTTCCTTTTAAATGTCATGCGTAGAATAAGATTTCATTATATCTCTTATAAGTTTTAATAAATTATGTGTAACGCTATGAGAGTTGTCTATTTCTTGATGATCTATTGATTGTTCGACGATAAAAGTTACAATAGAGGGCATAAAATCCATTCCAAATTTAGGGATACGGCACATATAGTCATCTCAAAATAACATTGGATAAAAACCTAAAAATATCTTTAATAAAAGCGTTGACAGTTACGAAATGATTAATTTAAGTTATGAATAATTCACTTACATAAGGATGAAATGAAATAACATTATGCGTAGCTAAAGCTAATGTTCGCATTTATCGGGTCATCACCCGCGGCACTAACGACACCACAGCAGGAACCACGAGACCTCTGCAGGAACCGTCCCTGCTGACATTTGCCTCACAAAGGTAGAACTCATGAGCCGTGCAGTAGGATATTAGCTTCATTGGCGACGTAATATAGCATATTACTCGGATTTTAGAAACTCTCGACCAGTTATTTGTGTCTTTAGGTTATCTCCTGAAATTATTCGGTAGGGAAACTTCCGTAATAGTGTATAGTTATTATGAAATATGGATCGCATTTTAATAACAATTTTCAGTATATCTTGACACAAGTCAAGATCAGCCAGAATTATTAAAAATGTTTCCATTATAAGTATGTATATAAAAAACGTTGATTAGAAATACCAATCATTTCAAATGCTTAAAAACAGTAAAACACTTAATAGCACATGCCGAACGACCATAAATTATTCAACCAAAAATTTAATTCGGGAACTGTTGGAAATTGGCTTGTTTGGTCATTCGCTTTAAATGTATCTTTTTTGTTAAAACATTTTATATTAATATAGACAATATAGGGTCGTTTGTATTTTACTTTGTCAAAAAATCAGGCATAAAGTTGGAGAATTATTGCCAGCTTAATAACGTTTATAGTCACCAGTTATAATGCACAGGGTGACTTACGGGAAACTGACGGTTTTCAAATGAACATTACTCAATTGTTTTTCAATAAAGAAGAAGTTTATTTTTACAAAACGAAAGATTAATATTTACCATTTAATGTAACATTGTCATTTATGGAAAATTATATCACTCAAGTGACGGCCGTCCGCTTGACTACAGATTTCAAGTCTCTGCCAAAATTCATTCACAACTCGTGCCAATAGCTCTTGGTCAATCGCATGCACCTCTTCTGTAATGATATCTTGCAACGCAATTAAAGTACGGGGTTTGTGAACATAAACACGTTCTTTCAAGTACCCTCACAATAAAAAGTCACAAGACGACAAGTCCGGCGATCTTGGGGGCCACGGCACGTCACCGAAACGAGAAATGAGGCGCCCAGGAAACATGTTTCTCAAAACTGGGTGAAATTTCAAATCCAAACGCAAAATTCTTCTCACAGAATCACGGCTTAACTGCAACTCACGTGCATGTCGCCGTGCAGATCGACTTGGGCTCCTGTTCATTACCTCTCTCACTGCGTCGATGTTTTCGGGCGTTCTCGCTATTCTTGCAGGGCCTGGCGGCTTCTTCTTTGCAATATTGCCTGTTGTTCTCAACGTTTGTGCTATTCCGGCGGAAAATTCGTTGTGTTATGATAACTGATTCGCCATTTTTGACAAAAGTATCGTACGCGAATATGCGGTGCTGTATTGTCCACTGCTCCATTGTAACTGAAACGGTAAGTCATGCCGACGCGTATGACCCCTCCACCTTCTTCCTCCCACCACTAACGCCTTTATATTTTCTATTTTAAAAACGTCAGTTTCCCGTAAGTCAGCCTGTAGAACAATATCAATATATATACCGGGTGTATTATGAAAAACCTTTGGGGCTGTAGCTTCCTTATATTTTATCTGATTTTAATGAATGATATGTCAAACTAAATCGTTTTTAAAGCACTGTAACCTGTTTAAAAAAAAAAATTGACATTTCGTTTTTGACAGACAGTAGTAAATTTTTTTTTTAAATTGTACTACATATTTTTTTTACTTATTCTAATAAACATTTATTTCCTGAAGACACCTCCATTAAATTGAGTGACTAATTTTTTATTATTAAAAAAAACTACGAAATTTAGAGAAATCAAGCTATCATATATTTTAATGAATCAAATGTTCGAAATTGGCCCCATTTTGTTCCAGACACATTTGACACCTTCTATTAACTCCAACTGCTGCGTTTAATATAATATTTGGTGGTATTTCATGACATACTTGTACTATCCTTCTTACTAAATCATCTCTGGTATCAGGTGGAGTCAAATAGACATGATCTTGAATGTAAGACCACAGGAAGAAATCCAGTAGATTCAGATCTGGCGATCTAGCAGGCCATCGAATAGGTCCGTAAGTGCCCATCCATCTGACGCCAAAATAATTATTTAGAAAATCAGTATTCATTCGTGCATTATGGGGTGTGGCACCGTCCTGTTGGAACACCACCCTGTTTAACTCAGCAAGTGGCAACTCATCTAAATAATCGCCTAATTCATTGCGTAACAAATTATTATACTTTTCTTGGTTTAGATTACCCTCCACAAAAAAAGGCTCTATCGTCTAAAATGCCACACCATACATTTACACTGAACCGATTTTGAAAATTGTGTTGCATCACAACATGGTTATTTTCAGTGCTCCAATGGCGATGATTATTTCTATTGAATACACCATTTTTCCCAAAAGTGCATTCATCTGACCACAACACACGACGACAAAAAATTGGATCTTCCCTTAGTTTATTCATGAAAACCGTGCAGAATTGAACCCTTCGTTGAGGGTCGTTTTCACCGAGAGCATGCACCTTCCGTGGTTTATAAGAAAAGAACTTGTGCTTCTTCAGAATGTACTGAACTGTAGAATGTGATACCTGCATGTAGTGAGCAATTTCTCGCGTAGACGTATTAGGGTTTTCTTCCACATAGAGCAAGACACTTAATTCTAAATTTTGATCTTGAATTACACGTGCGTTTATTTTCGGTTTTTTGAATGATCCAAAATTTCGTGAATTTCGCACGAGCCTTCCAAACTTATCGGCACTTGGACGCAGTCTGTCAGGAAAACGATTTCCACAAAGTCGCAAAGCAGCTGCAGAATTTGTTCCGCATTCAAAATATGCTTGAATCGCATCCACACATTCGCCATTATCCATTTCAATAACAAAATTTAGAAATAAATCGTTGAAAATGTTATAATGAATGTGTGACTGACAGATGTCACAGCTCTCTTCGAAAATTTGGAATGCACTTTTATCGTTCAATATGACTGCTTGATTTTTAAATTTTTAAAATAAACACTGTAAATGTTGTTGTTGACCCACCGCTCACTGATAAAATTAGTTTGTGATCCTTTATGGACTTAAAAGATACACAAATTTGCTGGTAATCAAATGAAATAGAATATTTAAAATGCATTTAAGAAATCTCTGTGTTCGGAAAAACCAGAATAAATCGAACTAAAAAAAAACCTTCAATTTCTCGATTTTTTTTCATACAAGGATATCGTTGTTTAGAGTTTCATATTCAGAAAAAGTAATATATTTGAATAAGGAAAAAAAAAGTATAGTACAATTTAAAAAAACACAGTTTGCAGCTGTCTGTCAAAAACAAAGTGTAAAAAAAAAATTCAAAGCGGATCACGTTACAGTGTTTTTAAAACGATTTAGTTCGACGAATAATTTATTACATTCGGATAAAAAATAAAAAAGTTACAGAACGAAAGGTTTTTCATAATACACCCGGTATATATATATATATTGCCCCGCATGAAAATAGTTCGTTTACAAACAAGAAAGGGCGCTAATATTACTGTCAAACTTACCTTAAGTACCTCAATAAAAGTTGCATAGTTGGTGGGCTATGTGTGTTTTACATACTTGTAAGCACACCCCTGTACACCCTTAGTCTTGTATAGCGGCAAAGAAAAAAAGCGTTTAAGGATACATATGAATAATGTCTTCGTACAAAAAATCGCTGTCCAATGGTCACATGGTAACGAGAAAATGATTTTTCTTTATTCGAGATCAGCCCTATCGCAGGTAAATATACGGGCGACAATACGGGCTTCCACCTCTAATTCATCAGGAATTCTCTCTTTACCGACGAATTATTTTGTTTTGGCTCACCTGGTATTTGCCAGTATCAAAACAGATTTTAAGAAAAAAATCATATATTATTAATTGCATACAAATAATTAAAAACTAGATATCCCATGCATACACTACATAACGACTTTTGTTTTATTACAAACAGAATAATTTTTTTTAAAGAACGTCCAACAATGTCTAGAAATTTTATCGATTTTTATGCAAATCAATGAACTTGAATTACAGCTGTAATTTTGTAAATATAGAATAAACAAAGATATGGATTTACTTTAACTACATTTTGGCTCTAAAAATTTGGAAATTTTTAATGAATTACAAATAAATTTCTTTTTTAATTTTCAGTTAGACATTTATACGTATTTTTCAGATTCGCATAGTTTTGGCGCTGTTCAGCGGTAATCCTGTATATCACAAAATAAAGAAAAATGTTGTGACTCCTATTTAAAATTACCTCATTTTTAATCTATATTAACAAATACAGAACCTATTCAATTCATCTCCTTATTCTAATCAAAAATGCGTTTTATAAAATCTTAATGCAGTCTTTATGAGAGTATTCTAGTTTTGACCTGATTATATAAAGTTAAATAATATCAAATGAATTATATTTCACTGTAATAGTTTACATAGACTATCACTTGCAACATAACTACTATTTTTAATGCGTGTGCTGTTATCGAATAATTAAGTAGTAAATGTAAGGTACTTGTGTTTACTTTAGAAATATTTTGAGTAACTCGGCAAAAATGTTCATTGAAAGTGCACGTCAATTAAAGTTTCTGTTATAAAAAGTTGCTGTGATGTTTATAGAATCATGGCTTTATTGTTAATTTTTTAAATAATTTTCTATATGGAAATTGGTAGCGTGATTTAGTCACAAAGATAAAATACCAGTTGTTCAAACAACATATATTCCAATAATAAAAAATAATGAAAGCAGATAATATTTCGCTTATTTTGTTCATGGAACTGTGAATTCTAAACATATATTCTTGACGATAGAATTTCATTTCCAGAAAAATGCCTTCCTTCCTTTCCCTTTTATCATTTGCTGTGCATTGCCAATCGATTGTAATTTTGCACCTGAGTTTGTTTTGCTGGTTGGCTCTTTATTTCTCCAATTCCTAATCTAAGATAAACCTAGTTAAGCTCTGCATATGTATTCATATTTATATATGTATACAGTAGTGTGCACAAATAGATGACTACGCACATATTGCTTGATACTTTCTAACCGAGATAAATTGAATAATTAAATAAAGTTGAAAACAATAATAAAAAATTTAAAACAAGTAAATTTTTAATACACCCTGTATAAACAATAGATAAAACAAACCCCAAGGTTTATTTTTATGTAAAGTTTCTTGTTATTTTTATTTTCTGTAAAAAGGTTCTAATATACAACAATACAGATCGTGTTAAGAAAAACACATCTATGTATATTTAGTAAAGTTATATTGTATGTAAAATGTCATGTAAATTAGTATAACTCTTTACGTTCTGGTTTATAATTGTTAATAACTTAAAATTTAAATCATACTATATATACAAATTTATAAAATAGTAAGCTTCATAATCAATACTTGAATTTTTAAAATGTCTTTACATACATGAACGTTCTCTATTGTAACTGTTAAGATGCATGCGAAATTTCAAGCAATCTGTTAAGGTCTTTAAAGTATCAAATATATATTATTATTTGATATGCATCACAAATTAGAATTAACATTTTATGATATTTATTTACAAGGATAAGCATTCCATTCGTTTAAAAAATGTGTATTATTAATACATTGAGACAATTCAGAGGGTTTAGAATATATCAGATGGAGTCCAATATAATATTTGTTTATTCACTAGAAATTAATATGTTTGTATATGTATTGTGAACAATGCAGCTTTCAAAGTTGGTCTAGTTCTGCAGGTTAAATATGTTTCAAGAATAACGCCGGACGGTAGAGAAGGACAGTATGGATGAAAGGGAAACAGATGACACGTGGTCGGAAGAGAATCAATGACACATTTAAAATATGAAATACTATTAGAAAAAAAATTATTAAGAAAATGTAAATGAATATAAGAATGTAAGTTTTTAAATATGAAAAAGAAAGAATTGACGTCACAGGGGATATATATATATATATATATATATATATATATATATATAAATAATAGATTTTTATTGGTTTTAGCGACCTTTTATTGAATTTTGATGTTGTTTACGACGTTTCGACTTTTATCAATTCAGTCTTTTTCAAGCATCTGGAAACAAGAATCATTACAATGAAACATGAGAACTGTGTTTGTTTCGTGTGATAGATATAACAATTAAATTAACAATTTTAAATTTAAAATTATATTAAGAAATGAATACGGATTAGGTTAGCATTTTACGTTGAAAATTAAATAACATTAAATTAAAATAGCTTAAAAGAATGGTAGGGGGACATTAAAGTGATTAATATCTGTATGAATTAATTGGAGACTTAACAATTATTAACAAATTTAAGTTTAAAATTAGATTAAAAAATGATTACAAATTGAGTTAAACATTTAACGTTGAAAATTACATAAAATTAAAATAAAATAAAAAATAGCTTAAATGAATAGGTAGGGAGACATTAAAGTGATTAACATCTGTATGAATGAATTGGAAAGTTGAATTACACTACAAATTGGTAAAGAGAACAAAGAAAAGACAAATATTTTATTTTATTTTAATTTTATGTAATTTTCAACGTTAAATGTTTAACTCAAATGTTTAACGCAAAAATAGGGGACCCTTATCGAAATATCGTTTTAAAGCGGTGGTCACAAATAAAATTTTGGTTTTGTAAATTGTATAGAATTTAATTCATCTTTAGAATGTTTATATTTAATATAAGGAGAAATTAGACAGGTCAGTAATAAAAAAAAACATTCAAGACTAAAGTACTAAAATTAAATTTATAATTTCTGTTTTAAAACAGATAATAAAATACAGCTACCTTTATACCTGCAAGTAGCGAAAAAAATCTCACGAAAATTTAAGGATATCTGGGTATTTAAATCACAATTTTAAACTCTCGCTAAATATTTGAGATATTAATTAAAATACATCGCACTTTATTGATTATATTATGTAGAAGGGGAAAGTTTCGCCACGTAAATATAAAATAACACATTTTTCTTTTGTAATATTATTAATCTATACTACTTTTAAGTCCACAAATTTTACAATTTATTAAAAATTTAAATAAAAACACTGTGTCCTACTTTAGCATCTTGTAGGGTATAAAAACTCTGGTCTAAAGTACTGGTCAACTACTGGTCTAAAGTAATACACAGCTGTGCTTTGAAAGATTAATATTGGAATCTAACAAGATCTTCAAAATTATATAGATAATTGTTATGGGGCAACTAGCACCATTATTCCAGCCACTTACAAAGGGAAAGACAGTAATTAACACAAGAATTACAATCAATAGAATGGCTACATTTGGCGGACATAGTTTGTAAAATTAGTATCGAAATGTAAATAAATTAATATTACGATAACTTTGTATATTTCAAATTAATTTATATTTATTTCAAAATTTTCTTTTTATATTTTTATTATCATTCTGATAATTAAAGTCATTAGCGCGAAATTAACAAGATAGCTAATTTATCTACATTCAAATTTTGTATCGATACTAATTAGACACGCCCACTTTTTGAATGTGTACAAGCCCGCGAATAGGTTATTTTCATTCTACTCACATAACATAACCTTACATTGTAAAACCCGTTATAATTATTTGTAAAATATTATTTTAATTTTGTTTTCATGTTAGTATTAATATTTCATTTATATTTAAAGTAGTATCAATTGTAATTAAAGTAAAATTCGAGGCTACTTTCATAATTTCTTACAAGGCTTTGAAAGAAATAATTGCTATCGAGCATCAGTAGTACAATTTTATAACGATTGCCAGGAAAAAGTGTTACTCCAATTTTAAAATTTAATCAAACTTAAAATACTTGTGCTACAATTATCACAACACTCAGAAAAGAAACATATAACCTTGGCGCTACTTTGAAACTACTTTTGGAGTAGATATTACCTGTGATCGGCAAGAAATAGTCCAACGTATTTTTTTTGGCCCACGGCTATAAGCTATACCAACGTCTTCGAACGACGCCGTCGCATACCGCCGATACCTGCATCGTAGAATAGAAAACATCTTTATTAGGTACCACACTTCGACAACTTTGACCAGCTGATACCATTCCATATACCTGCACGCATCAGATAAGAAACAGGTTTAATTCATTCAGTTTATTTCAAAAAAAAGTCTTATAAGAACTATTTTATTTAACAAGACTAAATTTTATTAAAATTCTTAAATCTTTATTTTTACTTTAAAAATTACATTGCTATTTTGCTCAGAATTTGTGAGAAGAAGTTTATTAATGAGAACTGTAGTACTTACCCGTAATTTGTTTGTCTATTGATTTATATTACCATATACTATTCATTTACATTGCTATCAAAACCTAACCTTTTAATTCACACGTGCACACTATATTAATTTATAATTTTGTCGTTAGGCACGTTCTTTGTTCATTGTTCACAGATATCTTACTTTAATAAATATTTGCACTTATTATTTTAAACAAACTCTTTTATTTATCAATGCATAGCTAGAGATAACTTTGTAATATTATTAAACAATTTTCCATCACACACATAGGAATAAATCAACCGACGAGGAGCCGAGAGAGAGATAGAGTTACATTTTTGCAAAATATAATACTTGCTCACCGACATCTAGCCGCAACCTGAGACATTACATGAGAAAGACTGGTGATCTAACGTAATAGGTTTAAAACCAAGGCACCCAACCAATAGTACGATTCACGGACTATACAATTAATAATTATATCACTTAATATTATTACTCTATTATTATTACTCAATCATTATTATACATAGCTCATCAGCTATTTATCAATAGTCACCCGAACGTGGAGGCTTCAGTAATATTTAAATTAATTATTTCATACTATACAACTTATATTATTAATATCACTGAACATAGTTATTATTCAATTATTATTACTCTCAGATCATCAGCGCTTTAACAATATATATATATATATATATATATATATATATATATATATATATATGAATTTCTAATTAAGAGATTTTTATACTACATTTTATTAAAATTTGATGACATTTTAAACATATAAGAATTAATGTATAATTTAACAAACTATGAATAATAAATGTATTAAACTTAACATACTATCGTATTATTTCTCTTTTTATTACATTAGATGGCTAGGCCTAGTTGCAAGGAACCCTTTTTGTAAAACATAAACCCTGCGAGCAATTTTAAGAGTCTAAAATAAATATATGTGTGTATGATGATTCATGTTTATTAATTAACGATTTACATTTAAATATTCGCCGCCCATTTTGAAAATCAAAGTACCCAGCAATATGTGCTCGTATCTTTCAAAAACTTTCTTTATGATTATAAATGATATTTTATTAGTGAAACTGCTTCAAATATTGTGTCGATAAGTTTGTTCCTTATTGTAATAAGATTTTTAGAATTGCGATTGGAGACGATTTACTGTCTCATTACTTTACACTTTCTATCAAAAAAGGGTTTTCTTAAATTAATAGTAAGTGTGACTTTTGAAAATTTTAATACCAATAAATGAAAAATGTTTTTTTTAATTCTGATATAATATTGAACAAAAACCTACTGTATAATGTCATCAAAGATATCAGAATAGGTGGGCAAAAAGGTAAAGAAGAGCTAATTGGGGGTGAAAAAGATGTACGAGACAAATGGAGATAGAATTTAATGATCTAATTAATGAAGAATGTATTGATTCATAAGAAGTCAATATAAGGACAGGTAATAGGAAATTGATTGTCAAATTTATATTATTGGAAATATACAGTGTGTAAAAACAAGAAGAGTCAAAGCCATAATGGAATAACAACTGAAAATATTAAATTCGGTTTTAAAAGAAACAATACTCGACCTTATAAGTAAGATTTGAATAGAGGAGCAAATAGCCATTTAATGGATAAAGGTTAATATAGTACCCTAATGAAAGATCGGAACCCTAAGCAAGATCAAAACGATTTTGAAAAGGGCAAATTAGCGAAATACCAGTTACTTACTATATCCTAGTTATATGTATCGTGCTAGGTGTGTAAGTATTTAGAAAAGTATCAGACGTAGATGTACTAAAGAAATATGTTAAGCTATTAAAGACGGTACTATTAATAAGTATTATTAATAAACAATACTGCAGCTGAAAAAATTGAAATTGACCAAAAGTTGGCGAAGAGTAACATGTGCATTAGAGTAATAAACGTGTTATTAGGACTGAAAGTTATATCTAGACAATCTAAAGAAAAGCCTTATAAAACGAGTTCAAATCAACTGTTCTGTATGCATTTGAAACCTGGATAGTGAGCAAGAGATCTCAAGTGAATATAGAAATCTGGTAAAGAAAAGTCTTCCACAATATTTGTAAGGAAAGGAAAAGATTCATGCAAACGAAGAATCAAGGGATATACGATTTATTTAAGGTATCAGTAATAAATCAGTTAGTAAAAATAAGAAGCTTGAGTAGTTGGGGCGTATGCGTATGGGCGACGAATGAAAGGCAAAGAGAGTTGAATGTGCACAAAAGATGGTTAGATGCCAATAACAGGGGTCTGGATAGTATATAGATGCACATTTAAAATATATGCAATATTGAACACACCGGCTGAACTGAGACACAAAATTGTTTATCTGGATAAACAAAGTCCATAATTTTCCACAAAATAACAAAAATGTATGGGTTTACCCGGGCGACTTCTTTTATTTTAAATAAAACATCCTGTATATCCTTACGAATATCAAAGGAGCTATTCTCTGGGAATTCAGTAATAATAAAGTTTGGCATCATTTTGTTCGACAACGACAGACATTTTTAATTAAATCTAATATTGCCAATTTTATTGAGAACAAAAAAATGAACACAAAAAAAATATAAACAAAATCAATATCAGTTAAGAATGTTTTTGAAATTATGACCGTTCACTTCTTGACAATATGCAAATCTGTCAATCTTGAATGACATTTGCTAAAGCCTCCTCACGAATTAATTGTACTTCCTTAATTATTCTCTGCCGTAACTCGTCCAGATTGTGCGGTCGTCTAGTATCAACCACAAATTTTAAATGACCCCCAAAAAATCTAGTGGGTTTAAAGCTGGAGGCCCTGAATGGCCTTCAATGAATCCTCTATGGGCAATCCACCGATTTGGGAATATTTCGTTTAAAAAACACTTACAGGTAATTACCCATTTCTTCGATATTAGGAACAATCCGATCACGTTAGAGATCTAAATATCTCCTTGCAGTTAATGTACCATGAAAAAAGGAACAATAATACGGTTTCTGAAAATACCAGCCAAAACGTTTATTTTCTGCGGATGTTGTGTATGGGTTTCTAGCATCCAATAAGGGTTATCTATTGACCAATATCAACAATTATGGCGATTAACGGTACCATTCAAATAAAACATTGCCTCGTGGGAAAACAGCAAATTATATATAAAATATTGATGATTTTTGCAAATCTCCATCACTCGCAAAATTCAATTCTACGATCATAATTCCCGTACAATAATAATTCTTGCATTAAATGTAGTTTGTACGGATGATATTTTTCGTGCTTCAATTTGCTGGTTACTGATCAGCAACTTATGCCATAGTTTAGTGCGAGGCATGTAGTACAAGTTTGTGGTAATTCTTCTAATACTATAGCAATATCTTGAGTAGTAACTTCATTAATTGCGACTTTTGGTTGTCCTCTTTTCGATAAATTTCTAACATTATCGCAAGTTATACTTTCTCAAAGTTGTACCAACGGCAGTTCGTGATATTGGTTGACGATCTTGATGAAAATTGTTAAATAAATCGCATACTTCTTCATGAGTTTTGACGCGGGCGCCAAAACCAATCATCATCATAATTGAACCATTATTAATATTTGGACGTCTACAAAGTTAATTCTGACAGTTTAAGTCAAGTACTGAATTTTAATTCCACGGCTTACTAAACATAAACATTATTTTAAAATATTAGTTTTAATTAAATTTCTCTGTCGTTGTTAAACAAAAGGGTGCTAAACGTTATTATTTCTGAACAGCCAGAGCAGAGATCTATTAAAATTCGTAAAAATATGCAGGTGTTTCATTAAAAATCGAATCCCCGATTTGCATTTAATTAATTGTGGAAAATTACTTATTAATAGAGACCGGACGCATCAGGCCGAAATTACGATGGACCATATAAATCTATAACATCGCTAAGTATAACACGCACTTATTGAATAGCACTATTCATTTGGTTAACCGCACATCTGTTTTTTGCTATTGAATTGTGACGCAATTATTTCAATATTACTGTTAAATTCCTTTCTTCATGGGCGTAGATAGAAGCGTGAGGAGTCTTTATATTTTATTTTATTTCTTAGTTTATATTTCGTAAGATAAATAAAGTACAGTGAGTTAGTTTCTTTTTTCCATTGTTTTAACTGTTATTTACATACTTCGTAATTTTTGTAATAGAGCCTGTTTAGTATCGTTTCATTGAATCTACTTCTCCGAATTTTGACGTAAGCGTCCAGTAAATTTCGTTAAATTTCAATAACTTACGCATATATTTTTAATTTTCATTTATTTAGATATAGAACATTGATTAAGTTAATTTTTCAGATATGATATGGAACAACGTCGAGAATGGCAAAATTTTAATGCCGGCAAATATTCCATTAAATAAACTTAACAATCCTATCTTGAAAGATTTCTCTAAAAATATACTGGTCGAAATGTTGCTGATAAATACATCTCACGCAAATATTGGACTACAGAAAAGCAGTAGAACGAATTAGAATCCATCTTTAAAATCAGTACCTCTGGATAAGTGCCGACGAAGCTGTCGATATATTAGGACGCTGTGTGGTAAATGTTGTAGCTGGTGTACTACATCCAACTATTCCATATAACGCATATTTAATAGCAACAAAAGTTATAAATACAGTTGATGCGGAAACAGTAGCTAAAATCACTTACGAGAATATGCACCAAATGCTTTATTCGGACGACAGGTGCAAAGAAAAAATACTTTTATTTGTCAGTGGCTGTGCTGCATATATGTTAAGAACAGGCAGACTATTAAAGGAAATGTATTCTAATATGCTGCATATTACTTGTATAGCACATGCTCTCCACAGAATCTGTGAATATATCAGAGACACCTCTCCGGAAGTTGATAGACTTGTACTAGCATTTAAAAAAGTTTTCAGAAAAGCATCATTGAGAGTAGCTCTTTACAGGGAAAAACTTCCATTTTTGTCACTGTCTCCCTCTCCAGTAATAACTAGGTGGAAACATGGTTGGAAGCTACTAGTTTTTATTCAGATAATTTCGATAGTTTACAAAATTTCGTTACATGTTTAAATAACGATGCTCGAAGTATTTCTGAGTGCAAGGAACTCATACAAATTCCAAAGTTAAAAAATCAGTTGTACTATCTTCAGGAACACTTTGGAAATTTGCCAAAGCTAATTACTAATCACTCAAAGTAAATGATGGATTTAACCACAGTAGGTGTGGCTATTAATAATTTGAAAATGGGACTTCGGATGTGGCCTTCGGCAAAAATTAGACGCAGTTTTTAATAGAAACACAGATTTAATAACATTGCGGCAATTGTGTATGGGAACAATGTCTCAAAATCTAACTGCTACATACATTGAAATAAAAGAATATTTCCAGTATGCACCCGATGTAGAAAGGACGTTTTCTATCTACGAGGATGTGTTTCATTCAAAGAGAACAAATTTTACAGAAGAGAACCTTCAGAAGGTATTTCTAGTTAATATTAATACTCCTTTACTACAAAATGAACAAATAAAAATGTATTTCGTATTTTATTGATCACCACCCGTTTGTTTTCCAATTATATAAATAAAATTAAAAGCTATTGAAAAATATAAATTTTCAATAGTACTCCCGTGGGCGATGAGTCATCAGACTTTTTGAACTAATAAATCAAAAAGTAAACAATATTTAACAGTTACATCAATATATTAAAAATATTTGCAACAAGTAAAGAATTTTATAAAATCATAATAAATATTGAAAATACTTAAAAATTAATTTTTAGAGAAATTAATATTAAACAGAAAATATATAGCCTATAGCGAATGTAAGTTACACAGAAGTTTCCAGGTTATGTAAGTATACCTGAGTACAGGAAGTACATAGAACATGCATATACATAAATACGCATGCATTAATTCTCCTTTTAATAGTTGAGTAGTCAAATTCGGGCATTTAAGTTTAAATGTGTGTTTAGAGTTGAATGTTCCTTTAAACATGTTGATAATACACTTGCGTTACTTTTAAATGCCATTTAATATAAATGTCCTTTTAAATACGTTGGTAATAGCGGCTGTTAGTCTCTTAAATAATTTGGAAAAGTTATGTGGGCAATTTATAATTTTTACCGCTCAGTTTCTTACTATTATATAAATGAATGCATACTACACTCTCGGATTATGAATGTTTACAGTGCTGTACATATTATTGGAGACTATTATAATTCAGGATTAATATGTTTTACTTTCCTCGTCTCTTATTACATACACAGCAATATGCATATATACAACACGCGCGCACAAGCACACTGTGTATTTGTTCTTCAATAGGAATGACATCTCGAAGAAACCGCTTAAAGTTAGTCGCATAAAAAATAGTAGATTCTTTGTGTATTTCCCTGAACTGGAATAAACATACCCATATGTTCGTAAAAGGCACGTCGTCATACAAGTTGACGGTTTATAAATGCGTTCGCCGCAGACAGAATACATGCTGTCATAGACTATTTATGTATGTATCGCCTTTAAAAACAAAAGTACTAATAATGCTAGAACGATTAGTCGTTTTAAAATATAATTATCTTGTAATTCATTTTCGTATAGACTTTTGGAATATATAACAAAAGAAGCGAATTATCCGTGAGAGAAAGAGAGATTATTTCAAATCAGTACAAAAAGGGAAAATCTAGAAAATTTGATTTAAGGCTTTCGGCAACTTAAAATAAAATTAAATACATTTTGACATAACTGTTAACAAGTCTAAACTGTAAAGAACGAATTTCAAAATCAGTGTTGCAGTGAAGCAACCCCAACTATACTTGAACTATCAACAAAAATTATTACATAACAAAGGAAACAAATTATCCCTAAGAGAAAGAGAGATTATTTTAACTCAACACAAAGAATGAGAAATCTCTGACGAACTTGATTTAAGCATATGGCAACCTAAAATAAAATTGAACATATTTTAGCACACACAACTTTTAATAAGTCTACACTATCGAGAAGTTTGCATTGTGGAAATTATAAAGCTGGCGTTGTAATAAAGAAATCCTACCTATATCTCGACTATCAATAAAAAGAAGAAATGTGCAAAGAAATAGCTTCTAAAACCTAATAGAGTCTTGGGGAAATGAGCTTTTCTCCAACGAATCCAAATTTAATATATGGGGCTTTGACCAGAAAATATTGGTGTAGGAACGTCCTAAAGAAAGATATCCTTAAAATATGCAAGGAACTGTTTGAACATGGAGGGGGAACTATGTTTGGATGGGTTACCTGTAAATAATTGATCCTGGAAGCTAAATACTAATCTAGTAGATACTGGGCATACATGCCATATTAAATATTTTACAAAACAATCTCCGATATCAAGCTTACCGCAAGCAAGCTTACTGCAAGATTATTACTTTGAGCAGAAAAGTGATTCCAAAGATTGAGCTTGTGTTGGACGTCAGTAGATTGTGTGTAATGCCCCTCATCTTCTGCAAACTCGACAGCAATTTCGTGACTTCAATCATATGGAACATTTGTGGTCTAAAGTTAAAATATTATTAAAAAATGAATAATATCCGTTCTAAACGTCTATTGGAGGAAATTTTAATTGAAGAACATGAGAAAATACATTAGAAATAACAGAAAATATTGTTTCTAGTAGTTCTAGTAGTTTCGACGCCTAGAAGCTAACATAAATGCCGAAGGAGGTCCAACAAAATATCAGCTTAATTACTTTAGGATTAATTTAAAAAAATAATTTGAAACATACTTGCGCGGGTAAAACTTCACCATTTTTTTAAATTAAAACAAAAGCATTTTTAATTATATAAAAATATTAAAAATCGGGTGTGGAGAACAGAATACAAGTTCATATTTGTGTGAAAGCTTTCGAGCCATGTAAACACGTGTTTCATCTCGCTATAGATTCGTCAGTGCATGATTCTCGGAAAGGCAAATTTCACAAGAAATAACCTTTACTACATATAATCAAGTCACCAAAGACAGCATTGAAGAAGAATGTTCAGCACCGCTGATTGACTAATGTCAACATCACGAATGCCAAAATAACCGTTCCTTAGTACGAAAAGTAATAAAAAAGTGTGAGTGAGGAATATAAAGAAGGGCTAATATGCATCCGAAGGTATCAGCAGCTAAATTTCTAAATAGCGAATTGAAGGTTTGATACTAACGGATCTGACTACTAGATTTTGGACTTTTTTTAAACGAAAGTTTCCACGTTTTATACATTTATTGACCCCTGAGGACAGACTTCATAGTTTCTTGGATTCAAAGAAAATATTTTAGGTTCCGTACTGACTTGTTGGCTAATTAGATTGGAACGCATCTTCATTGTTAAAACTCACACAGAACGTGCGTTTGTTTAGGCGTTTGATATTCTTTCTGAACACTAATGATAAAAAAATCAAATCTAGCCCATTTTCTTGCTATATATATATAACCAACCATCGAAAAATTCATAATAGGAGTTGACTGTGAAATTGGGTTGATACTTTAACCACTTCCACGTAATGACACATTACTTGATACTTGACAGTTTCATTTGGTTTCATTGTAAAAAAGGTTATGGCATTGAAATGGTACTAGAACAAAAAAGGAAACAAATAATTTATTTAATATCGAAATCATAATCAAAATTTACATATAGCTACAGAAGTTGTTGAAAATGTTGTCCATTTACATCTAAACACAAACAATTTTCTTAATAAGAGCTTTGAAAAATTTGACATAAACTTATAGTTTCAATGTCAAATAATAAATGTCATTATGTGGAAGTGGTTAAAGTACCAACCCAATTTCACAGACTACTCCAATTATGAATTTTTTTGATGGCCCGTTATATAACAAGTGTTCATTTGAAAAGTCAATCTAGTAGCATGTGATTTACTGAGAACATTTTGAAGTATGTCGTAAATTAAAATTTATTACTTAACCTACGAAGTCGTATATTTTGACAGTTTCATACATACAAATAAATAACAAATAATAGGTATTTATTGAAAACTATAACAAAAGTTGAAAATGTTGTCCTTCAAGATCAATGCACTTTAAAATCCTCCGTTCAAAATTTCTGATGATATTCTGCAACATTACTGGATTGTTATTAATTTCCATGCATTTCTGTTCGATTCTCTGTAGCATATCATTCAAATTCAATATAGGTGTTCGAAATATGTTATTTTTTAGATAAGGCCACAAAAAGAAGTCGCAAGTGTTAAATCGCATGAACGTGCAGGCCAGGCAATTTCAGTATTTCGACTAATTATACGCTCATCAAAAAATTCTCTTAAATAATCCAAAGATTCTGCAGTACAGTGACAAGGTGCACCGTCTTGTTGGAAATATGCATTTTGAAGTTCGTCATCATGCAACTGATTGACAAATGGTTTTAAAATTTCCGTACGGTACCTTTGAGTATTTAACGTTCCCTGAAAAAATATTGGTCCAATGATTCGCCTTTGGCTTATCGCTGCCCAAACACCAATTTTCTTTAGATGTAGCGATTCTTTATTAATTACATGTGGATTTTCACTACTCCAAATTCTTGTATTTTTAAATTTTGATTGAATAAGACGCAAATATATTAGTATGTGTTTGTTGTTCCGTAAACGTAAATCTAAATGACATTTGATAATGTCAATCACAAATATCAGTTAGTGCATAAAATAATCGTGCGTCGATTCTGGTTTAAATAAATTGCTTCTCAGTTTTGAAATGGCTTTCACTTTAGAACATAAAATTTTTTTAGTCCAGGCTTTTTTTCGAAGTGGTAATAAAATAGATGGTTTATGGGTTTATTCAGTTCAAGATTGCATGGTAGAATTTCAAGTTGAGTTTCCACATTTTGTAATAGATTATATACAAATTAAGAATACTTTGGATAGAACTTTAAAACTTTTTTCTGAAACTGGTAGTCTCTTAAGAAATTCAGGCAGCGGAGCAGTTAAGAAACGTACACCTCAAATTGTCAATCGTGTTGAAGAAATAATGGAAAATGAACCACAAACATCTGTTCGACATTTGAGTCAACAAATAAACCTTTCTGTTGGTACAACTCACAAGATATTAAAAAAAAGATATGCAACTTTATCCATACCGTGTCACAGCAGCACAAGAATTGTTAGAAATTGATTACCCACGTAGACTACAGTTTTGTAATTGTTTGTAAATATGAACAATAATAGAGAACTTTCGCAAAGAGTCATCTTTACTGATGAAGCATGGTTTTATAAAACGGGATACCTAAATTCACAAAGTAACCTAGATTGATTTTTCAAATTAACACTTGTTTTATACATATATATATATATATATATATATATATATATATATATATATATGGTAAACCTAATCAGTAGGCGATTAAAGGTCTGTATATTACTTCAAAATATATGTATTTAAAAAACTCTACATGTTTCGGCTGTATACGCCTTTTTCAAGAGAATACAAATAGTACAATACAGTAAGGTACACCTTTACCTTACTGTATTGTAGTTTAATTCAAATTTTTCTATTCATTTATACAGATGTAATCACTTTAATTGTCCTTACTCATTATTAATCTAATTTTAAATTTTAACTTTAATTGTTAATCTAATTGGTAATTCAGTCTTTAATCTAATTTTAATTTTAATTGTTAATTTAATTGTTAATTCAATCTCACAAAAGCAAACACAATTCTCATGTTCTCATTGTATTAATTCTTGTTTCTAGATACTTGAAAAAGACTGAAAAATAATAAAAGTCGAAACGTCGTAGAATAAAACATCATAATTCAATAAAAGGTCGCTAAACCAATAAAAAGTCTATTATTTTTAATATATATATATATATATATATATATAATATATATGGAAGTAGACAGTCTACTTCCATATGTGAAAGTATAAACTATTCACATACCAAAACTTTCGTTTCTGGGTTCAAAAACAAGTAAAACATGACAGCAAAATAGTACCTGACATTTAGTAGAGGAAATGTTAAATATTTGAAAAATTATTACAATTATGTATAGACAATGGTATATAAAAAGCATGTTGATTTTATAGCAGACTCTAAAAATTGAATAAAATATAAGGTGTTTCGTTTGAAAAAATTAAGTTAGGTTGAGTACTGTTATTCTGAGACAATCTGTACAAACGAAAGTATTTTTGGGTATGCCCGTTTAAGAACTAAACAACAATTGTTTGAAAATATTTTTTGTATCTTCAAATGGTATCGAGATATCGATAAATACCGCACTATTGGGACACCCGGTATATATATATATATATATATATATATATATATATATAACTATAATTACATATAAGCTATATATACGAAGAGAACATCGCAATAAAATACCATATATGTGTCTAACTATTTTGCATAAATGTTTTGATAAACAAACATTCACTATTCTTTCGAATAGTAGACTTATTGTTAGTCGTTATCATCCTACAATAAATCCAGGAATTTTATCGATTTTTGTGCAGAATATATTCACATTTACTATCTTAAATGTAATTAATACATACATATAATTATAAATTATAATTTAGAAACATTCCGATAAAAAAATAAATTACTAAATATTTATATTAGAAATTTCCTGCGGCGTCTGCATGCCATCTTTCTACGTCGTGAGAAGTTATAGTAGCTAATTTAAAATTGTTGATGAAATCTGTTTCCAAATCTAATCAAATTGAAAAGTTACAATTTAAAACCTCATTAATTTCGTTTAATTTTTCTATAATTGAACAAAACTTATTTTTAACATTAAGTAATCTCTTTAATTTACAAATTTTATATTTAATTTTATTCACAATAGATTTGTGTAATGGAAGTCTTTCAGTTTATAAATTCGTTATTGCCGTTATTGCTGATTCATTTTGTAATTAATGAATCGCTAAAAAAGTTTACTCAGTTTCAATAGTTACCAATTTATCGGGAACTAAAATTGGAAATTACCTCTTTCATTCCGTTATAATTTGTTGAAATAAAATCTACAGATTTTATCCAGATACCCCACATGTTTAGCACAAGCCGCCACAAGCTCTGGAGGCAGTGGATTAATTTCCTGGTCATTTTTGTCTGCATACTTAAACACATATCGCCTACGTGTGTTTATAATTAGATAAAAGTGTATTTATTAAAGTTCCGACTTTAATAAATACATTTTTAAATATGTATTACTAAACTATTTATAAGAGGAAACTCTAATCTGACAATTTCAGCTCTATTTAGACCATGAGCTAAACAAGTACAGTGAATTAATTTATTATAGAATATTTATAAATTTTGAGCTGCTCTTCACAGCGTCAGTTTAATTAATAATATATTATTTGTAGATATTTTCATAAGTAAATAAAAACTGATTGATAAACCTACTGACTGTCAAATCTTTTGTTTTGTAAAGATTTTTAATATTGATCAAGTTGCCATTGCCTTGTTAATTTTCGTCCAAGATACATAATTTGAAACAAGTTTTAATAGTCATTTATGCACCAAGGGCGTCATGGGTATTATATTGCCTAAGGTCGACGTTAATTCAGCCCGAGGGCCTCTGGCTCAAGGGATGAATGTCGACAGAGGGCAATATAAACTGGCGTTCCCATAACGCCAGTGGTTCTCATACAAGATTTTATTTTTCACTTTTTTTTTAATTTCTTAAGCGGAAAATTAAAATTACATTGGAAAAGTTCCGAGATTTCTGTCAACTGTCATGTCGCTAGGCATCATTACGAATCTAACATGGCTCCTTGAATCAACGGCTTAACCTTATTTGTATTTTAAATGACAGTTGTTGACACTTTGAAGGTTTCAAGATGTCAATGTTTAGATACTCTTCATTTTAATAAAGAATGCTAAAGTTTTGCTTCATTCTTTAGACTTTCTTAAAAATTCATATTATTAGTTCTGTAAAATGTATATCCTTTCTTGTCGGGCCTTATTTATACTCACACAACATTAAAAATTAGTAAATAAATTAGCGGGCAATATGAGCCATATCGCCCTTTTATAACGCCCAAGGGCGATATGACCGTGTTTATGATAATCGTATCCAAGCTTAAATGAACGAATAATACTTAAGTGAAAAATAAAATATTTTTAGAATAAAAGGGTGGTTTAGTTTTTGGAGAAGAGATGTTACACAAATCATTAGAGATATACTTTTGAGGGGAATTTTTCACGTATTTCATAATTTTAAAAGCACCTGACTCATGTCGTGGTGAATTTGCTTTTTTCCTTGTGAATTTTAGTGCCCAAATGTTGATTCACGTGAAATTTTTAATCACAACTAATCTTCGAAAGATATATAAAATTAGCATAAATGTATAGATTTCTTACAAAAATTTACTTTATTAAAGATTTGTATTGTTGTTAAATACGATTATATTATGTATTAAATTATAATTAGCTTATCCTCTTTTCACAGACGGTGCAAAAATATGACACGGTCAATTTTTTCAAGTTCTTTTTGATGGCACTCCATCTCTTTAGTAGGATACTTTTGTCTGTTACTTGCTAAAGCATTTTAACACATTCGGAAAACTAACGACTTTGAAATATTGGTAAGAACTGAACAAATATTAAATTTTCTGTTTACGAGCTAGGCAAAAATAAACGGCTAGGGTTAAAATTCACCCCCGCTGATATTTAATTACTAATTGCAAAATTCCACACACATTTATGAAAACATGTTCAATAATTATCATTAAGGATCGGCAGTTAGAAGTGCATGACGTAAGTATCAGGGACGAAGTGAGAACATCATGAATCGCGATTTAAAATTTTTCAAACGTAAATCAAAACACGTATAGAGAAACAAGTACTTACCAAGTAAGAGTAAATATATCTCCTCCAGAAAGAATATTGGAGGGTTTATAAAACATACCACATATTCTGACTGTTCACCGTTTATATCCAGAGCTCAAATGAGAGTAAATCACCAATAATTGTTCCATATGCTAATGAGTTAATAATTGCCTGTCACCGTAAATACATGTATACATTGAAAGCGATCGTTCAACATCTACCGACAAAGCAGGGCCATATTTAAAGTAGATAAAGTGTTTTAGTGACGCCACATTTAATCCCGGTTCGGAGAAATCTACTTCTTTATCATCAAACAAGTCAACAATTCGGGCTGCAGTATGAAATTATTGTTATTTAGAACTGCTTCAAATTTTCTTTTTACATTATCAGGAGCAGTTCTAGATAATTGGGAAAGGAATATTGTGGATTGATCGTAGTAAACTCTAGGTTGCAGATGGTTACAGGTATTCTGGATTAATGTCCATGAATATTGGCTAAGTCTACTTGAGTAGTTGGGTCCATAAATACTTGTTGTGCTTGCAAAGTTGAAACGGTATCATTTGGATCCAGTAGCTGTATTAAAATTTTAATGTTGTCAAAATGCATGTGATAATAGAATGCTGCTTCCATCCACGTGCCCCCCACAGCACGTTATAACAAGTTCTAGTGGTAGTGGCACATGCGGCACTTTTTCATGAAATAAATTTTTGCGTATAGGTGCCTTCACAAAAACTTTCTTGACAGAGGATATAATCGGGTAGCATTTTCTGACTTCCTCTGATACCCAACGAAGAGCATGTGCAGAACATGTGATATACGTCATACTACTCTATGCGGTCAGCCGCCTCCATATATGCAGCTCCACCTGTTAAAAATGATAACACTTTTTCTCTATTTATATCGAGCTTTTCACCCCATAACCATTTCAACCACGAAGTTACCTTACGTCATATAAATTCTATATTACTTGTTTCGATTTCCTTAGGTGCAAGTAGATATGTAGACATTGCCATGTCAGTTATCTATCACATACTTACGCAATAGGACTCGAGTAACTAATAAAACCAAACAGTAGATCAGCCTGCCACAAATTAATTTACGTCCCTCCTGGAATGTAACCCTGACTGCCAATCCCTAATTATCATATTATCAGTAACTAATAATATCTTCTATCTAATTCCTTTTGCACTTACGGTCGGTCTCTTAATATATTTAAACGGCCTTTTATTTTTTAAAAGAGCTCCTAGTGAAATATTTCGTCTCATAATTACCATTTAATTTAAAAGCTTATTTTAAATCGGCTTTTAATTAATGGAAGAATAATTGGCAGTTACTTGATCTAAATGACCATTTTACCTACAAATAACATATGGGCTGCAATCGTGATAATTTGTAACTGCAAATGTTAGTAAATATTAATTAATTTAATACTTTTCCGTCAAGCTCAAATTCGTTTAATGTAAATACAGTAATGACAGTTATAGAATGAATATTTCCGATGTGCATAATTTAGATAATGAAGCAGAAAAGCAGTTATTAATTACATAACACTCCAACAGGTTGTAAATGTAAAATCATAATGCAAATGTAAATAATTATGTTTTTTATTTATAAATTATTTTCAAATATAAATTTAATTATACAAATTTATATTTAAAAAAAAACAATACTAAACATAAATTTTCCTTTTCATTACATGAAATTTTACCGGTTGTTTTATTTTCTATATTTTTTTAATTTACTTATCTCCTCAATTAAAAGAAGTTAATCTTCTTTAGAAAAATTCTCGCAACCAATTCTTTTGCTAGGCGTAGAAAACTATGGTTTTGCTAAAATAGAAAGAAATTCAATTACGACATAATTTTGATTTCATCAATTTTTCTCGCTAAAACTA
The DNA here is from genome assembly GCA_935421215.2 of Melolontha melolontha. Classification (NCBI taxonomy): domain Eukaryota; kingdom Metazoa; phylum Arthropoda; class Insecta; order Coleoptera; family Scarabaeidae; genus Melolontha; species Melolontha melolontha. Next base: position 119,230,214 of record OW285235.1, read on the forward strand.
CAACAGCGCCAAGTAAGATGACGAGCGGTGGGAGTAAGTTCGCGCAGCATTAGAAATAGTTGGAAGATTTGTATTTGGTTTTACATAAAATTGCAAGATACCATAGGAGGCGTAAACAACACATCTATAACTTCATGCCCGTATTTCAATAAATTTTAATTTTCAGTGTGACCAACGTTACTAATTTAAGATAAAAGTCCTTTTAGTTAGGAAGAAGTGGCAATAGGATCATGAGACGGTCGTCTTTTAAAATTGTATTCAAAAGAGCTTTTACGCAAAATGGACTTTTAGATAAAACCCTTTTTAAGGAAATATGAAACCGGCCGTTAATAACTTAATTTATTGTCACAGGTCCCTTGTCCCTTGTCCCTTGTTAAATAGGTTTTTCCTTTAGTTTCTAATGATGTGGTAAGTTCCTTTACTTGTTAAATCATGAAATAGAAATATTCCTTTTGTAAATTTTATGCATTTATCCAATAATGCGTTTTACATAATCCAAGGAATGCGATCCCGTAAAAATTTAAAATAAAAGAAGACATTTTTTTTATATCATACAAAAAAGTTCGTTCGATATATTACTATACTATTTTTATAATACTTATTAAAGTATAGGCTGGGCGCGTCCGCAACTGAATGCTTCAAGTGTACCGTGGATAATGCTAAATGAGCTAGAGCGAACGTCGACAGCCAGACAATATCTTCGGATCTCCTGGCTACTGTACATGGATCTACGGCTCCCAACCATGACTCTTCTCAAGACCAGATTAGCAAAAATCTTACAGAATCAATTTGAAAGCTAGTACCGCTGAGAGAAGCCCACACAGAAACGGGAGACCAGCAACGCCATAGGCGTATATCTAACTTTTTTTTTAATCTAAATCCATGTAAGCCATATACTACATAAACAATAATAGGTAAACTATAGGTAAAATATATTGTTGAATGTGATACGATCAAAAATTGCTAATGCTAATGGCATGTCGGATGCTAGATTGCATTGCTTACTACTTTATACAAATTTTATATATTAAATTATCTTACCATAATTTTATATACTAAATCTTCCCGAAGAGATTATAAATCGAACGTTCAAGAACACCGGAGAAGTATATAAATAGTCAAGGGAAGCATGACTCATTCAACCAGTAATCCCGGCAAAGTGATGATCGTAAACCAAAATGTGTATATGAATAAATATAAGTATTATTATAATAATTAGTTATTTGTTGAATGTTATTTATTGTATTTTTTATTAATATAGTTAGGTACTCATTGTTATTTAAAACTGCTTCAAATTTTCTTTTTACATTATCAGGAGGAGTTCTAGATAATTGGGAAAGGAATATTGTGGATTGATCGTAGTAAACTCTAGGTTGCATTTGGTTACAGGTATTCTAGATTAATGTCCATGAATATTGGCTAAGTCTACTTGAGTAGTTGGGTCCATAAATACTTGTTGTGCTTGCAAAATTGAAACAGCATCATTTGGATCCAGTAGCTGTATTAAAATTTTAATGTCGTCAAAATGCATGTGATAATAGAATGCTGCTTCCATCCACGTGCCCCCCACAGCACGTTATAACAAGTTCTAGTGGTAGTGGCACATGCGGCACTTTTTCATGAAATAAATTCTTGCGTATAGGTGCCTTCACAAAAACTTTCTTGACAGAGGATATAATCGGGTAGCATTTTCTGACTTCCTCTGATACCCAACGAAGAGCATGTGCAGAACCTGTGATATACGTCATACTACTCTATGCGGTCAGCCGCCTTCATATATGCAGCACCACCTGTTACAAATGATAATAATTTTTCTTTATTTATATCGAGCTTTTCACCCCATAACCATTTCAACCACGAAGTTACCTTACGTCATATAAATTCTATATTAGTTGTTTCGATTTCCTTAGGTGCAAGTAAATGTGTAGACATTGCCATGTCAGTTATCTATCACATACTTACGCAATAGAACTCGAGTAACTTATAAAACCAAACAGTAGATCAGCCTGCTACAAATTAATTTACGTCCCTCCTGGAATGTACCCCTGACTGCCAATCCCTAATTATCATATTATCAGTAACTAATAATATCTTCTAGCTAATTCCTTTTGCACTTACGGTCGGTCTCTTAATATATTTAAACGGCCTTTTATTTTTTAAAAGAGCTCTTAGTGAAATATTTCGTCTTATAATTACCATTTAATTTAAAAGCTTATTTTAAATCGGCTTTTAATTAATGGAAGAGATAATTGGCAGTTACTTGATCTAAATGACCATTTTACCTACAAATAACATATGGGCTGCAATAGTGATAATTTGTAACCGCAAATGTTAGTAAATATGAATTAATTTAATACTTTTCCGTCAAGCTCAAATTCGTTTAATGTAAATACAGTAATGACAGTTATAGAATGTATATTGCCGATGTGCATAATTTAGATAATGAAGCAGAAAAGCAGTTATTAATTACATAACACTCCAACAGGTTGTAAATGTAAAATCATAATGCAAATGTAAATAAATATATTTTTTATTTATAAATTATTTTCAAATATAAATTTAATTATACAAATTTATATTTAAAAAAAGACAATACTAAACATAAATTTTCCTTTTCATTACATGAAATTTTACCGGTTGTTTTATTTTCTATATTTTTTTTTAATTTACTTATCTCCTCAATTAAAAGAAGTTCATCTTCTTTAGAAAAATTCGAGCAACCAAATCTTTTGCTAGGCGTATAAAACTATGGTTTTGCTAAAATAGAAAAAAATTCAATTACGACATAATTTTGATTTCATCAATTTTTCTCGCTAAAACTACAACAGCGCCAAATAAGATGGCGAGCGGTGGGAGTAAGTTCGCGCAGCATTAGAAATAGTTGGAAGATTTGTATTTGGTTTTACATAAAATTGCAAGATACCATAGGAGGCGTAAACTACACATCTATTACTTCATGCCCGTATTTCAATAAATGTTAATTTTCAGTGTGACCAACGTTACTAATTTAAGATAAAAGTCATTTTAGTTAGGAAGAAGTGGCAATAGGATCATGAGACGGTCGTCTTTTAAAATTGTATTCAAAAGAGCTTTTACACAAAGTGGACTTTCAGATAAAACCCTTTTTAAGGAAATATGAAACCGGCCGTTAATAACTTAATTTATTGTCACAGGTCCCTTGTCCCTTGTTAAATAGGTTTTTCCTTTAGTTTCTAATGATGTGGTAAGTTCTTCTACTTGCTAAATCATGAAATAGAAATATTCCTTTTGTAAATTTTAGAAAAATGAAGCTAAAATCCATAAATATGCAAAAATTTATTTTGTATATGCATTTATCCAATAATGCGTTTTACATAATCCAAGGAATGCGATCCCGTAAAAATTTAAAATAAAAGAAAACATTTTTTTATATCATACAAAAAAGTTCGTTCGATATATTACTATACTATTTTTATAATACTTATTAAAGTCTAGGCTGGGCGCGTCCGTAACTGAATGCTTCAAGTGTACCGTGGATAATGCTAAATGAGCTAGAGCGAACTTCGACAGCCAGACAATATCTTCGGATCTCCTGGCTACTGTACATGGATCTACGGCTCCCAACCATGACTCTTCTCAAGACCAGATTAGCAAAAATCTTACAGAATCAATTTGAAAGCTAGTACCGCTGAGAGAAGCCCACACAGAAAGGGGAGACCAGCAACGCCATAGGCGTATATCTAACTTTTTTTTTAATCTAAATCCATGTAAGCCATATACTACATAAACAATAATAGGTAAACTATAGGTAAAATATATTGTTGAATGTGATACGATCAAAAATTGCTAATGCTAATGGCATGTCGGATGCTAGATTGCATTGCTTACTACTTTATACAAATTTTATATATTAAATTATCTTACCATAATTTTATATACTAAATCTTCCCGAAGAGATTATAAATCGAACGTTCAAGAACACCGGAGAAGTATATAAATAGTCAAGGGAAGCATGACTCATTCAACCAGTAATCCCGGCAAAGTGATGATCGTAAACCAAAATGTGTATATGAATAAATATAAGTATTATTATAATAATTAGTTATTTGTTAAATGTTATTTATTGTATTTTTTTATTAATATAGTTAGGTACTCATAAATAGTGTTAGTTTTATTAAATGAACCGAATAGAAGAATTTTCACAATATTTTTGAGATAAACTTCGTATTATCGTTATATATCTCTCTTAAATATGACTATAAACACTAGCAACATATATACCTGCGTTTGTGTCCGTGTAAGTAAATCATGGAAAAATTTCATGTTTATTGGTTTGCGTTGGCGTGAGAGGTTTAACTTATAAATACGACGTTTTGGTCATTTGTCATCTGTATATATGAGGCAATCAGAACCATATTGTTGTATCGTTGTGAAAAATGTAAGCACAGCAATTTATGTTTTAACGGTGTGCGAAATTTACAATTTCACAGTCATATGTTAATGCGGTACTCAAAATAAAGCAACTTCATATAAGGATGTAATGGGTTTCATTCAATTTACTTTGTATGAAATATTTCCATTCTTAAATGGATTAGAGTACTCTATAAAACTAACACTTAATTTCACCCGATTTCAAGGAAGTGGTTACAAGCCCGTCATTTTAAATATACAGTGTTTGTTAGTAAAAAGTATGAGACCCCCTAAATGTCTCTGCAACGGTTCATTCTTTTTAAATAAAATTGGATACGCCTTTGTAAGAGGATTCAAGGATTCTAAAAATATCAGATTGCACACAATTTGTTATTTTTAATGGAGTAATCTGTATATTTTAACATTTTTGAATGCATCGTAAACCTTCAAATTTCTATTGATATAAAAACATTTCTTCCTGAAAATCAGTTTCCATTAGTAACATCATAAGTCATGAATGAATTGGTAAAATAGCTTATTTCCAAAAACTATTTAAACTCGAGATTTTAACAATTTATTTATTTTAACAAGAAAAGCAGTGATTTGCTGACTAGATTAAATGTTCAAAATTTTGTCCTTCTCTTAACTGATAACATTCTAAACGATCCTCAAATTACCGCAAAGAATTTTGTAAGACTTCGTCCGGCATTTGTAGTAATAAGTTTCTTATGCGTTCCTCCAACTCATTTAAATTTGCAGAGCTCCTCTATTTGCGTTATTTTTTAGATGACTTTACAAGAAAAGATCGAGGGGCGTTAGATCAAGATTACGAGGTGGCCCCATTCAATGGCACCCCTTCGCCCTATCCACCAACCAGGGAAAACTTGATCCAAATACTGCAGCACAATTCTAGAATAATGCGCAGGCTTGCTGATACAATATGTTCTCAGCAGGAATTAGTGGATTGTTTGGATCAGGATATAGCGGGTACAATATTGTTTCTTAATAAGTCCAAATACCGATGTTCATTAAAAGTACCTTCCATAAAGAAAGGGCCAATAACATTATTGTCTATCATCCCTACCCACACATTCTCCGAATACTTAGTATTTATTTGTCGCATCTAACGTGGATAGTCTCTATACTAAATTCGATAGTTATGTCTGTGCAAACAAAATGTTGCTTCATCTGAGAACACAATTTTTCTCATAAAGTTTGGACTTGTTACGCATCTGTTCTCCAAATTTTCACAAAATTCTATACTGTGATCAGGGTCTTCTTCAGTTAACTCGTGACAGAAGTGAAATTTATAAGGCTTCAGCTTTTCTGATGTCAGTTTACTCTGGCATTATCATGCCTCTCCTCAATTACTAATAACACATCCAAATTTACGTTATCATTTGTGGCCGATTTTGGCCTTCCAGACTTATGTTAATGCTTACATGGCTAGTCCGTAAATAACGTTTCACAGTTTTCACAACCGCTGATTCTATGATTTGATTACCTGGATTAAGTTCATTGAGCAGATTCAAAACTTAATTGTAAGAACGCTGTTTGTCTCCATAGCCTCGCGCAAAATTAAAATTTCAATACGTTTTGATTCAGTCAGGAATACAATAATAGACAAAACAACAATAACGAACGACGCACAAAATAATATTAACAACAATAGACGATTTTGAAATAAAAAGCTTTTGAAAATTGTACTGTTCTAATAGCAGATTACTAAACAATTCATTTATTTGCCTATTAAAAATGGCCTTGTTGATAGTTGATAGTTCATCCACGGCTAATTTTGTACAAAACGTAAAATTATTCGTTAGTGCATTTAATGTTCAATAAAAGTATGAATGTGAGGGTTTGAACATTTAATCAAGTCAGCAAATCATTGCTTTTTTGTTAAAATAAATAAATTCCTAAAATCTCGAGTTTAAAGGACTTATTTTCGGAAATTAGCTATTTTACCAATTCATTCATGGTTTATGATGTTACTAATGAAAACTAATTTTCAGGAAGTAATGTTTTTTATCTCAATAGTAATATAGAGGTTCACTGTATTCGGAACTTAATAAGGCATTCAAAAATGTAAAAATATACAACAATTCGATGTCTATTTCCGGTATAACCGGAAACGACACAGAAAATCTGATATTTTTAGAATCTTTGAATCTTTTTACAAAGGTATACTCAATTTTATTTAAAAAGAATGGACCGTTGCAGAGATACTTAGGGGGATCCATAGTTTTTACTAAGACTGTATAATTAAAAGTAAAACAATCATGTGTAATGTATTTACAAAAACTTATCGCCATCGTTCCATAAAGGAAAATATTAGAACTTCCCTGAAGTTTAATAACAAGCTTTCCCCGGCCAAACGAAATACTTTTTCTTATTAAATTTTGTTTCAGTTTGGGGCACTATATTAGAAAAATTTCTATTTGGTATATTTTTATTTCAAAATTATTATAAGTTTCACTTTAACATGTGAATGATCCTTATGAAAATAGTATATAATAAAAAATTAATAGAAATAATATTAAAATTACCATGCTAAGATAAAAGACCATTAAATCTTTACTTTCCCAAACTTTGTTGTGAAAGTAAATTTCTGATTTTTTACGTAATAAAGAAAAAACGACAAGAAGCTGACAAATACTTCGAATACGCCAAGGTATTTCAATGAAATAAAACTCAAATATCGATCGAAATATTAAATTTAGAATATCTAGCTGCTGCTGTCGTCAAAATTGGAGAAATTGCTGCCCTCGCGGCATTAAATAAATGCAGAAATTTAAAAGGAAAATCGATAACCTATTTTCAAGTATTAACAGGAAGATATGCATCCATTTCCAGCATTATTAGGTAATTCCAACCATTACGTCTATTGAGGGCATTTTCCAATCAAAGTTGTTTTACTACCAAGTTGTTTTTTTATTCTGTCCCTTTTGAAGATTAAAGTATGTGCTCTAAATCCACTGTGTGCAAAAAGGCGGTCCAGTTAAAAAAAAACTGCCTTCTGTTGATCACTCGTAGAGCGACACCGTAATAATAACACTGCATTCGTTCTTCTGAACCAGACGTGTGATTTTGAACCTAATTATTGCACGATGAGAGTTCATATTAATTTAATGTTACATATTTTGGTTAAGCGTGCTCGAATATGTGGAGATTGTATGCATTGAATATTGACTCTTACGTTAATTTAGTTGCCTAGCGTAGTTGGTTTGCATTAAATTATTTAGTGATTTATTGTCTGTTTGTGACCAGAATTGTGTCGAATATTCTCACTGAATCTAATAATTTTTATCTCGTAAGTCTATAAAAAAAGAAATTCTGAAAATGCTTAAACAAGCGTTTGGTGAGGATGTTTTACACCAGAGGCAAAGTTATGAGTGTTGTCAAAAAATGTACATGTGTGTCTGTAGATGATGACGAAAGTGCCCGGTGGTCCATCGACGGAAAACGCGTCACAAAATGTGGCAAAAGTGCGCGATGTTAACCTGCAAGCCCGAAGGGAATAACCCATGACATTTGTAACATTGTCGGCTTGTCGTATGGCGTTTGCCAGCGTATTATGTCCGGAGAACTCAACATGCAGGGTATTGCTGAGAAGTTTGTGCCAAGATTATTTAGTATTGAACAACAATGACAACGTGTTCATGTGTGCACTGTGTGAATTTCTGTACCGGAATCATTACTGGCAACGAATCTGGGTGAGCGTGTATGATCCCGAAACAAAGGAGCAGCATCGCAGTGGAAGACGCCATTGTCAGCATGACCGAAGAAAGCACGACAAGTTCGAAGCAACGTGAAGTCGATTTTGATGTGCTCCTTTGGTCCTGATGGCATCGTGCACAAAGAATTTCCCCCACCAGGTAAAACAGTAAATAAACGATTTTATTGCGACGTTCTTCAACGACTAAGAGAAGACATTCGACGCAAGCGACTTGCGAAGTAGCGCAATAATTCGTGGATCCTACATCACGATAATGCACCAACGCACACGTCACTTGTTGTGCGTCAGTTTCTAGCCTCAACGAAGATGCCAGTACTACTCACCAGATCTTGCTCCTTATTACTTCATACTGTTTCTGAAATTGAAATTGAAGCTCAAGGGTCGCCGTTTTGAAATGATTGAGGAGCTCCAGACTGAATCGCAGGCTGTGTTGGACACGTTAACACACGAAGACTACCAGCACTGCTTCCAGTCATGTAAAAAGCACTGGGATCAATATATTCATGCAGATGGAGAGTATTTTGAAGGAAATGGTAGTGAAAAAGATCTAAGAATAATTTCTTGTGTTTTTCATTCACATTCCGGAAATTTCTGGGTAACACCTAGTATATAATGTAAGTAATATCTACATCCAAGAATATCTATACAGTTTATATTTGAAAATATATTACGAGAAACTTTCTTTTATCTGAAACAATTTTCAAATAGTGGAAGAAAAATATGTAGGATTTCTACTTATATACACAGAACTTTATCACACGGACATCTAGAGTGCACCTTTTCAGTAAATCTGACGTACTTGGCAATAAGGAAGTAAGCTAAATGCTGAGTTCTTGATTTAAACATATTAACCACTCGTTACTATTCATTAAGCATGAACTTAATATTTTAACTCTGTAATGATATTCACTTTTGAAGTATGTATGATTCCAGAGTACTATTTCATTTCGTGATAATTTAAAATTATTTTTATCTACACTATCAACTTTACGCTAAGTTGAACAGCTACGTATTAGCTAATCTTTCAATCAGTAATTTCCATAACACGAAGAAATTGCCATTTAAATTACTTGACAAATCAATTTAATGCGTACATATAAATTGATGCTCAGTGGACCAAATGCTTTTATAAATGCCGATGGTCATCTCCGTCATCATCATAACCGCATCCAATGAAATTAAATTAGAAGAAAATAACCACGGGAAATGAATATATAGAGACGTCAAAGATAAATCGGTCGTCATCATTGAAAGGCGACGGCTCCTTTTTTTGAACTCATTCAAGATTGCTTTATTGTCGAAGATGATAATGTGAAGTGGAATGGTCACAGTTTTTTGCATTTGTATGTGATTTTCTAAGCAATTCAATTACCATTGTGTACGTTACGATAAGGAAACCGGTGCAATAAAAGTTCATGCGGTGTGCGCTTGAGGTGAACACGAGTTTATTAAAGCACGCGTTAGTCCGTTGATTCAGACTGATACAACGTGACAAGCAAATCTTGTTGATGCCTACCAAGATAACCGATACTTTTTCCAGTGCCGCCCCGCGTTTATTGTCTAAAATTCATACTTGCGATTAAAATAATTACTATTAGTATAATAACTTAAATATCTTAACACGCTTTTCGAAAATTCAAATTATAGAAATTATTATTTGACGGCAACGTGTTTTTGTCATTCAAAATAAAATTCCGCCGTTCATTACTGTAAAATGTCTAATATTTCAAAATTGTTATTTCGAGTTTGAAATTGCATAAACTTAGTCTATTGTACGGCAATAAAGATTAATTGGGGTATTTGAATTGAAATAAAGTAATATTTCTTAATTTAAATGTACTTAAGTTTTAAGGCCGTGTTGTCTTGTGGATAGGTTACTAGACTATGAATCTGATGAACTGGGTTCAAATCCTAGCCAATAATATCGATGGCGCTTTTCGGTCTCTACTCGACTCAAATGAGTACCTGCGAGTGAAACTATAGGGTAATAACAGCCATCCTAGGTGTATCGAACGGCTCATGTCATAACAAGCCTACTATGTTATGCCCCAAGGGTCTGCAAGGCTAGTTGCGGGGACTATTATTATTATATTTAAGTTTTACATCCAAAATTTATTTATACTTTACGGGCATCTTATTCTTTTTTTGCATCTTGATTTTAATTCCAAAATTTCTCTATCATGTCAGGTTTTTGAGATATTTGCTCAAATAGATTTACCTAAAAATATATTAATTTAAAGTTATAAAATATATTTTATTTTGGCAATTAAAATGCAAGATATTATAAGAAATAATGTATGTCTCAAAAGTTTTGGCACAAATTTCTTTAGAACATTTTGAAAAGTAAAAATGGTTTTATGCAATTTTTCAGAGCAGATATAATTAACAGCTTTACTAACAACGTAAAGGTTCATAGTCTTCCACAATACGCAGTCTTTTGGGAACATCTCGCATCAAGCATTGGACTGTTTCAACATCAATCTCTCGAATTTTTCTAAAAATCCGTCTTAACTGTTGTTCGTTTTTAGGCTTCTCAACCTCCGTCATACACTTTTCGAGACAAAACGGCATAGAATCTGCTATAATTTTAGGGGTTGTCGTTTTTCAACACAAAAGGTATGTTCTGAGCATTCAGTCAATTTTGAGTTTTGCGTGCATAATGACAGAAAGCCAAATCCGGCAAAAATATAATATCATCTTGAGCATGATTCTGGTGAATAAATTTAATCAATCTTGTTAAGTAATTGTTAATATAACTTCGACTGTCTACAGCTTCCCCTCTAACTCGAACATAAGATTTGGAAATCACACTAATTGATATCGCGCACCAAAGTAAAACTTTATCAACAAATTAGGCCTTTTGCTTGTATTTTATATTGTCTGGACGTTTTTCTACATCGTTGGTGTAACAACCGTCGTTTTCTTTGATTTCGGAATAACTTAGAGTAAAGAAAGAACTTTTTATCATCTATGACTTTGTGATTTGCAAAATGAGTGCGCCTTAAAGCACGGTAACATCTCGCCTACTCTTCTAAAACTCTTCTACAACTATTCTAGCTAACTGATTTGGCGTATATTAAGGACATTTCCTTCTTTTGCGACGTTCTGCACCTCTTCTCTTCAGTTCTCTGGAAATTGTATGCTTGAAAATACCGTAGCGTCGTGAAAGTTTTTTCAATGACAGTTCAATTTTATTCTCAGCACTTTCGACGGACTGGTTTGCCTATACCCAGTTAACAATCTCGATCCTCCACTATTTGGAAGATTTAGGCATGACAAACCTTGCTCACATTCTGTTGTCGGACGATATATGGCTCTCCGCGACACATTTTAATTTTCAAGAAGTTGGAACTCCGCCTGGTGCGGCTTGTGGGTGGATTGAGTAGCTCACAGCCGCCACTGCCGGTCCCAAGCCCGGATAAAGGAGGAGGGTTCTTAGGTAAGGTTAGCAACCTGCTTAGGCATCCGTCAAGGCGATATTCCAGTCCTTCCCGATATTCAGTCCTTTATTATTCAACGCTATCATGGATGAGCTGGTGAAAGCTGTAAAGAACACCGGATTAGGATATCGGATGGGCATACACAACATAAACATAATATGCTATGCTGATGACGCAGTACTTATTGCGGAATCAGAGGACGACCTACAAAGAATGTTACATGCTTTCAACAAACAGGCAGGAAAACACAACATGAAAATTTCCATAGACAAGACCAAATGCATGACCATAGCAAAAGAACCTGTACGCTGCAAATTGGTAATAGAAAATAAGACCGTCGACCAAACCATGTCAATCGAATACCTTGGGTGCAAAATTACAAGCGCAGGGTTTTTGGGTGATGAGGTGAGGAAACAAGTAAACAAAGCAGCAGCAATATCGGGACATCTTAGGTATCCAATCTGGAGAAACAAACACCTAAGTACGGAATGCAAATCAAGGATATACAAAACATGCGTACGACCGGTGATGACATATGGTGCGGAGACGAGAGCGGAAACGACGATAACAAAGAGGATACTAAGAACAACCGAAATGAAGACTCTAAGAACGATAACAGGATACATATTACATGATAGGCAAAGAAATACAGACATAAGGGAGAAGTGTCAAACGGATGACGTAGTCAGATGGATACGGAAAAGAAGAGGAGAATGGAACCACCATGTCAGCCGAATGACTCCCTACAGAATGGCCAGAATAGTACGAAACAACATACCTCACAGAAGAAGACCCATAGGGCGACCACCAAAACGCTGGCGAGACAGCTGGCAATCAAATTCACAAGAACTGCCGCCACAAAGAAACCGGAACTAAACAGGCGATACGCCTATCGAAAGAAGAAGAAGAAGGACTTTTTGAACTTTAGAATTTTATCTGCCCAACTAAATTAAAAACGCTTTTTCTAAGCTGTAATTTATAAGCCATTATAATGCAATGATTTCAGTAACTGAACTGTCATTAAAATCAGACAAATCATTGAATTATTTTTATTTGCAAAATATTTGAAAAATTCTTTATTCTTTAATGACTTTTCACGAATTTTTCATTATTCTAACAACCAGGAAGGTAGCGTTGCGACGTGTAACATTTCTGAATACTTGTCGAAATGTAGAAATTAACGCAACAGATTAGACGACATTTGCATATAAAGTGAGATTTAATACTCATTGGTTATTATTTACAGTAAGTTCATTATACGTTATTGGACTGCCTAACATGTTTCGAAAAGCTTGCATGTATATTTTCTGGGTTATATCCATTCGGACACGCTCCTCCTTTAAAATCAATTAAAATAAATAACTAATTGTTAATAGTTTAATACTTAATGTGCTATGAGTATATACGGGACCCGTTTGGCAGAACAGTGATTTTTCAAAGGTTGGCATCAGTTTAGCTACGGTGACTATGTTGCCGACTTCCACCATATGTCTACTGTCAAAATTTCAAACAAATCCGACAGATAGATTGTGTTTTATACTCATTTAAAAAAAAACTGTTTTCATTGAGATGTAAATAGGGAGAAAAAATAATTGTGAGTGTTAATTAAACATTATTTTTTACGTGGAAAAACAACCAAAGAAGCCGAAGAAAAGTTACGTAAATATTACCGAGAACGGGCACCGTCTCACGGAATAATTTATAAGTGGTTTTCTGCTTTTAAAAGTGGCTGTATGCACACGGAAGATGCAGAACGTCCCGGACTGTCATTTACTGAAACTATTCCAGAAATGGTTAATAAAGGCCATGCCCTTGTACGTAGCGATCGTCGATTGAAAGTACGTGAGGTAGCCAATGAAGTAAACATTTCAACCGTCGGGTATACAATATTTTGCATGAACATTTAATCATGAAAACGCTATTCGCGAGACAATTTGGCTTAATGCTGATCAAATGCGCGCTCGCATCCAAATATCAGGGGAATAGATGAATCTTCGATGCATCGTAATACTCCAGAAATTAAAATACAGTCGAAGAAATGGATTTCTCCCGGGGAACGAGTCCCTAAGAAAGCAAAAACCGTTTCTTCGGCCGACAAGGTCATGGCCACGGTTTTTGTAATTACAAAAATGTAACACCTTTTGATGAAGAACTAAACAAGAAACGGCCGCATTTATTAAAGAAAAGGGTTGTTTCTACAATAAAATTTGTAGAATTTCGTTACAAATTGCTGCCTCAACCGCCATATTCGCCAGATCTGGGGTGATATCCGAGGCTATTGCATATTTTGCAAAGTTGTCGAAAGATCGGTTTCTTAATAATTTAAAAAAATTGTAAACTCGCTGAGCTAAGTGTGTAGACTTGCAAGAAGATTATGTCGAATAATAAAATATATTTTTTTCCCTAAAATAAATATTTCATTGGAAAGTCACCCTACCGTCGAATGAGAACCTATAAGAAGATTACTCAAAGAAAAAATTAAATAAATTAGTGGTAGATGTACGCGTGTTTATATCAGTAATGTCAATTATGTGAGTGTGGAGAACTCAGAGGTTATTAGCATAAGTGAAATATACACCTTTAACAGATAAAGTATATTACACTATTTTGATATAAAAATTATAAACAAAAAAATTCGCTCTAACTTTGTAAGGTTGGGTAAACGGAAACAATGTTGCTGTCATTTGTACGTCCTTTGATCTTGGGCGAATAGACGTGCCACTTCGCGGACTGCTACTTTTTCTTTAGATTTAATGAAGAACTTTTTAAAAGCAATGCGAAAGGGAGGAGATGGATTTTAATATTCTAGCCTAAAGAGGGAGGTTTAATAGAATCCAAAATTAATCTATTTGAACAAGATTCATACAGCATTTAAAGAGATTTTTAAGTGACCTGGAATGTGTTGCTTGCGATATTTTCGAGAGTGATGCAAAACCTTCAAGGATACAGAAAGATTATGAAGAAATTATTAATCAATTTTGAAAATTAACACTAGATTGTAATGTAGGCCTTAAAATACAGTTCCTGCATTCTCATTTTAATTCCTTTCTTCCAAATCTAAACGATGTTAATGATGAGTATGGAGAACGATTTAGTCACGACATTTTAAAGATTTAAAAACAGTTGCTACCTTTCCGCGAAGCTGGCGCAGCGAAGGCGTCTGGAGATGGTCGGGATCAAACAAAAAAAAATCTGTAGTTGTACCGCACAAAGTATGGGAACTTCTATTTATTATATACGCCCTAGTCAGTGGAGACGGGTGTGGGTGACTAAAATTAAAAGTTAGAAGGTAGCGCCACTCAGTTTTACTTATGGAAGCTCAGACTGAAAACTGAGAAAAGAGATTGCGCGATCTTAGGCGCATGCGCGTACAACTAGTCAAACACGCGGTAGATATAAACGTACTATACCAAAAGGCTGCACAGGATACCTGTAAATAAATTACTAAGGGGAGTGCCAAAGGCATAGAAAATACTTGGGAACAAATAATTAGTATATTCACTAACCAGAAATATTTGAATATTATAAAATAAAATTAAACTAAATGAAAATATTAATATATGCAAAAATGAATTTAATGAAAATATATTTTAAAAATCAAATCTTCACACTGTATAAGTACCGACTGTATAATCCTCCATCAAAATGTTTATACAGAAACCACAACTAAGTATCGCAAAATAAAGTGTAACAGTACGGTAAATATATTTTGAAAGAAAAAAAAAACACTGATGAAACTAAATAGAAAATTAATTTCAATTACAGATTAAATGATTAAATCCAGTCGTTTTTTCTACGGTACCATAGATTCAAACTTACAAAAACTTTATAACGAAAAAGCGGTAGCAAAAATATCTGCTAAAATGCTAATGACTTAAATCTTAAAATAAAAAAATATTATTTTACAAAAAGGCGTCTATCATGTGTACCTGTGAAAAAACAGCAAATCTGATGGCACACGTGAAATTCTATAAGTCAAAGAAGCGTGAGTTAACTTCCGTTACAAAAATGTACTTTTTGTAACATTTTAAACGACCTTACACTACAAAAGGCTGTCAGCCAGTTCCTCTCTTCCGCGTACCAGCAGACGCTCGCAGAAGGGGATGATAGTTACCAATTCAAGCACAGATAACTGTATCAGCACTCATACGTATTAAATACTAAAAACTAAAACTAAAAACAAATTTAGAATGGAAATAAAGGCGTATCACAGTAGAATGTCGAAATGCTCGCATTATTATTATTAAAATAATATTGTATTATCTGGAATCGTTTGACCGGTTACTATAAAATTTTCAAGTGTGCCGAGACAAAATAAACCGAACACAAATAACGACAAATATGCCATTTAAACGTCGCTTCGAAAATTATTGGTCTAGATATTTGAAACTTATATTTTTTGTCAGGTAACGATAACATAAATCATATGTAATAAAAATCGAAATCAAACCACTGGGGACCGCTCTCCAAACAGGGGAGCACCCCATCAATTTAGATTACACCAAAAATATTTGAGGCGTTTTTAAAAAAGAACAACAAGATTTTACGAAAATCCTGAAATAGATGTTCTTCTAGGTGTGTAGGAAAATACGCTTATTATAACTCGAAAGTTTAGCAGGAACATCGGCGTATCAAATCAAACTGTACACGCAGTGTTGAAAAAGCATGATTTATGTCACATATTATTCAAGAAGTGCAAACAATAGAAGAGTAAAATAATAAAGGTCAGAAAGGAAAATTTTGTAAGTTTCATTTAAACATGTTGCAATGCGGTCGAATTTTCTATAAAAGATTATTTGGATAAATGAATGATTTCAATGGTGGCATTTTCACCAGAAACGTTAATCGGTATTGAAGCCAAAATCCTAGAAATGTCGTCGAAAATCATTTATAATATGATTCCAAAATAATTCAGTATATTGAGGTATTTTGAACGATCACTTAATTGTATCGTTCTGTATAGATAGTATTTTTTAAACGACCACATCTGGCAGAACTAAAAACAGGGTTTTTTTCATCTAGATGGAGCTATTGCGCCCCCCTAAATCTTACACCACCTGATTTTTTACTTTGAGGATATCTTCAAGATCTTCTGTACATAACACGCCCTGAAAGCGAATTAATCTTAAAGCAGAGGATCAATAACATTTGCCGAGGAATATCGTGTAATTTAATATGAAATGCGACCTTTGGAGTGATTAGGAGATGTCAGCTGTGTGTGGAGCACTGTAGTGGTCAGTTTCAGTACATTTAAATAAATGTAAATGTTTATGGAAATTTTGTTCAGTAGTAGATTTTTGTTTGTTAGTTGTTTCTAATTTATTTCTATTATGATTATTATTGTTAATTTAATTTTTGCCATTAAATCTCAATCACTTCTAGTTCTTTAAATAAAAAAAAGTTTAGAATGACGCTCTTTGTGTTGCGATTTTGACGGCCTACTTAAAAATTTTATGAGAAGTCTGTACACAAAACAAAATAATTTTGTATTAAATATTTCACTAGATTCAGAAAAAAATATCTACCAGACTATAGTTAAAAACTGCGTGTATACCGTGTGCACAACGTCGAGCGATCGATGGATATATAAGTAATGACTGGCCAACTGCAAGTGGGAGGGGCTACATCGTTAAACTCCTACAGGGCGTATTTAATTGTGGTGAACTAAGAAAACGTTATGGTTGTTTATTAATAAATGATGTATCAAAATAAATATTCCAAATTAATAACTAATTGTTTAACAAACTACAAAAGTATTTGTAGTATATTATTTATGGTTAATGTACGAATTTGGATATTTTATCCGACTACACCGTTGCTTTTCGCACTATTAGTCATATGCCGGCTGTCAACGTCCCTACAATAACGGATACTTTTGTTTATGTCTCTTCGGCCATAATACTTTAAATTTAACATTTAAATTTAAATAAAATGATATAATATAGTTGAAAGTATCATAAAGTACAATCCGCCGTAAAGTGCAGAGTTTTTGTTTACTGCATAATAATAATTCTTACCGGCGAAGCATCAGATATTTTCATCGCTAAATATTCAATGATAAGTTTCATCATAGCTTCGTGGCTTGAACTTAAAAAATTCTTATTCAAATGAAAACACATAAATAATATAAAATTATGAAACAAAACCGTAACTCTTATTGAAAAAAATTAAAATAAAAAGTATTCTGTAATAGCATAAAATTTCAAAACAATAACGATTCTTGCAAGAATATAAATAAAGTGTTTACCAGTATAAATAAATGGTTTCCTTAAATAAACTACCTATAAAATATTAAATTTAACTAAAATACCTTTATTGGTAATAAATATTAATTATTAAATAAAAGAACATTCTAAAAAGAAAAACTAATTATTTAGTAAATGCTCAAATAAACCACCCTCTTGAGCCGAGCAGTAACCCAATCGGTTATAAAAATTACGACGGACATTTGTTAACATTTCTATACGTACTCTACCTACGGATGACAAGGAGCAACTGCAACTGAATCACCAGTCGCAAGCTTGTTTTCCGATTCAATATGTTCGCCTTGCTTGAACACCATGAGCGACTGATAGGAATATTCAATGTGTTAGAGAGAGATTATTTGATTCGTACTTAGATCGTATGTAGAATGTGTTGGATAAAGAGATGTCGCGTATGGAACGCCCGTACAGTTAGACAGTAGAACAGATTGAATATACTCTCTCAACCCTAACCACATAAACTCGCTATTCGTCTTCGTCTTACTACATTGTGGTAGATCAATCACTCGCCGGCGTTCATGTACATAAAGTGTTCATTTACAAAAGAAAGTTGACTATCGTTACGTATTCAAGATGGTGCTGAAAAAATCAAGATTTTTATAGTGTTTGAAAAGCCATTTCTTGCTTTTTTAATTTTCTAAAATCGAATAGTAAATAACGAAATTGCGGATTAATATATTTTTTATGAATTAATTTTTTATGTCCTTTAAATAAAAAGACGATGTATGCGAGCTCATAAGCGACGTATAAAATGACAAAGATATTAAAAAAAAATTGTAACGCCAATGCATCAGAGATGATATCTTAAAGTTGCGGACAATAGCAAAAAGAATAGTTTTGTTATTGTCGATTTCGAAGTATCCTCTCCGATTCAGGACGTACGATCGTTACATACGTTCAACATGATTTACAGTTACGTATTCGATTAAAGATAGATTGTTACCAAATAAGACGTTAAATGCTCGTAGCGCACATATTTTGCATGTACTTTTAGTACATCGTCTTTAAAAATTCACAAGAAAGTATAAATTTTTAACAGCTGGCTTTCGTACAAGATTATAGAAACCTTACCATACAAAATTTATTCACAATGTTATCTTCCAGGATTTTTATAAACATAAACTTAGCATCCATAGCGGTATTTTTTTATAAACATTGTGTATCCATTATATATGTTACTTCTCGTAACAAAAAAAAACATTCACATAAGACACGTAATACACATTTTTTCAATTTTTAATAATTCACATGAATGTAGAAACAGCTGATTTTGATTGAGGTTATTGACCATAGCATACAACAATGTTATCGTGTTTATGGCATTGACAGCCGTTACGTAAGGCAAACATACGCTGTAGCGTATGTGTCTGTGTAACTTCGTCCGAGGTATTTATTATTTACACGCATTCTTAATATTTTCAATTCATAGTATTACAAATAGCAGGTGGGCTCGGCTATTTATAATAATAAGGAAATTTATTCTAAGATAAATAATATAAAATTATACTTTAGTTATTTTGTAATACGATAAGATAATTAGTGGTGCTGGTGAAGTTCCTTCAAAGGTCCAGGACGTGCGTGGTATTGGTTAATTTAACATAAATATACAACAACTTAATACATAAAATAAAACACAGCGGCGTCCTTAAATTTTGTATTTATATTTACATAATAAAATAATTGAAACTTGTATATTTAAATAAAAGAAATTGATGTATGTAAAGTCATTAAATTAGTAATATATACACAAGGGGCGATAAATTAGTAATCGAGAAGTTAATGTAAAATAACTGAAATGGAAAGGTGAAACAGTAATAAAACAAAGTACTATATGCACGTGGAGTGGTGAATAAGTAGATTAAAAATTAACACAAAAAATACTCTGAAACGAACGTTCAACGGGGTAGTAAATTAAGGGTTAATTAATATGTATATAAAATAACCTCTGTATCGAAGAATACAGAGCTTACCTTTTGATTTGCGGCGATAGTAGCCACGTGGTCTCGAAGATATACTCGAACAAGTATAAGTAGGGCGATGTTTTTCCGGAGGAATAAGAAATGAGTTAAATTAATATAAATTCACTTAAAAGAATAATATGCATAGAACAATGCAGTTTACCTTAGAAGCGAAAGAGGCTGGACAGCGTGGTGAGTTCCCTTGTGTGCTTGAACAGCACTAGGAGATGTGTTTCTTACGAAGGTTCGAAAGCGAAGAAGCAAAAAACTACTAGTTTTCGTCGATAGAAAATGTCTAGAACGGTATGGTTTATTATGTATCGAAGAGGGGGTCGATATCTTGAATAATAGTTAATTAAACGCGCGGCCTGAAGACGTCGCCTGTCAATGTCATAAATATTCTTAAAATAACCCTTGTGACATAAGCTTCCTAACGATATCAAACAAGACATATAAAAGAAGATGTAAATAATATTAAATTAAGAACAATTTAAAAATATGGAATTTATCTAGAAGAAATTCGACATTAACGTTAGGGTTCTGAGTCAGGTAGAAAAGGGTCGTCGGTCAAGATAAGACGGTGACAAAAGAAATAGAAATACTTTCTCTTTGTAACGAAAATGAAAGTTTGTACAAATGAAGAAAAATGTCTTAAGTTTAAATATAATTAATATGAGATATTTAAAAACGAATATATGTTTAATTAAGTGAATTAAACTTCTATACGCTATGTGTAACAATTCGCCCACCCTTTGAAAGACATTTTTTTGTCTATGAGTGTCTTGCGTAAGAATTTATTAATTAGTCGTTACGTTATTTTAAGGACAATAAAATAAAAAAGCGCACCAGGAGCGGCTTGTGCTATACTGTACCCACACCATGTTACGTATGGCGTACGGGGAAACCTGGAAACCCGTACTAGGCAAGTCTGCGCTCTTAAAAATCAGAGGTACAGTTTGAATTAATTGACTTGAGTAATTAATCAGTGTTCGATTAATTAAATGCAAAAGAAAAAAACTGAACTGATTAGTAAGTCGCTAGGTGTTAGTCGCGACACAATGTAGTATAAATATGTAATATCGAACGAAAACAAAAAAAAGAGAATGGGCCCTAATCTATCATTACATATCTAACTAATTTGATTAAATCATTATTGCTAACATTTAATTGAAATACCCGTTCGCGTACTATTCACCCTGTAGCGGCGATCTTGCTGTTGGTATTTGGCGTCGGTTCTTGGGTTTTCGGTTGCGTGTTTTGTCCGTTGTCGGTCGGTTGCTGTTGACTGTCCCCGGTCTTGCAAATCGACGGCAGTCAAGATAGGTATGCAGCGGCGGCGTCGCTCGACTACCTGCTCCGCGTCCCTTCGTTGATGCATTGGATTTCGATGTCGATTCGGAGAATTCTTTCGCTGTATCTGCGTTGACCTAGTTAACTTAGGCGATTTTGATTTCTGTGAAAAATAAACAGACTCGATTGTGCGTGGAGGTGG
This sequence comes from Melolontha melolontha, assembly GCA_935421215.2. Lineage (NCBI taxonomy): Eukaryota > Metazoa > Arthropoda > Insecta > Coleoptera > Scarabaeidae > Melolontha > Melolontha melolontha. The sequence continues at coordinate 119,251,492 of OW285235.1, forward strand.
GATAGGGTTAATTGTAGGATTACATTTGGTTTCATGGTAAGATTCGGGAGCTGTAAAGAATTTAACTGTATTACGATTTTTCTTACCAAAATGTAAACAACGTCTTCCTATATTTAATACCGCTTCTTGCGTTTCGAAGAATGGCATTCCTAATATTAAATTTTCTCGCAAATCCGGTGCAATTAGTACAGGGACTTCTATTACTTGATTCTGGATGCGTGCTCTTACGATCCCCGTTCCGGTAATAGTCATGTGTGCAAATTTGTGTCCTAATGATGCTGTACTGACCTTGTTTGATGTTATGCGTCGAACAATTGCAGGCGCGGCAAAGTTATCTGTCGCTGCAGTGTCTAAGATGGCGTCGACAGCGTGTCCTGTGACTTCCACACATATACGAGGTGTTTTCGGTGATGAATTATGCTGTATATAATTCAACGATGGTTCTTGTTTCTTTCGCAGAACTGGGCAGTTGCGATGCCAGTGATTATCAGAACAGTAATCACATGGCGGTAATCCTTTCGTCGTTAATTGCTTCACTTTGTTGCCTGAAATTGAATTAGATGATACAGACGATATCTTACTTGCGTAAATGTCTGCTGGATCGCCATGAATGTAGTTGTCTATTTCCATACATGCTTCTCTTAGCGCTTTCGATGTTTCTAGAGATTTCGGTCCTAACATCACTTTGTATTCGGATCGTAATTGCCTCTTGATTAACGCTGCGATCTTCGTATCATCCCAATTTGGATATAAACGATTGCACAATCGTTTTTTCTTTAAGAGAAAAGGAACTGCGCGTTCATTCTCTTGCTGAAAATGTCCGTATAAAATTTCATGAAGTTTGTCCTTACGTTCGTTCGACTTGTAACGTTCAAGAAATAATTCGCTAAAACATTCAAAAGAATCAATTTGATTATCGAATTGCTCAAACCATAATGCTGCTTCTCCGTTAAGATATGTTGCGATTTCGTCTATCGTTCGTGCAGGGCTTAGCGTTTCTGCTTTCAGATGTGCTTCTAGTTGTTGGAGGAATACTTCAGGGTCCTGGAAAATATCTCCACTAAAAACATCTGGCTTTGGAGGTGATACACGTGGTGTTGCAACTGATCTACAAAATTCCTGTAAAACATTGATTAAACCTTGTATATCGGATGAGTTTTCGTTAGGCGCCACCAAATCATTCGATTTGGAATTAGAAGAGTTTTCCTGTTGTTCCTTTGACTTCACCATGTTGCTGTGGATTCGTTGATTTACACTAAATCAAATTTTGCCCCACGTTGGGCGCCACTTATTACAAATAGCAGGTGGGCTCGGCTATTTATAATAATAAGGAAATTTATTCTAAGATAAATAATATAAAATTATACTTTAGTTATTTTGTAATACGATAAGATAATTAGTGGTGCTGGTGAAGTTCCTTCAAAGGTCCAGGACGTGCGTGGTATTGGTTAATTTAACATAAATATACAACAACTTAATACATAAAATAAAACACAGCGGCGTCCTTAAATTTTGTATTTATATTTACATAATAAAATAATTGAAACTTGTATATTTAAATAAAAGAAATTGATGTATGTAAAGTCATTAAATTAGTAATATATACACAAGGGGCGATAAATTAGTAATCGAGAAGTTAATGTAAAATAACTGAAATGGAAAGGTGAAACAGTAATAAAACAAAGTACTATATGCACGTGGAGTGGTGAATAAGTAGATTAAAAATTAACACAAAAAATACTCTGAAACGAACGTTCAACGGGGTAGTAAATTAAGGGTTAATTAATATGTATATAAAATAACCTCTGTATCGAAGAATACAGAGCTTACCTTTTGATTTGCGGCGATAGTAGCCACGTGGTCTCGAAGATATACTCGAACAAGTATAAGTAGGGCGATGTTTTTCCGGAGGAATAAGAAATGAGTTAAATTAATATAAATTCACTTAAAAGAATAATATGCATAGAACAATGCAGTTTACCTTAGAAGCGAAAGAGGCTGGACAGCGTGGTGAGTTCCCTTGTGTGCTTGAACAGCACTAGGAGATGTGTTTCTTACGAAGGTTCGAAAGCGAAGAAGCAAAAAACTACTAGTTTTCGTCGATAGAAAATGTCTAGAACGGTATGGTTTATTATGTATCGAAGAGGGGGTCGATATCTTGAATAATAGTTAATTAAACGCGCGGCCTGAAGACGTCGCCTGTCAATGTCATAAATATTCTTAAAATAACCCTTGTGACATAAGCTTCCTAACGATATCAAACAAGACATATAAAAGAAGATGTAAATAATATTAAATTAAGAACAATTTAAAAATATGGAATTTATCTAGAAGAAATTCGACATTAACGTTAGGGTTCTGAGTCAGGTAGAAAAGGGTCGTCGGTCAAGATAAGACGGTGACAAAAGAAATAGAAATACTTTCTCTTTGTAACGAAAATGAAAGTTTGTACAAATGAAGAAAAATGTCTTAAGTTTAAATATAATTAATATGAGATATTTAAAAACGAATATATGTTTAATTAAGTGAATTAAACTTCTATACGCTATGTGTAACAATAGGCATCACCTAATACAATTTTCAGTAGATTTTTAAGTTTAAGGTTCGTGTCGTAATTGACTCGACATATTTTGGATTTATATTCTATATAATTACATCTTCCAATTTATCATACGTTGTCTCTTTATTTCAAGGATATCCTGTACAATTATTAGTTATTTCATTTGGTTACTGATTTCTAAATTATCATGTAATTTTTTATAATAAAAAACAACATTTTCACGACCTGCTTAATGAATAACTCTTCCATTCAATATCTTTTTAGCAAGCAAACCAGAATATAAGTAGTCTGTACAAAATAATTACATATAAGTATATCTTACATAAATCTTTGAAATCATTTCATTCCCTTACCAACCCATTGTCTAACAATTTGCTGAAAGGGTGATATAGTTTTCCATAAAGTTTTAAAACAAATTTTATATACAGTAACACAGAAATATAAGAAAAACATGTCGGTATATGTACACATGGATATACACAATGCATACTTACATCGCATTAGTAAGACTTCTACGTTCAGATACATGTTTCGAGCTCACCCTAGTTCTCGTCAGTATACGAGGAGAAGCACGCCAATGTTATAATAATTACTACATGAATTCTTTTTATTGCTTAACAATATGCTTTTTAACTAATATTTATTTTAATTTACTCTTCATAGCTAGACTTGCGGACCTTGTCCGTACAACAGAGGCGAACGTTCCCACCTCTACGCGACCGTGCATATAACTTAATCTGAGCCTTGTTTAAATATGCTTTCATTATCCCGTATTTATTATATCAATATAGTCTCTATTTATAAAATATATAACGCATAAGTAGCTGTTTAGTATTATATTTTTTTACTTCGCATAAATGAATTAGTCCAAAGCCGTAAACGAAACTCCTAGGCCAATTCTGTAGCACGCATGAAATATCGCAACTCTGTGCATAACACATATGATGACAATTTAGTTGTATTAGTAAAACATTAATTTAACATTAGTTACTTCATTGTGACATGCGTATACAAGAATTACATTGCCATTAAGATTGTCAACATTAGATTCGTTTTTGTCGTGTAATAATTGAATACATTCATAAATAGGATTCTTTTGTAGATGTTCTCTATAGTACCTCGAAATCGCTCTCTCATAAAAGCTAATTACTAGGTAAACATGTCAGTAATCTAGACGAACGTGTAATAGAAACGAATTCATTTAAATAATCTCATTCATCACATCGTAGTTATTTAGAATCTGTCTTTTACGATTGCTATTGGATTTAAAACACTCTGAACAAACTTTAACATGCACTACTTGGCATTCCTACGAAATTTCACAGTTAATTGAAAGCGATATAAATCATTAAAATCAACCACAAGACACGTCGCGGCTTCGTTCGTCTTTTAATTAAAGATAAATGTTACAACTAGTTTTTATGTGCATAATAATTATTGAAACGATATCTATGGTAACATTCAGTTAATTGCTTGAGGTGATACTATTTTATATATTACAAATTTATAATAAATTATAGGGTTTGTTATTACAGTGATTAGAGAATTATTTATTGGGATATAGGTATAATTGAACTACAGTTTATAGATATACAAAAAGTTTAATTAACTTGGTGATTTTTAGAGTAAGTTTGAGGTAAAATAAAGTTGTTACTCTTCGTAAATAAGTAAAAACGCATATAATATGATTTTATGTATTGGAATTTCAACATATTGAATAAATATTAAATTTAATTTTAATTTATTAAATAGCTAAATGTTCTATACATTCCAAGCCATTCAAATTTATATCGATGTATCAAAAATTAGTTTCAAGTCAGGAAAATATCGGAAAAACATGAGTTTGCGTAAGTGGATACGTATGTATACATTCTTTTATTGAAACTAGCGCATTGACCATTTATCAATTTATTCGAAGCATATGATATTAAAACAAAAATGTCTTATTTTAGTCTGAATTGGTGGAGACTATGGTTTAAATATGAAAGAAACAGAAACAGGAAAATTCCTAACTACAATATAAATTAATTAACTTGAAATATCTATTTCGGCAAGTTGCCATGTTCAGTAGAACAGTCTGAGAAAGAAAAATGGTGTTAAACGCCGCGTCTTTTACAGCCGCTGAAGATATGCTCTTCACCAAATCGCCAGTGAGATAATACAAGTTCCTAACGTTAAACCAAATCCTTATATACTACTTAAACTTAAAAATTGAAGAACAGTGAAACGCGAAAAACTGTTCTCTTCAAATCGCTTAAATCATCTGACTCATTAAAATCACTTTTAGGTAGCACCAAAGATAATATTGTAGTAGGGCAAAAATCAGGTATTTATAAAATAAATTGTAACCATTGTAAGCAAATATGTATAGACTTGTAAGTGTTATCGACCGTACCGTATTAGTGAATAATTAAAAAGGGTAAGCAGTCTGACAAATAAAAGCTTATTTATTTCACTCTCTATATTTCGCAACCATTGTTTGCTTCTTCAGGAGATGGAATACAGAGTTAAAAATTAGCAGTGACGTAACTAAACATGTTAATAGTATTATCTTTCATTAAAACATTAAATTGACTAGCTATTAGTTTCACGTCAACCTTTTTTTCAAACTCGAAACTTGAAGGAGAATAATTTGCGCGTCTTATTACTTATTGATTTGTCAGCATCTCTCAAATAAATTTGTATGTGGTAGAAATGGTAAACTTGCAGTCAATCCTTTCTCTTAAATTCATTGTAGTAGGATGGAATCCTTGTAGCTTTCCACCGTTGTCTATCACAGCCCAACACACATTTTAGTGCCTACCCTATTTTAACTGTGTCTATGTAATTTTTAGGTGCAGAATCCAAAACAGCAGTCAGATTTAGTCCATCAGATCCAGTTCTTGAGGTATGCTACATTAACCTCTTTTAGAAAAAGAAATCATCTTCTTTTTAATTCATGTACATTTCAGGTTATAAGTACCAGTATGTTCGACAAAGTCTCATAAAAAAAAACAAATAATAAAAAATAAGGTATTTAATTCAGAAAGTAGATATAAATATGCATTTATGGCTTATTACTAAAAAGAATCTTGTACACGATTTTCTAGCATTCAGTTCAGTAGGACAGTCTCGCTGCCGACTCCAACAGTAGTCAGCCATCATGTAGGTATCACGTCTTCTTTGATATCATTCTTCAATCGTCTGAAGGTCCCATTGAAAACTTTGACCCTGTTCTTCACTGTAATCACCTAGGGTTTGTGGGAATTGATCTAAGTGGTTGTGGAGGTAGTGAAGTTTTATGCTCATGTTACAATTAAGAATATTAAATCTAGAAAGCATATATTCCACTGATTCTGTGTAATTCGCTGCTTTATGATTGCCAAGAAAATTTTTTACTAATTGTACAAATGAATATCAAGCATTAGATTCAATCTCGTTCATTGCTGTGGTATGTGATTTTTTCTAAGCTGTCTTATCCGAGGGCGATCTTTATTCTGTTTTTTCCATGCTAGGCTCAGGAAATTGACGTATTAAATACCCAAAGCAAAGTCCATATCGATTTAAGGCCTACATGAATAGCTTTATAAGTCCCAACTTCATATGGAACGGTGGAAATATGATTTCCTCTTTCTTAACGAATGGTTCGTTGACTACGTTTTCTTTTCCTGGAACTATGACGTTTCATAAGGGTCAATTTTTGTTAACCCAGTGTCGATCTTTAGTTCTGTTGTCCCGAAAACAAAAAAAATAAGGATATTTTGTGGAAAGATACCATTATTTCATTATTTTTGCCTGTTACTAAAACGGAATTGATCTCAAAAACTAAAGCTGCTACGAAAAAAAAGTAAGGTATATTTGGAATCAGCACACTAAATATATCCAAAATCAGTTGTCAGTTTCTCGGCACCAAGAAAAAAACGCTAAGAAATAAGTAATTAAACTTCTACTTTCAAAAATTCTTTTATTGTAAATACCACTACAATATTGTTCCGCCATACAATGGCTTCATCAGGTAGATGAAATAGTATTTCATCCACCTGATGAAGCCATTGTATGGCGAAACAATATTGTGGTGGTATTTACAATAAAAGAATTTTTGAAACTAGAAGTTTAATTACTTATTTCTTAGCGTTATAATGAAGTTTCAACAAGTATCTCCTTCGTCAATTAACCAAGAAGAAAATTTAATTTTATTGGCTTGTGTAATAATCCTTGAGTTTCAATTTTGAGATTACAGTGGTAGTAAACCACGGTCGATAAGTTGCTCATTCTCCTGAGGTCAGTGGCACAGATTTAGGGCATATTCTATTCAGCGAAGAATATAAATTGGCCGTCGCAACATTCACGTCACGAAACTCACCGAAGAAAGTCCAATCAGTTAGCAGAAGGTCATTATATAATTTATTGAAATTTGTTCGACGAAAGTTGAAATTTGCTGCCATTGAAATCGGGAATTTTGGAGATTTGGTTTCAGATGAAAGTTGAATAGAGAACGAAAGTGCTGGAACATACGGATCGACGGGCACAAATGGCAGTGTTTCACGTTCAATTGACAGGCTACAGTATATATTGCAAAGAATACGGTCTAACAAACGATTATCACAATTATAGATATTATTAAATTGTTTTAAATTTAAAGTGTTGTAAAAAGAGTCGAAAATTTGCGTCTTAAAACATCGGTGCTATGAAAGTGTGGAAGGTTAAAGTCGCCTACCAGGAGAATTGGTTTGTCGACAACGATAATCTCAAGCGCTATTCAAAGAATATCTCGAAATCATCAGCTGCAACATCCGGTGGAATTTACAGCGCCGCAATATAAAAAATGCGGACCCAATCTGCAATCGCAAATTACAGCGTCAATTAAAGGAACAGAAATTACATCGTTCGAAATTCGTTTGTTTTTAGTTTCTGTGACTACGCATACTTAAAAATATTAAATTAATAGAAGTACATATTAAACTAGAAGTGCTTAACTGTGTGTGTAATCTTGAAAGTGACAAGTCTTGCAAATCGTGATTTAGTTAAAAGTAAAATAAGTGAAAGAAAACTTCTCGAAGAGGAACAGTAACATGTTTAAATTATTGTATTTTTATTTTCTCTTTTTAGAGACCCCGGATTTCTCCGTTTATTCTTTTATCAGTTGTAAGCTGGTATTCAAACAAATGCTTAATTAGACTCCTATTCAACAAAAGATAGTATCGATCCAACCAATGAGCAAAATCGCGTGCTACTCCTTTAACAGTAACTTGGAATATTTTACAAGATCGGCACGTAAGATATGAATTTAAAAATTCGCTGTTAGGTGTAAAGCATAATCTAAATTCAAGGCACAAATCTGTATAATGAAACAAAGGGTTGCAAGGGCTGAAGTTTTGTCAGGGGAGTCGTTTTTGAAAATGAAAATTTGTGCACGTGTCCGCATTTCCGCCATTTTGTCTACTTTAGATACTTTTTAAGTTTAATTGATTTACTACTGCGAAAAATAATTCGGTAAAAATGCAGTCTTCTTTTTATTATCACAACGGATATATGTATCGATTTTAATAATGCATAATAATTTAGTAGAAATAAAAAAAAAATAAGTTAATAGAATTCCATTTCGACTGCATCTTAATATACATAAAAGCCGTGCAAATGCATCAGTTTTGCATGCAGTTTTTTTTATTGCGCAATATTTGATAGTAATAAAGAAATGCGTGTTAATGAGATATAAAATATATGTAATAAATTAATAATAAATGTGGCGAACCTAACTGGTTACTATTTATCGAATAAATATACTAAAATAGAGGAAGTTCTTTATTAGAGATTGCAGCTAATTCATCTTAGGGCCGGTATTATAAACGGATTTTATTTAGTAAGCAAGTAAATTTAATGTACTCTGCAGATTGGGTAATATAAATAGCGAATAAGAAAACTAAGCAAGTAAATCTACCAATTAGTTTACACCCTAGAAAATCGTGTTATTAAATGTTATTCATTGGTTAAATGCGAACAGCTGTTTGCTCCACTGTGTGCAAATAAACATAACCTTATTTTTAAAAGTTTATATTTTATGTGTGTTTGATAACATGAATTTTGATAATGCCAAATTTATCGGTTTGTATTTTACAAATATAAACAAAAAGAAATAGTAAAGAATATTTTTTCATTTTAGTCAGTGGTTCCATCGTTTATCAAAACGCTAAACTGCAAAATACATAGCTATTCAGAGCTATTCTACAAATACTTATTTTACTTGCATACATTTTTTATAATACCAGATTTCAATTTATTCCCTGAATAAATTTATTCGTCAAGTTGTTATTCAAAGATTTATTCGCTGTTTATAATACTGGCCCTTAGTCATTTATTAAGATACCTTGTATAAGATAGCATATCAATGTTTAACTAACATCAAGTGTGGAATACAGTAATACAAAAATGTTAAAAAGCATATATATATATATATATATATATATATGTATACATGGAGATACTGAACGCATATTTTACGCATTAGTAACTTTTATGTACAGGCACGTGTTTCAAACTCCTCTTAGTTCCCGTCAGTGCACGTGGAGAAGCACGCCAATGCCATACGTTACCGCTAAGTACAACACAATTTTGTACGTCAAATGTTATTAGAGAGCGTCTCGAAACATCTAACGGCCAAGGGAGGCACGGTCACCACGGCTTCCTTGAGTAACTAATCTTCTACTAGAAGAAAACTACTACTACTACTACTACTACTAGAAGAAAAATACTTATAGACCTAGATGGTTCCAAAAGGCAGCATATCCCTATTTACCTAACATGAAATGTAAAATACAGTTTATGATAATGAATGTTATGAGAAAGCTTTCCTTTTCTCATGACATTTGACGTACAAGATTATGTTATACCCAGTGGCACACACTGGTAGTTCGTGCGTAGAAATAACAAATGCGTAAAATATGCCTTGTTTATGTCCATACATACGAAGGAGTATTGATAAATGTTTAACCTACTATTGAATCAATTTAAAGTTGCGACTTAGAATATTTTATTATTCAATTATAGTCTCTTAAATTAATACACTTAACACAGCGATCCGCAATGCCATTAACCCTTCTAAGAAAGACGATTCTTTTTGGTCTGCAAACCAATCCTCCGCAGCTTCTATTACCTCTTCGTTACACAAAAATTGACGACTTTTTAAACTTTTTTTCAATTAAGGGAACATATAATAGTCTGATGATGGTCTGACTCTTTTTTAGGTAATCGGTCATAATTATTCCACGTATATACCAAAAAACTGAAGCAAGAATGTTTCCAGCAGATTTTTGAATTCGAAACTTCTTAAAGTATATGAAATAGACTCACATTTCACCCATAGTCACAAAACGGTTCAAAAAATCGAAATCTTCTTCAAAACGGGCACAGATTGATCGTGATGCTTTCACTCTTGCTCGTTTGTGTTCGGCGTTCAAACATTTAGGAATCCATTTTGCAGAAATTGTTTTCATATCTAAATCGAATTGAACTATATGATGCACGCTCATAATCTTTAGTGTTCCAGACCAATTCGACGGTCTGATAACATCATGTCATGAATTGCGTTAATATTTTCGGGGTGCACACTGGAATCAATTTTCCTGGTCGCTTCTCATCTTCAACGGAAAGCTTTCCTCTTTTGAATAACGCAATACAATGTTTGGCAGTCGCATATGATGGGCATTGATCGCAACAACCCTACATGTTGCGGCAATGATGCCTTTGTCAAGGATATAAAAAATATAAATAGATTTATATTTTTTATATCCTTTTATACCCGAAACATGTAGGGTTGTTTTAAATATATATACTTTGAAGTAATAAACCAGACCTTTAATCGCCGACTTATTAAGTTTACTATATATATATATATATATATAATAACTTCGTGACCTTGGTATGATATGGTAAACCTAATATTGATATTTTGTATTCTCTTGAAAAAGGCGTATACAGCCGAAACATGTAGAGTTTTTTAAATACATATATTTTGAAGTAATATACAGACCTTTAATCGCCTACTGATTAGGTTTACCATATATATATATATATATATATATATATATATATATATATATATATATATATATATATATATATTATAATGAAATGTCAATTAACTTATTGAAAGCACTAGTTTTAATTTGTTACATTTCTGTTATTAAGATTTTTTAGAAGGTGGAAGACTGTATAATATTTATATTGTATTTTTTTTAACATAGAGTGACAAGTCTAATTAAATTTTAAAAGTATATGACTTTCCTATAGTTACCAAAATTATAGAACAATGTAAATTTAGTTAATTTTATATACAATTGTTAATGTTTGATAATGTCAAAGTTATGTGAGAAGGAAAAATTTATTTGTAAAACAATAAGTTTATAATATTAATCAAAGAGCAGAATTATATTTAAAATGTTAAATATTTTGGAAAATCGGTATAACTAAAGCGACCAATGATCTTCAAAAGGGGAAAAGCTGTTGGGTTGCTATGGTTACTTATTGAAACAATTGGGGAGAAGAATTTTTGGCACGATAAGAAATTAAGTTGCATTTTTGAGAATATAATTTTGAAAACATATAAAATTAGAAAAGAAGAATTTGGAATTTAGAAAGAGATTATTTACCTTGAGTATTCTGGGGACCATACACCTACAAGATCTGCTAGGATCGCGACCATTGTTCCTGTTTGAATAATACCAGCCGTATGTCAGAATAACAAAGAATTGATTCCAGAGATTAGACGGTCTATTTGCGGAAAATAGTGAAGTTAAAATATTGAGCTAAGTCTATATTATTTGGTTTGTTATCAAAAATTTAACTTATTATTATCTTCACGGCCCTTGAGATACTTAGAGAGCTCGTGTTCATTATTTCTTCTAATTATATTAAAAATCAGCAATTTTTTTTCATAAGACAAAATACAATGTTTGTTGTTCAGGTTATGATCGTTAACTTCGAACGTTTACAATCTATAATTGATCCTGCGCAGAAATATAAGTACTAATGCGTAGGAAAAATTCGAATTTAAATTCATTTTACTTCCTTAAAGTTTAATATTTTGTCTTAAAAACTCTTTTTAGTAGACGTTTGACTAGAATATTTTAATAATATATATATTGCTGAGGGCTAGCACGTCCTGAAGCAAATCCCACAACACGAAGAAAAAAAAATATAAAGAAAAATATATAATTGTCAATATTATTATTTATTGAAACAAAAACGCTGTAACGAGACTCTATAATTTCTAACGTATCTCTAGGATCGTGTAGTTTGATCCATTGGCAAAGCTTAAGGAAATAAATTGCAGATTTTATAATTATTTAATTCAAGGTATTATTGATTTATTGGAATCATATCAAATTACTCAAACTAAAGTTATCTATATCAGGATAGCATGAACTTCTAAAGCAAGCAATAAAGTTAATAGTTATGTATCTTTTTATAACCTCTACAATAAATTCGATTGAACAAAACGACATTAAAAAACAACACTTCGTTAAAAAATATAAAATAACAATTATTAGATGGTAAATCAACAAAACAAGGTAAGTGCGATGGAAATCTTATGCACGAAAACAATAATTACAAATATATGATGATACAACCGTGTCTTTCAGAAATGTTTTTTTTAATTGGTAAAAAGCAATATAAGCAGTTGGGTCTAATTATGTGTATAAAAAAACCTGTGTGAAGTAAATAGAACTCAAATCCAAGATATCGGAGAGTCGTTACCTTTACTAGGTTATTCCAAATTAAACTACATATATGAATATGAATGATTTAGTATTTAAAAGATCAGTTATCTATGAATAATAATTTTGAATACCCTAAGATATACTGATATGGTGAGTATTTGAATAATATTTAATCGAATCGTACAGTTTACGATTAAGTTAAAATAGTGTCCAATTGCATCATGACTGCATTTTAATCTGTTTTTGTGCTACGTTTCGCTGTTGTGTGTTCGGACCTCGTACTTAAACAAGAACATAGAATTAATCAAATCGCAAACTTTCTACTACGACAAAGTTCAAACTTCAGAAACCCTGATGAAGCATACCGAAATTGGATGCGAAATATTAGTAGAATAAAATAAAAAAGTACTCACAATAACATTGTTTTGCTGAAATCCCCAAGAACTTATTCCTTGCTCTGTACCTAACGGCAAAGACTCCTTATATATATATATATATATATATATATATATATATATATATATGAGACAAGGAGTAAACGATCCTAGAGATACGTTAGAAATTTTCTTCAGGACGTGCTAGCCCTCAACAATATACGATATATATTTATTGTTATATAATCTCCCTCGTTGTAATGTAATAAGCTCTTTTAATGGTTTAATAATAATCAATTAATTAAATATAAGTAAAATTACAAGATGACAAGGGTTTAATAAATTATTTTGATTATAAATAATTCGTCCTACGTTGCGGCGACAATATGTTATAAATGGGTCTATTTCCTTATGAAATAATAATATGAATAGATAAATAAATGGAGTACATCCTGAATTAGTTTATAGTCTTAAAAGTTATAATATGTAAAGTATAATGATACCTACCTTATCTAATTGCTTAGTTAGACCAAAAGCTTATAAGATGTCGCTCTGATGATTTACAATATTAGTAAATAACCAAATAAATAGTTGAAATAGTACTTTACTCAAAGGGCGCCAGTGAATTTAACATGTTAAGTTAAATTAACAAAATAGTATAAAATTGTATTATTCATAGGTAGAGCAAGGCCTCTTTCTAGAGCTCTCTTTTCAAAATCAAACTTTGTTTTGTATAAATTTTCCAAAATCTTGCATTCACACTGATAATATGTTAAAAGTGCAATATCACAAGCATACGGAATTTAATTAAATAACGATATATTAAAATGTTGTATGAGGATTGTGAAAATTCAAGTTTAATAATTATTTTTAGGCAATTATGTTTTAAATTAATACATATCTAAAAATCAGCTGATGCCGTGAGTTGATCACGTGTCAAAATGTTGACGCAAGTGGTGACAGTATTTATATTAAACATATAATACAACAAATGTGCATAAAATTAATTAAAATAGTGATTTTGGCAAGCAATAAACATTTATGAAAATATAATTTGTACTGAGACCATTCAATTAAGGTAAGTTTGGCTTTATATATATTTCTAGCTTTGAATTATTATTTCTAAACATTAAATAAGGTTACGTTACGATAATGCATTAATATGGTATAAAATAAATTTAACTTTACAAATATTTGTATTCTACGTCGAGATATGTTTTCCAGATAATGTTCGAGATCAATTTGGCAGCAAAAGGAGTTTGGTTCAGGTGTGTTTACGAGAATCAGGTAATGGGAGAGACTCCTACGCCTTTTAACGGGTTTGTCCGTATGTGACAGGTATGCGGTTCCCTTCTATATATCTCTATCGATGCTTGAATACTATCTTCTTAGGATTGAAACGTTTAATGGTAAGAATATATTGATTTTAATGTATTTAATGATATTCTAAGTTTAACAGCAACCCAAGCGACGCTCTCTTTCTTTTGTTTCTTTCCTTGGCCTTCATGATTTATTTTTGCTTAATACAAGTATTTAATTTCGTATTTGTTCTTATTGACTTATATTATATTTCATATTAACTGATATTGCCGTTATAATAAATAATAATAATTATAGAATAGAAATTATGTTCTTTTAAATGTCTATTAATTTCATATGTGTGCAAGTTAAAATAGATGATTCCCGCGGAAAGTTAATTCAAATCACAAATATTACGGTCGATAAAATAGAATTCCATATGAGATTAATATTATCAATCAAGTTAATTATTTTCGGATTTACAAATAAATTAATGAATTTTTATAATGAAAAATGCTCTACATAATAATAAAAATTATTCCAAATAAATTTTATAATTAAATACGCGGTATTAACTTGTTTAATATCATGCACCGTAAGTGTATGATCTTCATTCGTACTTCTTAATCTAACGCTTATTACTAACATTTATCTTCTTTTTCTTCCAGTTTCTGGTAACAAGGCGAACGAACCACATCATTATATATCTTTTTTAGAACAAATTTTTATTTTCAGACAATCGATTTGGAACGGACTATGAATCTAGCTTCCGAAAACCCAGCTTATAAGTCAAAATGGAATTAATATTATCTTAGATATTTCAAGTTGCTTTCATTCGATTTTTCTTTCCACTAGGAATCCCATTGCTTATTATAAGAATGCATCTAATGAATTCGTTATGTGGAAGATGGGTAGATATTCTCTTTTTACATTTGCAAAATTTAGTAACGATTTTGTAAATTAAGCAATTCTTAGTAGAATTGATTTGATATCTTAATTTGGATAATATACCATTTTTGGAGGTATAACGTATTACAATATATGTGCATATAGTTTTAATGTCTGAAATAATTCAAAACATTTGGTATTAATTTTTTTAGATGAAATTTACAATTCTCAGTAATTTATTATATAACACATCTAAACTTATCTCCGTCCAGACTAATATTTTCCTATATTTAGTTCTACTATTGATCGGATTCAGAATAGAAAATATTCTACAAAGTAAAGTTATGAAATAAATGTGAAATTTACTAATAAATAGTCGAAGCTTGCGATTTTATTTAGTACGTACCTATTTTCTGTTACTCTCATGTATAGGCACCGAATGGCAAATTGCCTATATTATATTTAACTTGTTTATCTTAAGTATCTTAGGTATCTTAAGTGTTCTAGTTTGTGTGTGCCCACAACGATTAATGAAATCTTTAATAAAAGAAAATAAACAAAATTTAGTAATTTTTATGTTGCTGAAGGCTTAAAATCAGAGAGTTATTGCTTAAGTTTAGAATTTAGTCTAAATTAAAATGACTTTTTTTATATACTTTACAAGCGTCTAAAATACCTTTGTAGGTTAGGTGAAAATGGTTGACTGAAATAGATTTTAATAGATTCCGTCTCTGCAGAGGTTGGTAGAAGAAACAAGTATACAAGCTCAGGATCTACGTAGGAATCAGTGTATAGTAACTGGTATATTCAGGAGATTCAAGAATGTTTGATATGTCGGATATGTTTCAGAAGATTGCTTAATATTATTTATTATTTGGGTTTGTAACATTTATATTTCTTCTTTTATGAATTTTTAAAACAGAGCATAAAAATTATATGCTTTCTGCCAAAGGACGCAAACCCTTAATTGTTTTCGTTATTCCATGGCCTTATATATACATATCTAAATTAAAACTTTTCATAGAAGAAAACTTGAAACCAATGGCTTTTAGACAGATGCCCGTTTCTGCTTTCCGGTCTCTTATTGAGCAATCTTTTCCCAATTCTTTAACTGGTACCATGATCTTTAAAATGGCCAAGTATTTATTTGAATTTAGAATCGTGAGTAATTTTTTAAGTATCTTTTCTACCCCTCCATACACCCTATCAGAAGTTAAACATGAAAGTTCTGGAGTTGTAAATACCAGTTCCATAGATTTAACGGACTCTGGGGACCATACGTTGCCAGAAAATAGACACATTCTCCAATAGGAGTGGTATTGCGATCTTTCGCTCTATACATCGGCGCGCAATCTAATATGGGAGCACTGGGATCAATCAGTTGTTGATAAGCAGCTCCAAAACAGCAGATGCTATTTCATTCGACCCCTTATGGTATTCATGTTCCATCCATGCAGAGATAAAGCCATTTTCAAAAGTCAGTGGAAGGGACATCAGATGGAACCATTACAATGGTAAAATTGTAGGTGTATAGTTGCCGGTTATAATAGGCGATTTGATCAGGAACTTTGGATTGACCACTTTTTTTTGATAATCATAAGATAAAGTAATCTTTATTTTTAAAATGCCTTGCTTTTTAATTTATGCTGTTGCCTCCCGACACCTATTATAGTGGCCGTTTTTACCGGATCAGTTTCTGATTTATATCTTTCTCCTAATGCAATACAACAAGAACGAAATCCATCGATCTCGTTCTTTTTGTACTGGCGTGCCAAAGCCAATGTCGTATACTAAATTAAAAATTTTACGAAGAAACACTTCCTTCACAGTTAATTCTTTTGGAACGATACTTTTGTACATAGCCCAAACCTTGAAAATATTTAGTTTACTAGGTAAATATTGTCTAGTCGGAGTTTTAGAACTACAGTAGTGGCTTTTAATGCCTTTAAATTTTTCAATAAATTTTTGAACATAATTCTTTCTTCATAAACCTTACTACGTGCGCCTCCTCCTCTGTTTTCTTGCGCTAATTTTCCGCTTGCCAAATGGTTTAATTCAATTCTATCCTTAGATACGTTTAGAAAAATGCTTAACATATTGCTTGACATATTTATACACCAAATACCTAACAATAAGCGATCTTTACGTAATATTATAGCGAAATATATTTTAGCTGATCTCTTCTTTCATAGCTCTCCCTCTTTTCGGTAAGATTTATATTGTAATTTTTTAAAATATAAACTTTACTGCAACAGCTGTATACATTTTTGTGAAACTCGTAAACAACCTTCATAGTAAGTAGGCATGTTACATTTATACGTTTTTCCATCATGTTTGCATTCAGGACGACATGGCAACCCAGAAGAAACATGTCTCTAAAATAAAAGAATAAATACATCAGGAAAAAGTACATTTTTTCGTTTCATTTTATTAAATAATAAAATTAAAAATTTGGAAAATGAATTCAAACTAGTACTGTCATAACCACATTGATATTAGCATATTTTGCACTTCCTTTTTCCACTTGGAAGGGTAACTAATTCATTTTAGTTGCTTTTCTGGTAATGAAGGCACCATGTTTGATTCCATTTCCATAGCTGCACAATATTTTTTAAAGCGAAATTTAAGTTGCAACAAACTCATTAATGTAGACAACTTAACCAAACTAATACTAAGGTATGTAAACACAGAAATAATACGCAAGCGCCGCCTTCCAATGTAATTGGTTTAAACATCGTTGAATGTTGTAGTGGATAAGGCGAGTTCTGCTCTAAAACTGCCGCTGGATAATGCGACTTTCGGAATGCTGTTGAAACTTCTCCCTAGCTTTTCAATGACGTATGATAGTTTTGGTCAGTTTGCAATTCATATTAATATGTCACAGGAAATTCTCCGTTTTTTTTATATATCCAATGCTTTTTTTGTTTAAAGTGGAGAAGGCGAGTTTTGTAATGGACCACCTCACATGTATTATTGTATGTTATTATTACTATTATAGTATACTGCATTTATGGCTATCTTTTTTAGATTATATAAGCGACTTCATATCCTTATTTTTTTAATTTAATTGATTACGCGCCAGCAGCTAGAATAAATAACTTGGGAACCTTGCAAAAAATATCGTCCATCTGCGTAATAATACTGGCCCTCATGAAACGCGAACGATTCAAATTCTGCTTGCTCATAAGCATTTGGATATTTTAAAACAACCAGCTTGCAATCCCCATTTATCCCCGCGAGATTTCCATGTATTATCAATAAAAACAATTCAATTCGGACTTTGAGGTAAAGTTTGTTCTTGATGATAATTTCCTCAAATCGTAGTGGAAATCAGTTGATTAATGCACCAGTCTTTAAATGTTAATGGGCATTACAATAAGTACACTGTGATACGGAAAAAATAATGACAATTCTTAATTTCGTCAGGCACGTGAACAGATATACGTTATTGAAAAGAAACAGTACATGAAAGCATCAGTAAAAATAAATAATCAAAAATGATAGAAAAGAAATTATATATTTTTTCAAAACATCCAAAAAATATTCTCTTAACAATCTTATCTGTTATCCTTTACTTCAGCATCCATCTACAACGCATTTTAACTATATTTTCTAAGTGTTCTATTGAAATTTGTCCGTACATTAATTTTAGAAATTAGGTTCTCTAGTTCCATTTTCCTCACAATTCGTTCATTGGGATAAATTGAGTTTTAATTTAAAATATAGGATATTATTGTTAATTACATTATAGTCTTGCAAAATAGCCAGTGAGTATTAGCTACCTACCGACCGTGTCCATTTTACCCTCCGGTGAGCTGTCGCTGTTCACAGATTACCGCTTGAAGTATTATTGGCTTCTTGCGTGTAAAGACCGTCTGCACCAGCAGTTCTTGCTCTTTAATTACATGTTCACTGGTCACGTATATGGCATGTATTGTATAATGCTGACATTTAATCGCGAGGATTTGCACTAAGTTACTTATAATAAATGCATATGCACTATGCATGTTAGTATAC